>JAMLFY010000016.1:8322762-8795007 GCA_030441495.1 Dalbergia oliveri
CATAGACGGAACCTAGTCAGGTGTCCAAATTCTGGTCCTTTGAGGAACCCATAGAGCTCGAGCAAATTCAAAGAAACATATTGTTATGTCATATTTATTGTGCCTTACAGAAAAACTTAAGGATCTTATAAGGTGCCCATAGAGATAAGAGAAATTCAAAGATAGATATTATCATTATTATGTACTTATTTATCATATTCAACATACTATTTCTCGAGGCTTTACCGCATCATAAGTTGAAATGATTTCTTGATAGATTTTGAATTTATAAATGCTTTTATGTGAGTCTATGAATTCATAGATGTTTTTCTATATAGCTATGTATATAAATATCAAATGATTTATGCTTGTTGCATGTATATTGTATTATGTAAATTCTTTGGACATTTATGTGGGTTGTGGGTGAGAATCTACTCACATAGTCCATTGACTCGTCTCTCCCTTCCTCCTTAAGTCCAAGCACAGACATAGCTCAGTCACTATTCTTGTAAAAGCGTTTCTTAGTGGTGTGAGCTTTACTTTGAAGTAAGGGTTAGAGTAGAATTTTGTTAGAGTAAGTGCTATAATAGATGTATAGGTAGGATTTGAGCTATACATTTATTTTCAGATTATATATTTAATTTTAGAGTTAGAGATATCTATATATATGTTTAAGAATTTCAAGTATGGATTTGAAATTGTAGATTGTGACTAGAATTTATGTAACAAGCTAGAGATTAATTTATGATCCGATTTTCAAGTGTTAAACATATTTTTAGAGTATGTTTGAGATGTTTTCAGAGTTATGTATGTCAAATACTTTAGTTTTTATGAATACGAATATTATGCTTTAAATAGAGATATTGATATTAATTTGGAAGAAAATCATGTTTGAAGTATGAAACTACAATAAACTACGCACTTAGAGAGACAAGTCACCCAGAAGGCTTATGTAGGATGAGATTCCTCACGTGGGGTCACGTTTC
Organism: Dalbergia oliveri; assembly: GCA_030441495.1. NCBI lineage: Eukaryota > Viridiplantae > Streptophyta > Magnoliopsida > Fabales > Fabaceae > Dalbergia > Dalbergia oliveri. Next base: position 8,323,728 of record JAMLFY010000016.1, read on the forward strand.
CAATCGACTTGTGACAAAGTGGTATTAGAGCCATAGGTTCCCCTACATGGTCTGGTGCAAGTGTCCACAAATGGCATGACGCTTATGTGAATGAAGAACCGGCCATTTGCACTAATGTGATATTATTTGAGACCTTTAGGAAGAGTCAGTCATGTATAGGTTCAGTGAAAGTCTTGGTCTTTCTTGGAACTCTTGATTCAATCTCCGATCCTTTCCCTTTCTCTTGGGTGAGCCATGCCACTTGATAAGGTCGTCGTCATCAGCACCACGTCAGCCGGTACCAGTTGCCCTTGGTGCCTTGAGCCGGCCATTTTGAACCTCTTGGAGATAGTCAGTGAGCATATCCAAGCTGGAATGCATCAAAAAGGGGCACAACAGGAATGATTAGCTTAGATAAAAGACGGCAACGAGTATCATCGGCTAAGGCCAACCCTCCTCAGTCCTTCTCTGATGCGACCTTTATCGCCCAACTCAGGGGTCCAATAGCAACTAGCTAAAGTAAGGAGTTTAGTATGGACCGATTGGTTACACCTAGCTTGTTAGACCGCGAAAGCGTGACGGAAATTAGTGCCTATGGGGCACCTTCGTGCTACGAATGTAGTCCAGAAGCATAAGAAGAATGAGTGCTTGTTATTTTAGAAAGTTGCAAGTCAAAGGATAGAGAAACTTACACAACCCCCTTCACCCAGCGTTAAGAGGGATTTAACTATCCTAGATAGGAGGGTTAAGGGATAGCAGGATTATCACGATGGAACCATAAATCATGCATATAAGCATATTGTAGGATTGGTTATTTGACTCCAATGTGTTAAATTATTTAGAGTAATCTTTGACACCATGAACATCTTGCATGTCATGTTTCTGAAAATGTGTTGTTGCATAATTTATGTTGAAACTTGTGCCTTTACATGATATGAGTATGGTATGCATGCCCAATATGTAAACCACATGATATGAATTGCTAGGTTAGTTTTGGACACTTATTTGGATCACTATGTATATTAGATGCATCTGATTGCTTTGATTGTTGCTTATTGTTTCTCTTCTAATCATATGCATAGTGTTGTAAGCTATGAATGTTTCCTTGCTCATGATTGAAATTCACATGAATAGATTATTAGAAAGCTTTTATCAATGCCTGAATGGTTGATTTGTCATGATGACTTTGAACTTTAAAAGAAGGAGGGTTAGGGCCACATGACTGCATATACTCATACAAGTAGGCTAAGGGAACATGATGTTTGAGAAATTTGTTGATCACAGTGGCAGATCCCTTGTGTTCAGCGCTATAATGATTGCTATTGATTTGAAGCAAACATGTAGATGGTTGGCGTTGAGTTTCATGAATTAAGAATTGAATTAAATGATAGGCATATGCTAAATGATAACTAAACCTTTAATAATTGGATTCCTTAGATTCTTTTAGTGGCTTCTGTATTTCTATTAGCTTGAATGAACTGAATAATTGTTTATGTCTTTTAAGCATATGGTTTCATACATGTGTATGATTTTTTGATATGCCATATGAGTAGAATAAATTTTCTTTGATACATGTATGATTTCCTATTTTCAAAGTTTTCGAAAAGCTATTTCAATATGTAGGCATGAGATATGATTTAATGGCCATGAATAATTTACTCTTTTGTGAAATTTTATGAATGCATGGGAATTTGAATGAAAGTTTTCATAATTTTGATAAGCAGAGTTCTTTCAAGATTTATTATCCATGCTCATGATTGCATACATGTGATAAGTTTGGTGAGACAACATGGGATTGAAAGGTTGTGTTTTCGTTTAAGAATGCCTTTTCTTTTGTTAATATGCGTGAAGTGTGTTATTTAAAGTTGTGTAACATGAAACAGAATCCTATATGTTTGTAAGATAGTTTACTTGAGATTGACTATGTACTTACATGATTAGAGTGACTTAGAGAGGAAAAGGTTTGAAGATGTTCTTGTGTGAACGAGATTGAGGAGCTCATTTTTGAAAGATCCATGTTCTTTTTTAACTTATGCTTGTTAATTGGATGAGAAAAACTGAGGTTAAAATCTATCATGTTTAATAAGCGACTTGGTAAAAGGATGGTAAAGTGTTTAATGGACTTATTACGTAATAAAGCATGTTATTTGCCTCAATTGCATAACGGTATAATGTGTGAACATGACTAGATGTCCTGGATGCATGTGTTTACACTGGAAAGGATTTGGTTATGGATTAGGAAGTTTCAAGACGAGAGTAGTTCATGAGGAATTGACTGCACTTATTCCCATGATAGGATGTTTAAGAGATCATAGAGCAAGTTTTGTTTATTTGGTTGGTTGAGGTAATGGGTTGGTGCATGTTGGAGGTATAGACACCTGGCTACTTAGCAACCTTGAATTGTTGAAATATGATAGTTAAGGACTATGCATATGAATGCCATGTTTGTTTTTTGCATTTTTCTATGTGCATGAATAGAGTAGTTTGATTTCCATGTATGATGCGCGCATATAGTGAGAAAGTTTAGGAAGAGGACTATGAGTCCTTGTAGTACCAAGTCGATGTTAGATATAAGAGAAAGAAGCAGAGCAAGGACAAAATTTGATGTTTATCACCCCCAATCCTCGAGAGCTTACAAGCGCACGAGGAGGCATGGCATAGTTATCCACTTAGGACTTGCACTGTGGAAAGGGCTACCTTAGAGGTAGAGCGCCTAGTGTAAGTATCATGATAGAAATTGTTGTTGCCTCGATGGAAAGGGTTGCCTTGGAGGCGGAAGCCCAAAGTGACAATTTGTATCCCTACCCAAATTAATTGAGTAGTGGCCTTCAGGATGACATTGCCTCCTAAAGTATCAACTAATACAGCCAAAGTATCATGTCAGAGTCTTCCAGGCATGCAACCCATCCTTGAAACCCTTGTGGTTTAAGTGCTCCATCCCTTTGATCTTCTAGATGTATAAGTGCGGATTTTGCGACCAAATGTTTTAAAAAGGGAAGTATGTAATGCCTCGGTCCATTGTCCTGGGCCAGGTTTGACACAGCCTTTTGGTACTCGGAACCCTCGGACCTTGAAAATCATGGTGATGCAAAAGTCTTCAACCCCGATGTCGGTACAAGAGAAAAGGACATAGTTTGAGTAGTGAGCCCATTACCCTATATATATCCCTCTCTACATTTGGAGTAGAACCTTAACCCTAACCCCCCTAAAGGACTTCTCCTCGCTTCTCCCATCCTCTCTAAATCTATCTCCTCCAAGTGTCAAGGTAAGAGATTTTTTATGGTTTGTGCTCTCTTTGTCTCATTCCTTGTATGTTCTTGGGTATGGGTTATCTGTCTTCTATTGTCGTCATGGGGTGTTCTTTCAATGTTGTTAGTGTTGCTTTAGAGTTATTCTAGAGTTGTTAGAAATTATTCATGTGTCTATATTGCTCTATGACAATTGTTGGTATCATTCCAAGTCCTCAAGATCAAGTTAGAGGTACCCACACTCCCGGCTCCAAACGGCGAGTAGGTTTGAACTCATTACCTTAGTTTCATGTGAGTATGTTTCATGCATGATGGCTATTAAATATAAAGTTAGAGATCAGATGAAAATGTGTATAGACATTATTTTACAAGTTATAGTGATGCTAGCAAAAACTATGATGTATGATAATAGCATGAAAAATGTATTGTAAGAAAACCATGGGATTATGATTTGGATGAATGTATGTCAAAAAAAATTTCTATGTGCTCATGAAATGATTATTGAAAAAATATATGATTTAGCAAGTTTACCAATTTGTCAAACATCTTTTATGAATTTTGACATTGCTATGTTTTTAAGATTTGAGATTTAGACTATGCTTTTAGAGTATCAAGTTAAGTTATTTTGGAAGAATGTTGAACAAAGATATTATTATAATTTCAAAGTTTTCATGATTTTGAGCCTTATTGGTTTTGAAGTATAAAATTAGCATTATCCAGTTTATGAAAAATATGTTAGGTTGAGAGATGATTTAAAAATTCATCATAAAAATTTTAGAGCACGGTCTTCCAATGATTCATAGCAATTGCGACTACAAACTCTGTAGACCTTGAAATTTCAATGTCTAAAAATGGGTTATCCCTTGGACATGATTTCATAGTCAGTTATGCTAAGGTCAAAACTTAAAGTTACGTGAATCTAGAGCTTAGAGTATTACGAGATTTTAAGAGTTTCTAGATTTAATTTACTTTCTGTAGAAACTAGTTTAGATGGTAGAGATAAAGAATAAACAGTGAGTTAACGCTTGAGAGATCATTAACCTTGGTACCAAGTTGTCCACCAGAGGACAATCTCACCTAGAGAAATCAATGACGAAACCTTATTAGATGTCCAAATTCAAGTCCTTTGAGGAACCCATAGAGTTCAAGAGAGATTAGAGAAATATATTGTTACGTCATATTTATTGTACATAACTAGAGAAACTTTGGGACCTTGTAAGGTGCCATAGAGATTAGATATTCAAAGATAGCTATTATTATTATTATTATTATGTTCAACATCCTGTTTCTAGAAGCTCTATCGCACCATCAGTTAAAATGTTTTCTTGATAGGTTATGAATTTAGAAATGTTTTTCTATGAATCTATGAATTCAAGATGTTTTCCTATATAGCTATATATGTAAATATCAAATGATTTGGCTTGTTGCATATATATTGTATTATGTAAATTCTTTGGACTTCCCATGTGGTTATGGGTTAGAATCCACTTAGATTCCATTTACTCATCCCTCTCCCTTCCTCCTCAGTTGTAAGTACAAATGTAATTCGGTCACTATTCTCGTAGACTTAGTTGTCACGTGGTGTGAGCTTTACTTTGAAGTAAGGTTTAGAGTAGAATTTTGTTAGAGTAGAGTGCTCCGTAGATGTCCAGAGGGATTTGAGTCATGCATTTATTTTTAGATTACGTATTTAATTTCAAGAGATAGAAACATCTATGTATATGTCTATGGATTTCAAGTATGGATTTGAAATTATGGATTGTAACTAGAATTTATGTAACGAGCTAGAGATGAATTTATGATATGGTTTTCAAGTGTTAACAGATTTCAGAGCATGGTTTAGACGTTTTCAGAGTTGTATATGTTAAATACTTCAATCTTTATGAATATGAATATTATGTTTTAAATAGAAAAATTGATAATGATTTAGAAGAAAATTATGTTCTAAGTACGAAACTATAATAAACTATGTATTTAAGAGACACGTCACCCAAAGGCTTATGTGGAATGGTATTCCTCATGTGCCAGTCACGTTCCAAAATCGGATTGTGACAAATTTGCCATCTTTTTTCCTTATTTCAATTTATGTTTTGTATGTATAAATATTTACAATTGGGTGAAATTAAATATTTGTTCGTATTAAATTTTCAAGATTGAATTTGGTTGTACGTAGGGAGCTCTCACATTATTTGTTTTTTTCTAGGTAGAGGTTATCAACGAAATCCTTATTATTTGTATGGTTTAAAATGTATGTAGGTAGAGATTTATGTTTTTAGGATAAAGTTTTAGGAAATGAGGATTGCATGGGAGGAAGAGCATTGAAGTCCTTTCACTGACTTGTTTGCATTATTTGTGGAATTCTTTGTATTTGTAGAGATTACATGATGCATATTATGGAGTTGATAGGGGATTCATTGTAAGAAGGGTTTTAGAATTATGTGAATTGTATGTAATTATAAAGATGTAACTGTTTAACTATGTCTATTATGTTGTTGACCTTTAATAATATCTATTATTATTGAATGTCCTGAAATATCTAATAACGAGCTTCTAATTTAAGTGGAGATGCTGTTAAAATTTTGTGAAATTTTTGCTAGCGAAATAAGATTAAAAGTAATTGTATTAAAAAAACTTTAAAAAGCCATTGAATATGTTTGAAAGTAATAATTTGACGTCTTTAACAAATTGTATGTCTATGAATTCAGCAATGCATTGAAATATATGATGATGGAAGCTCCTAATTTAAGTGGAGATGCTTCAAATTTTATGAAAACTTTTGTAAAGAAATAAGATTAAAAGTAATTGTAATAAAAAAAATTTAAAAAGCAATTGAATTTGTGTTTGAAAGTAATAATTTGACGTCTTTAAAAAATTATATGTTTATGAATTCAACAATGCACTAAATATCTAATGACCAAAGCTCGTAATTAAGCGGAAATGTTGTCCAAATTTTGTGAAAAATTTTATTAGGAAAATAAGATTAAAAGTAATTATATTAAAATATTTAAAGAGCAATTGAATTTGTGTTTGAAAGTAATAATTTGACGTCTTTTAAAAAGTGAATGTCTATGAATCCAATAATGCATTGAAATATCTAATGACGGAAGCTCCTAATTTAAGCGGAGATCCTGTCGAAATTTTGTGAAAATTTTGTTAGGGAAGTAAAGATAAAAGTAATGGTATTAAAAAAATTTAAAGAGCAAATGAATTTGTGTTTGAAAGTAATAGTTTGACATCTTCAACAAAATGTATGTCTATGAATTTAACAATGAACTAAAATATCTGATGATGGAAGCTTCTAATTTAAGTGGAATACCTCAAAATTTTAGGAAAATTTTTGTTAGGGAAATAAATTAAAATTAATTATATTTAAAAAAAAATTAAAGAGCAATTGAATTTGTGTTTGAAAGTAATAATTTGACATATTTAAAAACATGTAGGGTCTAGGATTACTCACATGTGCAAGGTTTCTTCGTAGCGTGAGTATACAGCGACTTCTAGAGGCGTATAGACCAGGACTAGACCAGGTGGTTAAGGCTGGGCCAAACTAATATCCCTCCTCCTCCAAATGAGAAGGATATTTGGGCCAAAGTGGTAAGTGGCCCTTACGAGAGTCGCATGTATGGGATGGGTGTGACCTGATATAAGGTCCCAATCTTTCTCCATTAGGTCCATTACTAGGGATGATACCCTGAGGGATTGTGTGCATGCCCTCAACCAAGAGTTGTAGTAGAAGGCATATGTCATCCAATAGTAGCAGGAGTGGAGACACAACTCTTGGCTTTATCAATAAGCAGTGGAGTAAGAGCGTGGAGAGATTCGAGGTTAAGTTGTCCATGGAGTGGCAGAGGAAGCCCAAGAAAGAAAAGAGTAAATACAAGAGGAACCAAGAAGATCACTATCGATGTGATGAACTTCTTCAGGAACATGTATGCCTTAGGATCCTTCGGCTCGGCAAGAATATGTTCTCCAATGCCATCCCTTCCATTTTTAGAGCTCCTCATCGTCTAATGGTGCGGATGACTCTGACGGGTTTAACGATAGCGAATGCCACTGCCAACTTCAACGATAAGGAGTTTAGCGAGTCTTTATCTAGCTTTTTTTTTATTTCATTTTGGATTTTTTACATTTATTGCACTTTGTTTATTTTATTTTGATACTTTGTTTATTTATTTAATCATTTTGTTTATTTTATTATTATTTCATAAATTTCTTAATTAATATTACTTTAATTGATAGTTTATATAGATGAGCTACACATGGCAATGCAATCAGCTATTTAAAAAATATGAAAACTTTACGACGGGCTAACTCGTAGGAAATAAATTGATTTTTTCAAATTAAATGTTTTTTAAAAATGAACCCGTTAGTAAACATGTTGGTTAACATTAATAATTTTTAATTTTCAAAAACCTATTGGTAAATTTATTAGAACCTATCGATAATATTATTTCTGACAACCTTGGTGATGCCTTTTATAAAATTGTATCGACTTGTTTTTATTTTCTTCTCATCATTACACTTGTCGTCAATTACCAATGGTGTCCATACCCATCTGTGATAGGCAAAAGAAATCGATGTCCATACTTGTCCATAAATCCGTCAGTATAAATGTAACCCGTTGAAACACCTTTCGGTAACACCATCGGTATCCTGCACAATTCTTGTAATGCCACTCAGCACTGCTATTCACTTTGAATCAATATCAATCAATCATATGTGCAAGAATTCTAGAGGGAAACCAGGACGCCGAGCTTCTTGATCTAAAGTGATGGAACAATTCGACCCTATTGTAGCATTTGGGATTCACCAATTTTTGAAGCGCATAGGCTCTTGATCTAATCACAAAGCTCGGTTTCAATGGCATTGGCACTGTGGGCATACCATTCAGCTACTAAGGCTAGCACCACTTCCATACAATGGGATCTTGTTCCACATCACTTCCATGCTCACTAATCTTTGACTCTTCCTTGACTAATAAAACCTCTTCATCTACAATAACAACCAATTCCTACTCACCATATTGTTAACGGAAAATTGAGTAATGTGTTTCTTACATTTCCGGAAGCAATTGCTATTTCTATATTGGATATATCCAAAGGTGTTGAAGTGACATGGACCCTCAAAGAATGTGCTAGTGGCAGAGCTGCCACCTTCCCCCTTACCCCCCATTTTTATCTCCTCTACTTTCTCTTGCTATTTGTTGTTTATGATTATTTGGATTTTGAGGATTATATTTTATGGTAATAGTTTTTTTTAAGAATTGTGATGAATTCTTATTATGCGAAGTTGATCTAATTTTTAGGGTGGGTTGTGCTTGAGGAGAATGATGATAATGGAAGTAGGTATCCTTGGGTGAAGGATGAAGGATGAAGAATGAAGAGCAATTTTGGTAATCCACCTAGAATTATTTAATTGTTTATGTCATTAGAAAAAACAAGTGTAGTTTGGACAAATAAAGAGAGGCGAGTTAAATTTTGACAAGTTGGGAGATGAGGAGGTGAGGAGGTAAGGAGGTGAGTGTAGTTTGCACGACTAAATTTTATAACTTTCGATCCACCACGTGACTAATCATAACAAATTTCTTTTGGTAATTAGTAGGAAGTTTCAGCAGCATTGCTTTCCACTTAGGTTGTCAAATAGGTAGGGCCCGCCTATTTAGGCCAAGCTGATTTACTCATAGACCAAAATATCCCATCCCTGTCTATATGAGGCTAAATCGCAAGCCAAACCAGCCAGCCTTATTTTTTTGCTATTTGGGCCACTAACTAAACATTCACCTACGAAGATATATCCAGAACTTAAATCAGTTTTTTTCTCCATAAATGGTAAAAAACATTATGAAACACACATCCTATATTTAAATAAAAAAACGAAAAAAACTCAAATAACTCGTGTTTAGAATCCTATTAAATTGTTTTTGGAAAGAAAAATTCTTTAGAAGATTTTTTAATTACGACAATGTTTAATTCAAAAGTAATTTTATAATAATGAACTCCAAAAAGCCAATTTTATCATAAAAGGGGAAATATGAAAGTCTAAACACTAAAATTTTTGGTTTTGGTCAAAAATCTTTTTTATATTTTTTCTTTTTTGTTCGAACTTTGGTCAAAGCTCTAAACTTCAAAGTAACTAGTGAACTTAGGGCTGTTGGGTCCTGGGCTCTTGGCTAGTAGATAGGAACAAAAATTAGTTGTCTCCTTTTTTGGTCCCATTCCCCTATCCCCTATTTGAATTTTGTCATGTCTAAAAGTTATGGATAGTTTCAAAAAAATGATTAGATAAGAGATTATGGATGATATCATTATTAAATGTGTCAAATTTTTTTTGGGGAATGGGTGACAAGTAGTAAGATAGGAAAATGGGACAAAATATTTGAAATCAGTAGGTAGTGATTGGCTTTGAGGGTTGTAATTTGTTAAAAAAATGAAAAAAGAAAGAAAGATAGAAGGCAGGATAAGAGGTCGGAGTGAAAATGGATTTTTATTAAACAAACTAAAACTTTTAGGTCCAATCTTGTGTTTTCTTTTTTGGTGGGTAAACGGGTATGCCCATTGGATTTGGCCTATTTTGACAACCCTACTTTCTAAGAGTTAGATCACTGAAAAAATAAAAAATAAATAAAAAAGACAAAAGTTTAATGCAACCGTAGTTTTCAAACTCTAACCAAATTAGTTGGTTCGACTAGCGAACTGGTAACCAGTCAGGTGGTTGGTTCAAGTGGCACCATTGATTGGATTTTCACACAAACTGGTATGAACCAATCTATTGCCCATTTTTCGAAAAATTGGTGACCCACGAGCAACCGGTTCACGTGATATAAAAATTTAGAAAAAAAGGAGAAATGGGAAGTCATCACGCCTCAATAAAAGGGGAAGGATCACTAGAGTCTTGCTTGGCTCCGTGCAATGGTTAAACTCCTACACTTCACAATGCTATCACGTCCACAATGGGGAGGAGGTGCAAAAGATTGACCATGTGTGTGCGTCTCTGCATATGTGTGTGTGTGTTGTAACGCCTGAACTCCTGTCATTTAGAAATTACCGAATCACCATAGGTAAATATTATATAAAATTTGAGACCAAACAATCCTTAATAAAGGAATATAACGTTAGAAGAGAAGTTAGGAGCAATTCGTGCAAGTATTGCAAACCCATTTCTGTACGTGTAAAATGACCAAAATGCCCCTGAGGTTATTTTACTGAAAATGAGGATCGTGGGCCCCACCCATCCTCAAGGGGATGTTTTGATGTTAATAAGGGATTGTTTGTGTTATGTGTGTTAATAGAGGAGAAGAATTCTAATTTTGAGCTCGATGCGAAATGACCAAAACGCCCTTAAGCTTTTTAACTCAAATTTGGTGCCGTAGAGAACCTCACTAAAATTTGTTAAAAGGTGTTTTTAAGCCATGATTAACCATTGGTTAAGCTCGGGTGGTCTCGGCAATTTTTAAGTAAAATGACCGTTTTGCCCTCTCTTGTAGTTTTACAAATTTTGAGATTTTTGATTCGTCTAACGAAACCTAAGCAATATTAGGCTCAAATTAAAGCTTATTAAATTCTAATTATTAATCTAGAGTCAAAATTATTTATTTAGATTGATTAGAACCTAAAATTGCTTAAAACACCCAAATTGCTTAGTAATTCACTTAAGCCCTTAACCGTAAATTCTCTAAATTGCATGAATACCTTGCCTACACCTAAATAATACATGGAACACACAAAATCCTCTTCCACAAGGCTGTAATGCTGAAATTATTGAGTAATAAGTCAGAAAATTATTACACAAAAATCCAAAGAATGAAAACAAAGAATCATGAAAACATGGAAACATGATTCCATGTTTTAAGCCACCAAACAAAATGATTTTCTTCCTTATTTTTTTCCTCTAATTTTTGGTCAGATTTCCTTCCTTCCTTTGTCCATTTATGAGCTGCAAAATCTCTATAAATAGGCATGCTTGAAGATAGTTTAGATGCTTAGTTCATAACTTACACAAATTCTAGTTTTAGGAGCACCAAAAGCTTTCTTTCTTTCTCCTCTTGGCCAAATTCTCTTCAAGTTTTCAAGGATATTTTCTTCATTTCACTCAAGGAAACCAAGTTCTCTTCCTTTCCTTCAAATCAAATTAGGTAGGGAGTTGTTTTTAAGTTTATTTCTATGCTTTGCTAAGTGTTGTTCTTGGTTCAAAATGATGATTTCATGGATTTTCTCTAGTTTTTCCATTTGGTTTTCTTCTTCCTTTTTCTTTGAACAATTCAGCCATATGGCCTAGGTGGGACTAAGATGATGGCTTGATGATGAGGACCTTGAGGGTGGGTTGTGAATCCATCACAAGTTAGGCCTCTAAAGCTTGAAAGTTCCACTTGATGCAAAACTTTAAAGAATAATATTTTTATGATGTTTTTATGATCTTGAGTTTAGAACTTGAAAGATGTATTTTTCACTTTGTCTTGCTAAGATATATTGGGTTGAATTTATATTTCTCTAAAGTCTTGGAGGAGCTCTAGTAAAGAAATAAAATGAACTTGCATCCATGTTTAAGTTTATGCCTTGCATAACCATGTTTACTTTCTATGTCATCACTAAATTCTCAAGAATGAATAAATGAACTTGCATATTCATGTTTAAATTTCCAAGCTTGCATTTCATGTTTATGTTTCAAGTTGTCACTTAATCTCAAAGATAATAAAGAAGTTGCATCTCATATTTATTTTATGCTCTCACTTTATTTTATAATGGCTAAAAGAATCAACGCATGACATGTTTATTTTTATGTCATCACCTAAAGATCCTAGAGCTCAAAGACTTGCCCAAGTATCACAAGCAAAGAAATAAGATTATTGGAGTTAAAGAATTGATTCTTTAAGAAGTCTTGAGATTGGAGCTTAAAAAGATGTAATAATAATTCTCTTCTCCCTTCACCGGTGCGTGATTCCGGGCTCAGGTTCTTAAGATTCTCTTCTCCCTCCACTCATCCTATGCGGACTACGCCGCTCCAGTTTCTTGCATCATGTTTATATTTCAAGCTCTTGCATCATGTTTAATTTTCAAGTTATCACCTTAAATCTTAAAGATAAAGAAATGGATTTGCATATCATGTTTATAATTCCAAGTTATCACCTTATAATGACAAGATTAAAATGAGGTTGCATAGCATGTTTATGATTCTAAGATATCACATAAATCTCTTAAGCTCAAGACTTGCTCCTTTTATCTTAAGTGAGAATTTTAATCATGAAGATTCTTTCAAGTTTAGCAAAAAGAATTAATTTCTAAAAGAGTTTTAAAGCTTTGCAAGGATTCTACGGGAAACTAATATTTTATGTTCACTTAAAATGTGATTTTATACAATTATATGAGGTTCATGATTCGGCTTCTGATATGAGATTAGTACCAATAAATGATGATGATTTAATATGTTTGAAGTTGTGATAATTATGGTTTATTGTTAAGAGAACGATTCTATGCATGTTAGTGACAAAACTAGCTTCCTAGAACAACCTTAAATCTAGAATTTACCTAGTCTTTGACCCCTTTAAGTTTATCCAATGCCAAATCTGTTTTAGTATGATATAATTCTGTTTAAGATTGGTTAAGCCATGAAAAATTTGGTAACAATTAGTGTAGGAATACAAACACTAAAAATGAAACTAGCAACTAGAAAACCATAAAAGCAAGATTTCTAGAACTTTAGAGAATGAAATTTATGTATTCTCCAGAGCTTTAGTGATTTTAAGAACCAGATTTTATCATATTTAGATAAGGGAGAATGATTCATAATTGGTTTAGTAATTAATTTTAGCATCATAAGGAAAGACGGTAATGAGAAAAGGTTAAAGACGCAACTTCACACGTAAAACCTTAAGAACAACTTCCTGTCTATGCTACCCCATATTGTCTAATAATGTTCTTAGGACTTATAATTGATGGTAATAAGTCCCTTAGATGCATAATTAATTAGTTCAATAATTAAGGTTGCCCGATTCTAGAGTTTCGATTGTTTAAGAGCTTTCGATAAGGATTTATGATGATGCCTCTTTGATGTTTTAAATGATAAGTCTATGTAGTGATTTGATGCTTATTAAGTATTTGACGTCATTGAATGATTTCCGAGCTTGCATGTTATAATTGCTGTTGCAAACAATGAGAATGCTTATGCATGAAATAATGAAATATTCTTTGTTGGAAGAAAGTATATTTGTAAAAGTGTAATTTGGAAAGGTTCTGGCTAGGAAAGACTTGGTATTTAAGCATGTCCATTTGTGACCCACCTCTCTTTCCTGGGAATCTTCAGATGCATGATTAGTTGGTATATATGTTATAGGAATAAGACTATAAACGAGAAAATGTTATAAATGATTATGAATTGAGAATTGTATTATGATATAACATGCAAAGACTTAAAGGTGACTTAAAATATATGAGAAAATGATCCTTTGGACCCATCAAACTATAGGCGGTGAAAAGGTGATTCTTGCCCCTAGTCCGTTCTCTCAAAAGGGTAGAGCGGAATTTACTTATCAAAAGGGATAAGTATATGCTGGTGACACTAGCAAGGTATGAGCTCATAACCTAGATTACTCCCAAAAGGGTGGAGTATAGGGTGGCCCAGGAAAATGATGATGAAAGTAACTTTAAGTCACCTAAGAAACTAAGTAAATGCATTATGTGAATATGATGTTCTGCTATGCATAGTATTTATGAGATGAAGATGAGAAATATGATGTTCTGCTATGCATAGTATTATGAAATGATGATGAGGAATATGATGTGATTTTATGCATAACTATGTTATTATATATGAAAGGAAAAGTTCATTATAAACATGACATGCTAAGTTTATGATGCATTATAAGACGCATGATTAAAATGAATGGACCTCGGTAAAGTATATTTCCAAACTAATTAAATAAATCTTAGCATGCTCACATTTTCATAATGAAACCCGAGGTTCCTGGGGACGATGATGATGACACGATACATATGAGGTGAGTACCTGAGATTCTTTTATAAGTTTCTCATTCCCTCTTTCTTTCTTTCCATCTCGTCTTCAGAAAGTGATGGTGATGTTAATGATTCCTGATGCTCTCACCTGGTAGATGCACGTGATCTTGTGAACCAGCTTATTATTCTTGAGGAACGTATTGCTAACCTTAGCGTGAACTCGGATATCTATTCCTATCTGTGAAGTGTTATAAATAGGTGCCGTTAATAGATGTTTTTCCATCCATATATTATTTATGTTTTGTTAGATTGCCTACATCTAGCTTAACTCTGTTGATAGGCAAAATATCTATGTGAAATGTAATTATGGATATCATATGATAGAGCCAAAATGATGTGTTCTTCATGATATGTCTGTTTATTTTCTCTTTATCCTCGTTATCGTCCACGTTATGCGCGGCTCACGTTTTCAATTATGTTTTAAAAAAAAAATGGCTCGTAATTTCACTAAGTATTTTCAAAGCATGATTAAGGAACGGAAGCAAAGAGTAAAGTCCTGTAATTAATCAGATACGACCTAGGCGTATTGGTTGATTATTAGGGTGTTACATTTGTGTGTGTGTAAAAGAGAGAGCGCGAGAGCGAGCAAGCAAGGGTTGAAGAAAGGAATGAGGGTGAGAGATGTGCACACGGACACAGTGTCGACGCTTCTGCGAGAGTGAGAGAAAGAGTTGAGAGTGAGTTAAGTAATTAGGGTTTTGGTTTTATTTGTTAACTTTTAAAATAAAATAAAAAAATCAATCATAATGGGCTGGAAACTATTGCCCTCCATGCCCTTGTCAAATTTCATTTTGAGCTTGCGTTGTATATACTTCGGGTAAGAAACAATAGTAATTTCTTTTCTCTTTTTCTTTCTTGATTTGCAAATATTAGTAATTTTATTTCATTTAAATTATTATTCTTGAAAAACATTAATAATCTCTTACATAATCTCTTGCCATAAATATCTATATAAGCATAAAACGTTTTAAAGTGGATTAAATTATTGATTGTTTATATTATTTTATTATATTTATTTAAATTGTAATATATTCACATATATTTATTTAATTATATCATGTTCAACCAGTATTCAACTCGTGACTCTCTAGTTAGCCGGTGACCTCCTTGAGTCTTGCTTCAGAGTCGATTATCAGACGGAGTTTTAAAACTATAAATGTAACCATGAAACCACCCAACACCTCCTGTCTTTGACTTTGTTAATAATATAATAATATAGTAGCATAATAAAATAATAATGAAACTAATTTCATTGAAAAAAAACTTATGCCAAGTGTTTTTTTACATTAAATCTTTTCTCCCAAAATATAAAAGCATTTTTATTTTTATAAACTTCTATAAATTTTCATTGAAAATAAATCAAAATTACATAAACATATTATAGCTACTTCTTCTATTTCAAATTTAATGTCCTTTAGAATTTCACTCCCGTTTTAAAATAATTTCTACTTTAGAATTTTGAATAATAAATTAATTAATTTATACCAATTTTATCCTTATCTATATTAAATTAACTAAATTTTTATTTTCTTACCTCTCTTTTTAATTAATCATAATTTTTAAAAGGATAATTTAATATTTTAGATTAATTTTTAAAAATTTAAGACTATTTAATTATTTATTCAATTCTTGTGCAATAAGTTAAAATGATATTTATTTTGAAATTGAGAAAGTGATATACACTAACTTACCTACACTTCAATTGATTTGTCTTAAGTGCCAAATTAATTTTCATTTACTTTTTTTATTGGGTTTATCTACGAGTGCCTTAAGGGTCCTGGTGAAGGAAGTAAAAAAAGAAACTTTTATTTTGAGAAATGAGATTTTGTTTTCACATGGGGCCCACTATAAAGTCTTTTAGAATTTCCTTAACCAACGAAAATCTAACACCCTAAATAAATCACGTAATATGCGTAAGTCGCATTATGGACTTTTATTAAGTGTTACCCTTTTATTTTAGTCTTAACATGTTTCTTAAAATATAATATAGTGAAAATCAGTATGTTTTTTTAGCTTGAAAGCAAAATGTGAGCCTTGTGCATAATAAGGCATAACAACAAAATTACACCTATTCGATCGAACATTAATAATACAGAGTATAAATCATTGCAAGCAATCTGACAAACACAACAGATCATTATCATGACCAAATTTGGGAATATGGCTGGCATGTGAAACCTCATATGTAAACCTCATGGTTCTGAATCGTACTATAAACATAATTAAAATATATCTTTAATTCCCAAAACATAATCAATATATAAGCTCTTCCATTTCATTAGTCTAGTCTAAAATCCAAATAATCAAATAAAATATAAATCGAGTTGCTCTATGCAAAACTATGAAACAATTAATTTAAATACATGTCAAATATGAATCGTAATAATAAAATATGGTACTCATGCATGGTCTAGACCTGACCACAAAGTCACTGTAGTACTTTACTAGAAATATAAACTAGTGCTTCACTACAAAGTGAAGGTCACCTGACCTGAAGTAAAACTCCTGAGGAGGTGGACTGAAAATCTAGGTAGCTATCTATAAAGGGAAGGAAAAGAGAGGGGTGAGTTTGGTGAGCAAATTCTCACCCATAACTCCCACATAGGACAATCAACAAAGATACATAATAATAGTTAGTGTAGCAACTGTGAAATAATTTTCATATCTAAAGATACATTTTATATATATATAATGACTCCATTAGAACATCATTTGCATAAACATGAGCTAGAAACAAGTAGTTGGCCAACCAACAATATACAGTCATCCAAGGTTAATATTAGCATGCCAAAGTTAATATGATAACCTTTAAATCATCTATACAAAAGGAGGGCTATGTCTATGAAGCTCCACATGCATCGAACTACAACTCAAACTATGTTTAGCATGAGGGTTTGAGAAGCCACCCACTCACACTTGCCATGCCATGAAGGACCACATGAGCTCCCCTACATGGATGGTTACAAGCATGAGGGAACTGAAGGCTTTACTTTGTCATAATTACCTCCATGGTTGCCTCCCATAATGGGAAAGTTGGACAAATGCGTAAGGAGACTCCTCAGAAGGCTTAAATGAACTCAATGAGACATAATTGGGATAACCAAACACCTTAGTAAATTCCACATAAGCGCTGCTATGGTCCTCGAGGGAGGAAGGAGGCGATTATGTTAGGATTTTGATTGAAATAGGTTAGGAGAGAAGTCCACATTGCTTAAAATTGAGATGGAGGGGGGTTGCCAAGGCTATATATATGAGCCTAAGTTCTCCATTTCAATTTACACCGTCGGAAAACATATTAAGCTTGTATTCTGACTTATTTTTTCCCTCTACTCTTGTTTTAGAGTGTTGTGAGGAGTAGTTCAAATATTTGATTTGAGAGTGTGGGTGTCCTGGGGTGTGGGTGTTTAAGAAAGTCTGTGTGTTGTAATAATTTTCACATAGTGATATTCTCTGGTTGTTATTTGGCGGCCGTGGTTTTTGGGTTTTGGAGTTTTCCACGTTAAATTCTTGTGTTGTGATTGAGTTCCTATTTTTATTTCTCTGTTTGGGGTGGTTCTCAAGGAGGGAAAGTGGTTTATTTTTCCCAACAATTGGTATCAGGAGCTTTGGTTCGGTGGGATTTATTCTTAATATGCTCTGGTTTCAGTTTAGTTTGATCTTCCACATAAAAGAATTTCTCCTTGGTGCTACTGGTTCGATGGATTTATTCTTAGTATGGTCTATGGTTGAGCTTGGTCTATCTTCACATCAAAGAATTTCTCCCTGGTGCTTGAGGATCATCCTTGGTTGCTGTTCCTGGAAGGTAGTGTGATCCTGTGAGAGTGCGGTTTGGAAAGGTTCTGGCTAAGGAAAGACTTGGTATTTAAGCGTGTCCATTGTGACCCACCTCTCTTTCCTGGAACCCTCCTAATACACGTTTAGATTGGCGTACACTATTTCAATATAAGTTGGATAGAGAAATTGATGGAAGGATTAATTTTGATTTTGGCTTGTGGCAAATGCAAGTCAAGGATATCATGATACAATCAAGATTACACAAAAAAAATAATAATGTGTTGCTAAGGGTCCACGATTGCACATGGGCATTGGTGTTTATGCAAGGTGTGTGGTGGGGTTATAAAGGCATGGCTAGCGATCCATGATTGCACACAGGCATTGGTGTTTATGCAAGGTGTGTGGTGGGATCATGAAGGTGTGGCCAGCGTCTACAATACACGGGCATTGGTGTTTATGCAAGGTGTGTGGTGCGATTATGAAGGTGTGGCTAGCGGATCCACAATTACACACGGGTATTGGTTGGCATTGAGATGCATGGTGTGTGGTGGGGTTATGTCGATGGTTGAAAAACTTCCAAGGAGAGCCAACATGGAAGTTGCACCATAAATTTTTCAGCAAGGTTTCGACATGTGTCAAGGTGAAATTCTTGGAATTATCCCATTCTCGAGTATACTTTTTATGGTGGAGTATGATAGTTCTTTAAACTATGATTGTCGGTATAGACAATGACGGCAATGGATTGTCGGATTGACAACGGAAGCTGAAGTTGTGTTTATTTCAATCAAGGTGGAGATTGTTAGGATTTTGATCGAAATAGGTTAGGGAGAGAAGTCCCACATTGCTTAAAATTGAGATGGAGGGGTTGCCAAGGCTATATATATGAGCCTAAGTTCTCCATTTCAATTTACACCAAGTCAAAAACACATTAAGCTTGTATCTGACTTATTTTCCTCTTCTACTCTTGTTTTAGAGTGTTGTGAAGAGTAGTTCAAATATTTGCTTTAGAGTGTGGGTGTCCTGGGGTGTGGGTGTTTAAAAGAGAAGTCTGTGTGTTGTAATAATTTTCACATAGTGATATTCTTTGGTTGTCATTTGACATGGTAGTTTTTTCTTTTGGAGTTTTCCACGTTAAATTCTTATGTTGTGATTGAGTTTCTATTTTTATTCTCTTTGGGTGGTTCTCAAGGAGGGAAAGTGGTTTATTTTCCAACAATTAAACAAATCGTCATCATTATGAGGAAGATGTGGAGAACCAAGTAGTATTGGCCAAGACAAGGAAGCAACATTGCAAGAATAAAAAACCTCGCATTGCACAATATCCCACCACTAGATATGCTCTCAGGCAGGATGTAATGGAGCTCCTAATTGAGAACTCAATGAAGACTATGAACAATGTTATCACTCTCATCTAGAGGACAAGGAAAAAGATAGGGATGAGAAACTTATAAAGTTTCCAATAGGTGCTCCAACTCAAACACAAGTGTCCTCTTATCATCAACCACTTTGGTTTTCTTTTTTTTCAAAATGAGGAGCATATAATAAGGTTTAATTTTAAAGGGTTATAAAACCTAGTAATTTGAAGTGGGCTATTTTTAGACCATGGTTTTCATGTCATGAATGTCGTTGGATCACTTTTCCTTATCAAAGGATCACATCTATGTCTTAATTGTCACAAAAATTATCAAGCTGGTTATAAATGCACATATTGGCAGTGATCATCAAAAGAATGACATACATGAGACATATTCATGCATTTCACTTCAAAACTCTAAGTTCACAGTTTTAGCACAATTCTAGCAGCAAAATGGCTGGAACAGGATTTCCCAAAATTGGTCCATGTCATATATCATATCAATAATGCATTTCAATAAACAATGAACAATAAATTCGCATGCAAACCTTTGGCCTTAGGGAGATTGCCCCTTGGACCTCAACACAATTCCAAGACTTTATACTATCAATTTTTATAATCATTCTACAATTAACAATCATATCCAAGATAAACTTAATAATTCATGAGGCATATTGTTCATCATAAATCATGCATTTCAATAAATCGAGCGCTAGTTCATGATAATCTCATAAAGCACATAACACTTTCACACGTTCCTTAATGCAAGAATTTATTTCTTCACCTTTCACAAAGAGTTCAATTTAGAGCTTGCCTTGTAATTCTTTTCAAGGCCACAGTTGAATCATGAATACATACTTCATTCATAGAAATTCAATTTTCTCAATCCTTCTAACAACTTGAACATACCAAACACTCCCCTTTAGCTTCTAGCTAATTAATTCTTTCATTCCCAAAATTTTCTGTTTTGTTTTTTTCAAAATTCTAAAAAAAATACATGCTCAATCTTATCCTTAAGAACCCATTCTTTTCAACTTCCAAGATTACCAACACTTCTATAAGTATTCAAAATACATAATAAACAACTAAAATTATAAAATCAACAAAACCAACCCCAATGCCCATCAAGGGTCTTGCCGAAATGCATTATATACATATATATATATATATATATACACACACACACACACACTTTTACACATCAAGTAACCGAGACAACCAAAACCCACCTGCTAACTAGTCACTAGTATTGTAGTAACATTGTCACTGTCTGCTAAGCCTACATTTAACTTGAGGCTTGGGGGCACTGATATGAGATTGGAGTTATGCACGTTCATAGGCACTTGTATATTGAAACATCGAATCTCCCCACATGTGCTTTCTCACCCATAGGTACTTGCATATACGTAAGTAATTGTTGGTAAAGAGGGTGTTGCAATGCCACTGTTGGGGTGGTGAGAAGAACAGAATGAGGAAGTGAAAAAGGGTATGGATGCAAGTGCACTGCTCTCCACCAATTGCATCTAACAACATTTTATAGTGAATTTAGCCACATTTTCTTCAACTATGGACTATGGTCAAGAACTGGTGCATCATATACCATAGTTGTCTGGTGCGTAGGAGAATGAGCCAAAAGTGCTTTTTTTTTTTTTTTCACCATGGTTGCTCTGCAGCGTTGAACCTTTTTGTGAAGTTTTTTTTTTTTCATCTAAAGCGTAATGCAGACTTTGTTTATTTATTTATAACAAAATTTTTATTTTAATCCCTTAAAATTTTAAGTCGTATAAATTAGTTATTGAAATTTTTTTTAAATTAGTCCTTATAAATTTAAATTATTAGATAAATTGATTTTGAAAAATAAAACTCTCAAATTAGTTCATATAAAATTTTAAATGAAATTAATTTAAAATTGAATAATTGTTCAAATTAATTTCTTTGATAAGTTAAGTTAGGATTAATTTATCTGATAGTTTACTTTTATAGAAATTAATTTAAGAGATTTTTTTTGTAGGGAGTAATTTATCTAATTATTTAATTTTATAAAGACTAATTTACGAGTTTTTCTTTTATAGAGATTAATATGTCTGATTTATAATTTTAGGAGGAGTAAACTGAGGATTTTGTCTTTCTTTATTTTGGTCATGCGGACTCCCTCCCCTACAGCGAGAAAAAGAGGAGACATATTCGCTATGCGTTTTGGGGCCTCACTTACCGGCTTTCAAGTTAATTGAATAAGGCCCAAGTTCAGATCAAGAGAGAAATTCACGAAAAGGGGGACCCGAAACAGCGAAGTTCCCCAGCAGCAACAAGTGCTCTCTTCATCGTAGGTAGCTTCTCTTTGGATTCTGGAAAATCAAATCAAATAAAATAAATAAAGAAAGAAACGACGTCGTTGAGTGAGCTTTGGAAGGTGGAAGAAGAAGATGTCGCAGCAGCAGCAGCAAAACAGTAACAGCAACATAGCAGTGAGCGAGGTGTTCTGGACTCTTGCTGACAAAGCTGACAAGAAGTTCTCCAAGATCAGAGACTTGCCTTATTACCAGCGCAGCAGGTACCTACCTCTCTCCCTACCCATTTTCTTTATTTCTTTCTTTAATTTTTTGTTCCCAAAACAATTAAGGAGTGAAATAAATGTGTTGTTTGCAATGTGTCTTACACCAATGCGTGATAATCATAACTGGGTTAATTGTTAATTATGTGCTATGGCCTACGGAGGAATTATTATTATTATTATTATTGTAATTTGCTGATACATTTGAGAATCAGGCCTTAAAAATTTTTCGTGTATTTTATGATTCTATGTTCTGGGTTTGTGTTCAACTGTTTGTTTCTCTCTCCTTTAGTTTCCAGGATAATTAAGGAGTGAATTGTTTTCTTTTTCTTTCTTTCTTGTTTTTTCAAATTGTTGTTGCACCGTCGGATGATAGTTTGAGTTAGGTTAAGTTTTATGTGATAATGGTGTGCTTGATTTGAGGGTAGAGTGAGGGTAAAATTTTGATGGGTGAATTTTTGTGTAATTTTAAGATGAGAATGAATCCTTTAAGAGCAGTAGAAGATTTTAAGATGCATCCTACACTATATTGGGTAGTCGCGCTGGTTAACGAGTAAAGTCTCAAATTGATCCTTGACGGAAAACACTGCGGGATGGATTCATCTTGAGAAATGAAAACCCCTCACGGAGTCTTTTGAGAATAAAATGCAAGTCAAATTAGTCATTTTTACGGAATAACATGTCTGATAAAATGCATTTCTGAGGAAGTAGAAACTAATCTTACTAATCATATTTTTAGTAAGATGCACGTCCAATGGGAGTATCCTAGTGTGTTATTAATTTGTTTAGTGTATGCGAAGCAATGTTGAAGGGGTGCCTATTGGTTGACCTTTAAAATAAAAATTATTCATGTGGCTTTGTTTAGATATGATACAGACATTTAAAAGGTGTTCAAGGTGTTCAAACAGTTGTGAAATATTTGGGTTAATGCTATATACTAAGAAGATAGAACCTTTGTGGAATGAAGCCTTACATTTAGCATATTATGGGAGAATCTCTTCTGGGTTGTCAGGATTTGGTAATTTGGACTAGCCTATAGGGAGTTGATACTGGTGTGGTTTATTAATTTATTTAGTTTTCCAGCATATAAAGCAATATTGTATTTTTTATTCTAAGGGATGCAAATCAGAAATGCGTTACTTTTATGTATTAAGGATGATTTTTCTGATGCATCAGAGAATAAAATCTTATATTATTGGAGAATTAAACCTTATATTTGGTAAAGATTGGGATACTCTATTCTGGGTAGTCTAGATTTCATTATTTTGATTAATACATTGCTAGCTGTCTATGGTGTGGTTTACTAATTTTAGTTTTCTAGCGCAGAAATAAATATTGAGAGGATGGTTATTTGTATTGGTTGTCATAAAAGCAAAAGTGCTATGAATTTAACTTTGTTGTAGGCATGATACATACTTTTATAAGGTGTTCAAGGTGTATACACAGTTGTGGAAGTTTCAACAGGAGAATCGACAGAAGTTGGTAGAAGCCGGGCTTAAGAGATGGGAAATTGGTGAGATTGCATCTCGCATTGGGCAGCTGTATTTTGGGCAGTACATGCGCACGAGTGAGGCAAATTATCTATCAGAGTCATATATATTCTATGAAGCCATATTAACCAGGGAGTATTTTAAGGAGGGGTTGTTTCAGGATGTGAATATTGCAAACAAACAATTGAGGTTTCTTGCTCGGTTCCTGATGGTGTGTTTGGTTTTAAACAGAAGGGAAATGCTGCAGCAATTGGTTAATCAGCTTAAAGTATTAGTTGATGAATGCAAGAGGACATTCCAGGTCTGCATATGCTATTTTCTTTTGCATTTCCTTGTAGCATTTTGAATTTCAATGATTCGTTGGTTAGTGTTTCTGACCTTTGTTTTGCATTACATTTACAAATGATAAACTTGCTGCTGTTCTTGAATATAAATGACACATCTCTACATTTTTTGCAATTGATGGTTCAATTAAAACATAATTTACTTTTACCATAATTGATTATGATATGAGAAATTGTCCATGACTGCCACATAGGATTATGCTCCACCCATTCAAGTAATGCCATGTGGTCATGGGCCCGCCACTAACAATTATAATTTAAACCTTAACTATCATCAACTAACCCTGGTTAACTTTGCTTTTTATTTGTTATTTTTGGCCAAAAAAAAAATTGAGGTCCACCATTAGAAGACATAACAATTAATCCCTCTTGAGCTTCTCTACAGGAAGTCAGGAATGTCCATTCCTCTTCAAGTCTGTTCCTCTTCTACTCTGTCTTACAAACAAAGTTGAGAGTTTGATAATGCATCTATTGCTCTGCCCTCCAAGAATCATCCTCCCATCCACGACAATCTCTGCCGGCCCACCTCACCATCTTTTGAAAAATAACATAAATGAACGCCATTTTCAAGTGGCCTAGCCACTTCTCTTCTTCTCCCATTACTGCTCTCAGTCTACAAGCCAGTGCACACTTAGCCGCAGAAATGGGATCAATCTTTCCATGTATTAATTCACCCTGCCATATTTGAATCCTATAGTGTGTTCTTATAGTTGGTACGGTAAGAACATTTGTGAAGTTTAATTGGAATGAGAACAATGAATAAATGGTCAAGGCAGTGAATGGTGATGCTAAGCAACAGATACAATATGAATCGAGAGCCATGATAATGACTTGTATTGTATCCTGTCAAACAGGAAAGTTGGGATTTTTCTGACCCCGTGGAAGTTTAGTTGCTGGGACTTAAACCAAGATTTGGGAGAGGGTGAGGGTGTGTCAGAGCAAAGGATGAGGGAGAGGGTGCTGTTGAATCTGCCAGAGAAGGGGTTTATGGTGGGTGGCTCTATGAGAAAGAAGGAGAAAGTTTTTTTTTATTCCCTTAGAAACAATTTCTTTAATCAATCATAATTTCAAAAATGTTAAAATTAAATATTTATTTTACACTGTGCCAAAAAATATTTATTTTACAGAAATATTAAAATATATTTAATAGATTTGTCTTTAAATGGTTGCCCCTACTTTTTTGGTTTTTCAGAAAAAAATACAAATAAAAACAAAGTTAACCAAGGTTAGTTGATGATAGTTAAGGTTTAAAATATTAATTGTTAGTGGTGGATCCCATGGCCACATGGCATTACTTGAATGGGAGGAGCATAATCCTATGTGGCGGTCATAGACCACACAAGAATTTCTCTTATGATATACAGGTACCGCATCTGAAAGTTGTGTTTTGCCGTTCAGTTGTTTGCATTGGGTTTTGTGCAGATCTGTGTAAAGGTGTTGGTTATTCATGAATATACTTCTTTGCTAATTGCAGTTTTGCATCTAAATGTGGATTCTTTGGTAGATTATTTAGGTTTATTAAGGTAATGCTCAATTTTGGTAAATAAAAAACAAACAGATTTTGGTACGTAGCTAACGGGGCTTCTCCAACTTATGGCTGCAGAGTAATGTAAATATGATGGCTCAGAGTAATATTAAATTATGGTGGAGTTGCCTAGTCTCTAATAGATTTTGAAAATTTGGTTGTCAAGGACCAGCTATGCTAAAAGCTTATGCTATTTGTTGAAGACTTTTATGTGTGGTTTAAGGTTTAACATGCCCCCTCAAGAAACAGCCTTTTGAGCCTGCATGGTTACGCACAGGTCCATTTGACCTTGTACTGAAATTCAACTTTATTTAGAAGGATGGGGCATGGCAAGTATATAACTTGTAACGACTTGATAAAAGATGCTTTGATATGGACCAGCTATTCTTAAAACGTAACTAATTGGTTGGAGGCTTACATGGATACTTTTATATCTAACATTTATTAATTTCTTGTGTTCTGCTGCCTTCATTTTTGATGAGTAAGTTTTTTGGTAACTAAACATCTAAACTGACCACCAAGCTGCACAAAAATAATAAAGTACTGCAGTTTTAGAACAACCAAGCTACACCATAGACAACAAAGTGGAGTGCTCTATGAAATACCTTAGGAACCTACATATTATTAGATTGTGTGAAAGAAAGGGCAAATGGGGAAATAGACACAGAGAATAGGCGGTAGTGGAGGGCGCACAATTGTAACCAACTCTCCTGAGTTGGCATGCGGAGTGAGGTGTGAGACTATATGTATCAGAGGGAGGGTGTGTGAAGAAGGAAGTAGAATATTGGCTAGGCACTCGGGAGAGTTGAGCTGCTATAGTGCTCAAGGCTTTTCTCTCATTTTCTACAAGATTTATACTAGTTTTCTCTTCTTTAATAATACGTTACACTTCTTCATTTCTTTGATTTCTTTGTGTGGGTTCTATCAATTGCATCAGAGCTTCGATCTCTGGGAGCTGGGGTCTATTGTTGGCTGCGCGGGAGACTAGGATGGAGAGACGAGAGAGGAAATTGGTTGAGGTCAAGCGGCTATTGAGAGGGAAACACCATGCTCAAACCATGGGGTAATCTCCGCCGCGAGAGAGCGCCGTCGAATTGAGGTGGAGGACTGTTGGATAAGGGATTTAGGAGAACTGCAAAGGAGAATCGCAGCTCCCTTCTCACCACAAGGAGCGATTGTCTACTCCTTATTATGGGATGAATCTTCTAAGCACAGGGAAAGATTCTTTTGGGGAGTAGGCGCCTGACCCCTCTTGGTACAGGAGACATTCACCACGGTGCAAAGGAGGGCAAGGACGAGCAACCATCGAAAGTGGTGGCCATCAAACCGCGAGAGCTCACAACGAAGAATACGGTACAAGGAGGGAACGACGAGAAGAACTCTTTGGTTATGGTTGACCACCGTGAAAGCCCTGGATGTCGAGATCACCGCAACGGTAGGCGCCGAAGAGAAGGAGGTGAAAGCGAAGCCGCTCCGGGCTCAAAAGTGGAGAAGATGGCAGCCGAACAAGCTTCGTCAACTTCCGCATTGCCAAAGAAATAAGAGAGGAGGTTGGGTTGTGGTTGAGAAGGAGGAGCAGATGGTTCGCTGTCCAAGAAGCTACCACCGCCGGAACCACCGCATCCGAGGACCACAACGACAGTCGGGGAAGAAGGGCTGGCGGAGATGGAGACTGCAAAATATTTTTCCAACAGAGGCGGCGTGAGTGTACAGTAGAAGAGACCAAGGAAAAAAGGAATCCCCCAATCAGTTGATTTTATGACCTAATGGGCCTGGCCGATATAAGTGAGGTTAGTGTTTTCGAACTAAATGTTGCTAGTGAGGAGTGCCAAGGATGTTTAGAGAAAGTTTTGAACTCCAAAACAGTAAACCAAGTTTTGAAACAAATGGGCCAAGCCCGAAATAGTTTCTGTAAAAAGGGGGTTTTAATGGGTAATGAGGAAAAATCAATAAGTGGGCTTGAATTCTTCAGCTTGGTTTATACTCACCCTTTGGTTTCTCTGTGGCCTTGGCTTTTGAAAGCAACTAGAAGATTCAGATTTCAGGGAAAGGTTTTAGAAACTAGCAGCATCATTGCTAAACAGAATTTTGACTGGAATGAGCAAGTTATGCTGGCCTTGGAGCAGTCCAGCAATTCACAAGTTAAAAGGCTTAGTGAGTATAAAAAACTGGTCAACAATGTTGCTGTTATAGTCATGAGAGCTAAGCACGGAACTGATAATTCAGTGGCTGAGTTTGTCCAAGAATTTGCAAGTTTGAAGCATGGGCATCATAAAAAATTAGTTCATTTTGCTGAAGTAGGTACAAGGTATAGGCTGGGGGAGGTCTTTCAGGGTGGAACCAAATTGTTGATCTCCTTGAAGCTGTGGAAATTTTGGATATTGAGACTGATAGGCGAGTCCTGAAGCAATGGGTTTTAAGGCAATCAGTAAGAACCTTAAAACTTCAACAGGCTAAAGATCTCCCTAAAATTATACCCATGATGCTCTTAAGGGCCTTCTTAGAGGGTGGTACCCCTGCAAACAAGGAAGGTCTCAAAGCTGATGTGACAGTTGTCTTAAATGGTTTTGAAGGAATGCTTGCTATTATGCATAGTGAGCAAGAGTACTATCTGCTGCAAATTTTTGAAAATCATGACAGGCTGGAGATTGGACTTGGATCAACTCCTTGGGACCCCGGAGAAAGTCTTCGTTTTCAGCAATATAGTTTTTGTTTTCCACACTGAAAAAAACTTTGAGATGCCAAAGTTCTGTGCAAACCTTCATTGTTCATTTCCCCACATATGTTAGAGCTAGAGAAGAATCATCTAGTTCACAAGATCTTGGAGAACTTGCAATGCTGCATATGGATCAATCTCACTTGCTCCTTGGATTTTTATGCTGAGGATACTTCTACAGCTGCCATGGACACCCAGACCCCATATGCATTATTCAAACATGTAGAATCTATGATTGAAGTTCATTAGATCTACCTTGGGGACAAGGTGGAAGTTTAGGGGGGAGTATTGTTAGGAACCTACATATTATTAGATTGTATGAAAGAAAGGGCAAATGGGGAAATAGACACAGAGAATAGGCAGTAGTGGAGGGCGCACAATTGTAACCAACTCTGCTGAGTTGGCATGTGGAGTGAGGTGTGAGACTATATGTATCAAAGGGAGGGTGTGTGAAGAAGGAAGCAGAATATTGGCTAGGCACTTGGGAGAGTTGAGCTGCTATAGTGCTCAAGGCTTTTCTCTCATTTTCTGCAAGATTTATACTAGTTTTCTCTTCTAAGGGTGTTAAGAATACGTTACACTTCATTTCTTTGGTTTCTTCTGTGGGTTCTATCAAATACGTGATGCTGTCCTGAATATGTTATGATAGATTTATTTTTGTGAATGTGTTGGAAATGACTTTCAAATAACTTGATTTCAGGAAAGTGACTTTAAAGAGTGGAAGCTGGTGGTTCAGGAAATAGCCAGATTTTTAAAAGCTGACACGCCTTTTATGAATATCAGGCCCTTGAGATATAGTCTCGTTTTGGACCCTCATCCGGATACTTTACCGCATGTTGCCACAGCTATCACAAAGCGAAATTTGAAATTAAGAGATGCTGTATTAAGTAGTTTCCATCAAAACGAGGTAATTTTTTTGTTTCTTCCCTTGTATTGAAGAATATTTTGTTAAAAAATGATAAAATGAATTAAGCTGTTTACTGCTAGTAAGATGTTCAGTAAAATGTTCTGATATTCCATTATTGATTTTAAATGTCATTCCTGGACAGGTTAAGTTTTCAGAGATTACTATTGACACTTTTAGGATGCTTCAATGTCTAGAGTGGGAACCTAGTGGCTCATTTTACCAGTCTAGTGGTTCAAAGCTTAGTCAGAATGGGGCAACTGGGTCTAGTCGTATCAGTTACTCCCAAGATATTGCTGACCCTACCTTACCAGCTAACCCACGGAAAGCTGTGTTATACCGTCCTTCATTGACCAATTTTATAGCTGTAAGTATGAAGCATTATTTTTTATTAACTTTCAATAGTTTTCCAAGAGCCTATAATACACTCCTGCTTGGATCAAATGGCGCTTTGATTCCATGCTGAAAATTTTGGGATTTAATTGATTTCATGATGATCCCATGCTATGGATGTCCAAGTATGTGAAATTCATGAAGCCATCTCATGTCTACTATTTCACTATGTTACTCAATGATGACTTCTCAAACAACATACCATGTTTAAGCCAGAATTGTCATATGGGTGAACATGTTAGAAAGACTTGTATCAAACCATCTATTCTATATAAAATGCATTTTTTACTTTTCCCTTTCTTTACAACCTAAAAATGATGGTTTTTAATTATCATCATCAGAACTTTTTCTTTCATTATTGTTTTTCGGATTCCCAATTGTTTCAAATATAATTTTGTCCTTCCTTTTAATGGTTAGGTTCTTGCCACAATCTGTGAGGAGCTTCCTTCGGATGGTATTCTCCTCGTATACTTGTCAGCTTCAGGTTAGATATCCTCTGTAAACTAGGAGTATATGCATGTATATCTGTAGGGTTATCATACCTCTTATATCATTGAATTGATTTAGGGAAAGTGAACTCTGTTTTCTACGTCAAATGCAGGATCTTGTAGTGCTGCACAGAATGAATCTGGTTGTATACCCTTTGGTCCCCATGGAGATGGAGGTACAATTTGAGGATATTTTCATGTTCTTTCAATCCTGTGCTGCCTGCTATTTTATGCTCTGCATTTTTTGAAGCCCCTTCCTATAATGTGTTTGGAGCCCTTAGTAATCCATTATCTCCCCATTGCAAATAAAAACCACAACAACAACTAGACCTTTTCCATCTAGGAAGGGTAATCAAATGATGCCATTGTGTCCTCTATCATAAACTTAACCAATTATAACATGTATATTTTTTATATATGGCATTTTGATTGCAATTTTGATACCTTGCCTTCTGTTAGACATGAGTATTATTAGAGCCAAAAAAAAAAAAGTAAAAAACACTGGTATGTATATTCAGAAGCTTGTGATATCAATGAGATAACTGCAAGGTCAGAGAAATGGAAAATACAGTATGAATAAAAATATGCAACCACCTAGAGGTATCGAAAGGTGCAAGTCTCTCCCAAGTGTAACTAATTCCTTGCCTGTCCACTCGCCCTTCCCTAATACAAATATCCCCCAATGCAAATTCCCTAAGATTGTCTCTTTTTTTCCCACTTATTCCTTGCCCTCAGCAGCTAGTTATGTATAATGGGCACCTCACTCTCCTCCTGATTTACGTCTCTCATAGTCCCATGGTTTCCTCTCCTTTTGTGCAGTTAAACACTAACTATTATTACTTACTGCTTTGTCTCTTTCCTTCTCTTTGGATGAAAGAATATGAAATTAAAAAGAAAAAGTCCAAGGTTGGAGATATGGAATCCTCCATGTAAGGAAAAAGTTTTGTGAAGGAAAAACCATGATTATAGTGCAATTATTGTCTAGCACTGTACGGAGAGGTCTTGTTGCTGCAAGTATGTGTAGTGCTATGGGTCATCTTTAGTACAGATATATACAGAGTGATAGTAGTGAAGCTAACATATTAACACTCTCCATCAAATTGGGGCCTTTAAATCATATGCAGTAATCTTTATAAATATAACTGACCTGAGGAGCTTTCAGAGACTTAGTAAATTCATTTTTTAATTGGTCATTTTTGAACTAATGAAACTGGTAAAGGTACTCCAGGATGAAAATCTTGGCCCTCAATTTACTATCACATGGAGCTTTTCTTAATCCCTGTCAGTGTTTTCATATAAATCTTACTTTTGATTCCTAACCATTTCATTGAATAGATTTTGTTCCACCTTGTTAAACCTCTAGAAGTTCAAAGCTCCTTAAGGTTATGTCCTTTGTTTGGACAACAGTACTTAATAGAATTAATATCACTTATTATATGTTACAAGTTTATAGGCCACACAAGAATAAATCCTAATTGTAGAATTCAAGCCAGGTGGATGAAATGGAGGAGTGTCTTAGGTGTTTGTTGTGATAGAAAAGTACTATTCAAGTTTAAGGTAAAATTTACTGCACAATTATAAAAAACTGTGATTTTGTATGGGATTGAATGTTAGATGGAAAAACCAAAAAGAAAATAAGCTCAATGTTATGCAGTTTAGAATGTTGCTTTGGATGAGGGTAAGCCAGTATGGTTGTTAACATTGAGCGCTACCTTGTAAGATCGCACAATCTTCTGCTCCTAAATAGCATTTTTGATCCTGAATCAACACTGAAGATTGGATTTTTGGGATAGTGGTGTGATTGTTGGGGAAGATTGCAAACTTGCTAAAGTGAACTTGTTTATCGTCTGTCCTTCAAGCCCTGATGACTTCTAACATGAGTGGGTGTGTTAAGAGATTTCAAAGGGTTCTTGAACAGATGCTCTTAGTGGATCTCATCATGAACCTTTGCAATGTCAAGTGTTTTATTTGTGCTTGTTTATAATTGGTACTTTCTGTACATAGTTTCAAGTCATTCTCTCTTTTAAATTTTCTGAAATAGGTCCAAACAGGATGAAGAATTGACATAAAACCCAAGTATTTTAACATTTATTGTGGTCATAGCCTCATAGGTATATATTTAAAAGCTCTTGTAATATCTTAATGGTTCTCTAGCTCATAAATTTGTATAATGATGATAGATTGCTTACATTATACATAGTTCTGTTAAATTGGAGAATACTTTAACTCGATCCCTTTTCAGGATCAAACTGTGTATATCCGTCTGACTTTCTACCATTTACAAGAAGGCCACTTCTTTTAGTCATTGATAATGAAAACAGCAAAGCATTTAAGGCAAGTCTTACCGCTTTGGTCATCTTTCTATTGAATTTTTTAAATAAAATTGTTTATTGAATTTATTATTATTGTCTATAGTAGTTTATAAATGCTAACTTCACCCAATAATTAGGTGGGAAGTAGTTTTCTGCAATATCCTACTTGTTCCTGAAAATATTGAGCAAAAACATCAATTATTGGATGCATCCCCTCTCCGGTCTCCACCTTGGGGCTGTCTTCAGGCAATTTAAAGACTAAAGAGGGGCATGTAGTACGTAGGTATTGCAATCTAAATTATTATTTTACCTTATTAAAATTTTGAAATATCATTTTTAATATAAAGACAATATATGTGTGCATGTATGTGTAAAAAATTAAACTTTAAAGGAATAGAAAAACAAGAATTTGAGAGAAAATATTTATAGAAGTAAACAATTCAGAAATAAAATTTTGGGGAAAGATAAAGTTTTTGGGAAAAAATTGAGGAGAAAATGTTTTTGAGAAAGGAAATATTTAATCTGCAAAATATATCATGTTCTTAGATTTTTTTTAAATTAATATTATTATGAAACATTAATTATACACGTTCTCTTTCCTTTTCCTTATCTATTTTACACTTCCCACAAGGGCAAAGTGAAACCCCCTAAATCTCCTCTTTATCTTCCTTTCCTTCCTCTTTAATGTCTTCTCTTGCCTTAGAAACAAACCCTGAAGAAAAGCTGGCACGCTTCCAAATTTCTAATTACAGATCTTCTGAACCAGTGGATTCCAAAAGGATGTAGCTTGATGATTGCCTCCCTAAGGGCTCACCCAAGCAAACAAGTAGCTGTCGTAAGACTTGCTATGTGGCCAAAGCTGCATAAGAGGATATAGGTCATAACTGATGTTGGCAGTGCGTATTTATCACTGCATTATCACTCTTAACAAATTAATCTTTAAACCAGTATTCACCTCAAAAAGCTGCAGTATAAATAAAAGTTAAATGTAGTATTACCTTTATTTTATTGCAGGATTTAAATCTTTTCATGTACTTAACAGCTATTATGTACTTTGGACCCGAGTTTGTTTCAAGTTTTATGAATAAATTTGATCGATGGAAAATACTGTTGGTGGCTCTTGAAGTAATCATGACTAGCATTTTCCTTGTATCCATTCTATGGCCGTATGGATTCAATTAGATCATTTAGAAAGCAATTAGTTGAAATGCGCAGGTCATAGCAGGAGCAGAAAAAGGAGAGTCAGTTGCCATGCTCCTTTCCCAAGCTGTTCACCTCCAATTGCGTCTGATTGCTCCGCACATATTTCAAATGGAAGTCTATTCACCATGTTTCTCACTGCTCCCCTGCAAGCTTTATGTCTGCTGCTAGGACTTTCAGGCACTGATATTGATTTGGTCTGTTTTAAGTATCTCTTTTCCTTCATATTAGCAAGTTGAAAAAGCAGAAATCTTTTCATTTTCTGCGAACTGGGAAGTTCCATACTTGGCCCCTGAGCAACTTAAATTTAATTTCAGGAGACGTACAACAAAGCTGAAATGCTGCTCTCATCTTCATTAAACAACTGGGGACAGGTGTTGGCAACATCAGACACACTTAGTCCTGTCTGGGGACAGATTTTAGGTGATCCCTTTATAAGGAGACTTATTTTAAGGTAAAACTTGTCTTCATAGGTTTTTCTGATTGCTTGAGAAGTGAAAATCCTCAATAGCTGAACTTATAACACATGATGCAATTAAATTCCTCAATTATAAGAAACAAAAAGGAAGGCAAATCTTGATAAAATCACTGTCAAAACAAGTCATTTGCCCAATATAGTAAGAATAAACAGATCATATGCATCAAGATTGTGACAGAGATATTTCGTGGACCTGGAGGAAACTTGTAGGGATATCTCCAAGTTGATCACTGGAGTTAACAAACCTGATAATGATTTCATTTCCTTTGAAAGAACCTTTTTTATTTTTTTTGGGATGAAGTGATGGATGATTTTTATATGTTTGGTTCTCCTAGAAAAACTAAATATGAGCCAATGTATAGAGTAGCTTAATTATTCACAATATAACTTAATTATTCATAATAATTGCTTCCTTTATCTCCATATAACAAGCACTTAACCAATGCATTCTTAGTATATATCAAAATTTGTAAAATACATATGAGGCCTTTACTTCCTTTGTGAAATACATGTGAACTCTTTTGCTTCTTTCTTCTAATACCAGTTTCTTCCTTCAGAACATCTAATAACAATGTCATACAGCACATCCTTAAGTTTGCTATCTTTTG
This sequence comes from Dalbergia oliveri, assembly GCA_030441495.1. Lineage (NCBI taxonomy): Eukaryota > Viridiplantae > Streptophyta > Magnoliopsida > Fabales > Fabaceae > Dalbergia > Dalbergia oliveri. Next base: position 8,358,098 of record JAMLFY010000016.1, read on the forward strand.
CTTCTCTAAACAAGCATATGTTTTATTTGATTGACTAATGAAGCCTACCTTTTTGTTTGCGATGCGGTGCAGATTCATGTTTTTCGAGGCAGTGTTGACCCTGTATGCACCAGTTTACAATAAAAGTGAGTTCCTTCCAACCTGTGTCCCTTCTCTTCCAACGCCTGTCCTGCAGCCAAGTTATTCATATCAGAGTGTAATTCAGCATCTAGCCAGCATTTTCGGTGCAACTATGTATTTCATCTTCTCAGAGGAAGTTCTTGCTGAAAATATACATACAAACGTGAATCAGTTGACTCTATAAAGATAAGAAAAAGCGTTACTTCAAAAGCATGATGTATACTGCTTTGTATAGCAATCAAAAAATGAATCTCAATAGTTTTGTTTGGTCTTGGGGTTTGGTAGAATTTGAGTACAGGCTTTTAGTGTTGAATCATTTTCCTGAGTATTACACTAAATTTGTCTGAATTCTATATTTTGTGCGTTTGATAAGGGAACACTTGATGTGGGTTGAAATTCATGATCATTGCAGGACCAAGTTGCATGGTCTTTGAACAAGAATGGAATAGAACAAGGAGAAGGAAATTTGATGCGAAAACCATTTTTATTTCTTGTGTTATAACCGTTGGCATGATGCTTCAATGATTCTGCATTTCCTCATTAATGTTTTACAAACAATCAAACTGTGTCTAGCATTAAAATCGGGGAGTTTCTCTGCACTTTGAACGCTTCGTGTATTTGAAGATCTAAATCAAATTTACATGTTTTTTGGTTTTTTCTCTGGTTTAGATAACTACTATTTGGAATTTATTAAATTCTGATTATTTTGATTTGAGCTAAGGCCATCCATTACAAAGGTAAAATTCTGGGTTAGATTTCTTTGTTTAAAAGAGAGTGTTTAGTTATGCAAGGTTTTTATATTTGATTCTCAGGCCAAAAAATATTCGTAAGAAAGTTTCATTTCCAAGAAAGTATTCGAAGTCTCATGAATTAAACAACATGCCACTTAAAACAACTAAGAATTGATAAACAAAATTTACATTTTAAATTTTCTACTCATGCACATCTTGATTTAGGTTGATGAATCAATATCATGTTTGCCCACAAAGATTTATTTTCCTTGCATCAAAATGCGGCATTATTACAGTTTTCTAGATTCTTTGGGTTCAAATCTTTATATTTGGAATTGATCTTGAAAACTGCACAAGTTGAACAAGTTAGATTGCAAATTGGTCTATTACAAAGTTGGACTAGCTAGGAGGTTCCCGCTATTTGCATTCTAGAAGAAAATTTTTTTTTTTGCCTCCAATTGGTGCATTAATTAGTAATACCTTCACCACACATAGGAGAAATAGATATGATGACATTAGATCTCCTTAGTGTAGCCTCTGCCAAGCTTAAAATATCCGAAGATCTCTCCCAAAGACCGAAGAGGAAACATCAGTGACACATCACAATTTGCTTGATTAATCTAACGAAGTTACTTGCAAAACCAAGTGCCAATGTGATTTTCTTAAGGTAGCTTCATTGATCCCACCATAAGCTTTACTCATGGCTTTCCTCGGAATTAATTCATGGAAAGAACTCATTGTTTTCAAGTAAAATTTCATGAGCTGAAAAAATGTTATCTATGATAAGTACCCTTTAATAAATCAAATTGATTTAGAAACAATTCAGCCCATGATTCATAGTATAGGACCCACCAGTATTTGCGAAGATTTAGTAAATACAAAAGCACAAACTACTTAAATAAAAGCAAGAAACCACCCATTATTATTTTGTATGAAGAGAACTCATGTAATACAGTTTAAAATATCAAAATTACAATTAAATTCTTAAAAAAATCCCTACTATTTAACACCAATATTGGTAATAACTGAAAATACCTATTGGTAACTCATTATACAAAACCAGAAAATGACTAGTGGAAGAACATGGACTCCTAGCCTTCAATAACCAACCTACCTCCTATCCTCTTAATTTTCCTTTTATTAGTATCTCATTTCATTCGATCTCATTCTCCCACCAGATTCCACGGGTCCATTCAAGTTTAACCTCTCCTGTACATAACCACCATAAAAACAGTATTATTTGCCTATAGTTTTCATCCTTAAATACAAGGCAGCTGTGAGCCATGAGTGGAAAGCATGAGGAAAAGACAAAAAAATACCTGTCCATCTAACTTAACACTGTTATTCAATGATATATTGTTATATCAGTAAACATATTTGACCCTTAAACTCAACTTCAAAAGTCATGCATAAGGGGATTTTGGGGATTTTATTGGATGGCAATGTAAAAAAAAATGCATCACAATTAAATCCTATTTTATATAAATAATTAGAAAAACTAGTGAATCCAAACTGAATTGTTTACACAATGTTAGAAACAAACTTTGGGAGGTACCTCACTTAAATATTCGTGGTCCTAAATCAAAATACAAGGAAATATATCTAGCCATGCTCAAACAAAATCCTAAAGTTATCTAAACAATATCTGAAAATGCAATGACTAGAGAAGATGTTGGGAGTGAAAATTACAAACTAACCTCTTGTTGAAAAAATGCATAAAGGATGGCTCGAAACACAAGTCTAAAACCTAAGTGCTATTGAACAAACCTCAAAACTGGATCAGTTCTCAGCTAGACAGAAGTAGCTGTCTCTTTGACAGGAAGATCCTTTGACAATGTTTCCCAGTTAATCTGGCGAAGTATTTTAAATCTTTCATCCAACGCCACAAAGCCAGCTTCAGAAGCTACAATGCTAGTAGTCCCAGCTTTATAGAGCAATACAACACTAGCCCCCATATCAGGTCCATGGAGTTTTCCAGTCAGCAGAATTCGGAGGGGCATGAAAAGCGATTTCCCCTTGAACATGTAGATAACATTTTTTAAGTTGTTGACATATATTTGTATTTGAAATCTTAAAATATAATTTGATCAACAAAATACAAGTGATGGCCATGATATCTAGTTCAGCTCACCTTGCGCTTGAGTGATTTACCAAAGCCTTTCACCCACTTTTGCCACCCAGCTTGGCCTCCTTCAAGTGCAGCTACCAGATCGCCATTATCATAAGCAACCAAGAGGCTGGTACAAAATTCAGAAAGATTATCTTGTATGACAGATTCTGCTTCATGGCTGCCAGCAACATGTAAAAAGTTGTGATTATAATGCATATACCATCAGGAATCAATACACAACAAGAAGCTGAAGGTTGTGACCATGACTGGCAAAGCTAAATTCACAAAAACTAGCATATCACAATTAGGTTCATTTGTGAGGACAACGACACACACACAAGAATATGAACATCACCTTTGTAAGGTAGAATGCAAAGGATAAGAAAGCAAGTTAGCAAGTGCCTTGTCAGCATCAGTTATCAAGTCAATCCCATCCTTAAGTAGCTCAGCTGCTTCCTGTTAGTCAACCATGTATTAACATCAATCATTTGCTTGAGTCCAGTGTTATAAGAGGCGACAAAAGCATACTAAACAAATCATTAAGCCTCGGAAAATGAAACTAGAACAATTCTATCAGATTTAGACTAAATAAAGAATGCATGCAATAGGATCTCACATCAACAAAGGGCCCTGCCGATACTGTAAGCAAGCCAGATGTTTGCCAGCGCTCTCCAATAATATGGGTCAACTCCTCTGATGGACGTGCTCTTAAATGCTGGCCATTCATCCACCTCAATAGAAGACATAAAGAAAAATTAGAAGGCCGTAGATATTCATTTATTGTTTACTTTTATTAACAATCCTCTGCAGGAGCAAGCAATATAGAACTCCAGCATTCCAATATGAATAGAATAGAATAAATATACATTCAACAACCATAACAAATAAAATACACTGTACATCTTACTTTGGGGAAAAAAGCAATGAATTTGACATTAACATAAATTTGTCTGTAACTAGCAATTGCAATAAATTTGACCCATCTCATCTCGAAAAGCAAAGCAAACAATTACCATGGGAAACAATGCATGGGATTTATCCATAAAAAGTTGGCAAAAAAAGAAAAAATTACCTCAACTTTGTGGAATCAAAAACAGCACCACTTTTGTTAACGCGTTCAATAGTGAATCTTTCAACTGTTTGACACAGCATTCTAATGTAAGACATCATAAAATACAATATCCTATTCAGAAAACAAACCATCTCAATAGCATACTATCTTAGTATACTACAAAAGTGGAAGTGGAATTAAAACAAAATCACTAACCAAGTTGATTAAGGGTGAAAAACTCATTTTCAGTCCCATCACCCCAACCTAATAATGCCAGGTAGTTCACCATTGCTTGAGGTAGGTATCCCATCTCCCTGAACTGTGAGATAGCATGTATTAGAGTTTGAAACTAGTTATCCTTATGAGATAAGTAGCTTCACAAGATCTCATTGAGTAAATTCAAAAAGAAAAAGGGCCAAGTGAGGACACTCAGTCAGATACCACAACTTTTGAGACATAAATAATGGAAATGAAGAATCAACCTCACCTGACCCACTGATGTTGCACCATGACGTTTTGATAATTTACTCCGATCAGGAGCTAAAATCAAGGAAACATGTGCAAAGTGAGGCATGGGAAATCCTAGAGCCTGTAAACACATGCATGGACAGATTCAGAACAAACCATAATCAGTATCCTAGGTTATATCATAAAACATGGAAGAAAATATAAACAAGAAATAAAAATTAGGAAATCCAAACAAGGAAATTTCAACAGAGGAAAACGTTAACCTAAAGCTCGTTCAATGGTTCAACCTCATTATTGACTTAATCAATCACTCTATTGGTTAATCTTTATGTAGGAATTTCTCAATTCGGATTTTCTAAACCAAAACACTGCCATAGGAAAAGCCCCCTTTTAGTAAAGTGATAAATTTAGAAATAAGAAAAAATAAAGAAATGAAATCAGTAAATCAAGAAACCCATTTGATATAAATTGACAAGCCATAATACTAAGAAATACATCATGAAAAATCAACAAGTTGACACAAGGTGCTCAAACTCATTTTTCCTGTACTCAGATTCAAACAATCAACATTCTGAAACTTTCTCCAAACTTCTTTCGTTACTTTATTTTCTGATTTGAGATTCCTTTAATTCTTTTATCCTTCATTGTGGAGTTATACGATTTATTTGCCTCTACTACATAATAGGCTTAGCCGCCACTGACATTATTAAATAATGTTGGATGCCTTTCATATAAAACCTCTCTTGTATGGCCAGTCACTGAACAAAGTCTGTCATACCCTAGATCAATTGTTGCTATCCAACAATTCCAATTTTCTTAACTCCTCTACAATTTTCCATGCTGGCTTGGTCACTCCCCTTCCCTCAGAACATTAGATTTCACACTTCCAATAGAATTTTATTTCTTCAAGACACAACCTCTGTCAACTGCCCATTCCCAAAAATAAACAAAAAATCAAAAGCCAAAAAATCCTTCTTGCCAAAGCACACTTTCACTGACAAAAGAAATTCAAGTCAGACCAAAGTCCTCACTAGTTATGTTGACCTCCCTCTCCCTGTATAGCATTAAGTGCAATAAAAGAATGAATATTCAATGCAATAAGATTATAGAATATGGGTTTGGGCAAGTGACAATGTATTACTCAACTGAGATTTGATTGGGTTCCAACTTCCAACAAGTTCAAAGGAAAGATAAATACCAACTTCATTCGCAATATTTTCTCAATTGAATTCAGCTTTTCAGGTATCGGTTTGAATTGAGGAAATTTCAAGGAAAAACTGATGCTAAAACAAAATATATACTTACAGCATGTACTTTACCTTATATATTAATGCCTGTCTTAGAGTATTTGGTAAATGCTCCTCAGCTCTGAAATAAAAATATTTATGGACTAAATTAGTAAATAATATTCATTAACACATACTGACTACGAAATTATAATCACTACCTGATAACATGGGAGATAGCCATGGTAGCATCATCCACCGTTACACAAAAGTTGTAAACAGGCTGACCATTACTCCTCATTATCACAAAATCTCCAAGTGTATCCAAGTTCCAACTAACCTTCAAGACACTACCAAGGAAAGTTAATAGCTAGTCAATGTTATTTTAAAAGAAATGTTATTCATTTGCCATTGTTTGATTAATGGTTTGCAAATTTCAAACATTTCACAAAAAGCTCTACTTTTATGCCAGTATATCATTCTGCTGTTTCTAAAGGGATTGTGGATAGCAGATTATAAGATAAAAATTCTTCTGAGATATCAGTTAATGTATATTGAAAGATATGAAGTACAATATTTGTACCACACAGGGTAGGAAGTCATCCATCACAACTATTGAAAGAAGGAAGAAAGTAAAAAGGGAAGAAAGAACTCACTTCGCCTCGTATTATGTCATTAATTTTTAAACTTCCTTGGGGAACACGAAATCGGTATGTATAAGGAGTTCCCTTTGCCAGCTCTTCCTCCACTTCCTCATCTGTTGCACTGGCCCATTTACCTGTGTACACTGGAGGCAGTTGCTTTAGTTTAGCAACCTCCTTCATTTTCTCTAGTTCCTGTTAAGATGAATATGAATCAAGAACAATAAAAATATGCATGCTTAAAAAATAGTAGAGTAAAATATGAGCAAACTTCAATGGCACAGCTTCACAATCTCATACTTCTATCTAAACAGTACATATCCCATAAGTAAGAAATCTTTGTGAAAGCAAATTTCAAATAAGCTGAACCAAAAATTGTATTCATGGAAAGAAAACAAATTGAGTTTATACAGCAGAAGAATAACAGGCAGTGAATCAATAATAGCAAAGCCAGTCAATCGCCACCTATTTTTCTTTCAAAGTTCAATCAACTTACTTAAAAAGGAAGAAGTACAAGTCACATCTAACCAACCTGAAGCTAAGTAAGCTTTCCCTCCCGATCAAACACATTTCAAAAAAGGACGCAATCATACAACATAGCTATGTGATCATCACAAATCCAATTCAAGTCCTGATTCTAATGTTAGAGTAAGTACTCTGAAAATACCCAGCTAGAGGAAAATTGTTACATGACAGACAATTTGAAGCACATGAGCAAATCCTCACTTCATAACCTAAGGCAATGAAGATTACATTACATTTTCCAGAGCATCATTTCAAGTAAGTCCCATCCAGGGCTTAAGGATAAATACCTCATTAGAACAGAAGCATCGATAAACATGACCGGATTCACGGAGTTTCTCGGCATATTGTTTATACAAAGTGTTCCTCTCAGACTGCCTGTATGGACCATAATCCCCACCAACACCAGGGCCTGACAAGTTCACCACATTACAATTTGCAGAATTAATTAATCAAGAATAAATCTTACCAAGCTGAAAAAAAAAATCTGAAAAATTCACATTGGACTCAGAAACTATTGAGTGAAAGGTACATACCTTCATCCCAGTCAAGGCCGAGCCAAGAAAGATCCTGCAGCATTGCTTCCTCAGATTCCCGGGTAGACCTCTCCAAGTCAGTATCCTCAATCCTCAACACGAATTTCCCACCTTTGGACCTGAAATTACATTTCATAAAAACACAAACACAAAACAATGACAAAAAAAATAAATCAAAGAAAAATTAAAAATTCCAAACACAAAGTTACCATAAAATAAAAATTCATAAAACAAAATTTCCACCTTTGAACCTGAAATTTGGGGTCTATCTGATACCCTCATTTCCACCTCCCGTAAGTGATTACTAGCTAATGTTAAGAGTATTCTTATTTTCAGGTTTTTTTTTTCTTAAACAAAAAGGTATTTTTTTTAACTGAAAAAATCCCTTTTTATATAAGTTACTCTTATCAAATTTTACTGAAAAACTAATAAATTTGTAACTTTAGAATAGAAGCTGACATGAAGAGAATTCCTTTTAGTTAAAGAAATCCATTTTTCTGTTTGAAAAATGAAACAAGCAAATGCTCACTTGGTCACATTTCCAACTTCGTCCACGATTAAAAAATATATATATCTATATATTGAAGTGAGTTTTTTTTTATTTTGTTAAATATTATCCAGCCATTACTAATGCTATTATTATCACCAAAGCCATTGGTACCATTATAAAATACGGGATAAGAATCTCCCTTGAAATTGCATAAGGCCAACATAGATAATCAAATCAAAATTACAAAAACATAAAAACAAAAAACTAACCAAACCAAGGATCTAAAACAAGACCAAAAGATAGAAATTAAAAAGAACCAAACCCAGGATTCAAAATAAACGACCAAAAAAGAGAAGCGAAAAAAAAAAAAAGGTACCTAGCAAAGAGGAAATTGAAGAGGGCAGTTCTGGCACCACCGACGTGGAGGTTGCCAGTGGGAGAAGGAGCGAAGCGGACTCGAACGGGAGCATCTTGGGGAAGCGAGAGAGCCTTCACTGAGAAGCCCTTCTTCCTCTTCTTCGTTGGAGGAGGAAGAAGGAAGTGGTGGTTCGAGTGGAGTATGAAGAATGGTGCAGAAGGATGGGAGGAGCAACCAGCTTCACCCATGGAGTAGCAGCGCCACCCAACAACGCAGCCATTGATGATCTTTGATCTTTTCCTCTCAGTCTGTCTGTTTCGCTGCGTGTGCGTCTTTTACCAACTCACAAGATAAAATGAGTGTCCAGGTCTTTGTCTTTTCTTTGCGGCCACTTCAACCTTTATATTCTATAATTTTATTAGAAAATTGTGATATGTACCCCTTTAACAATCACACCGCTCAAACTCATTTCTTATGCAATAATGTTATGTTGACGCACCATTGCGACACACAGGAGCGACGCATACGGTACGGAGAGGGTGAGTTGTAATATGCATCCACATGGTGAGGGAATATGGTGGGTTGCAGGGAAAAATTGAAAAAGAAACCCGCGTCACTCCCTCACCACAAACACAAACCCCACCCCCAACAAAAACCCCTTCCCTGTCACTCTCTCTTCCACGTACTGAGGCCTCAAACTCTCTGCCCTCAAGTCCCTTCCCCCATCAAGTCCACGCAAAGTCCCCCTCAAGTCTCAGCAAGTTCTCTGCCTCGCCTCTCTCTCAAGTTCGACGGCGTTGGACACCACTCGTGCCATTGCCATTGACCCCTGTGAAATCTCTCCCCTAAGTCTATAAATCGGCGTTCTTCACACGTAGCATAGGCGGCTAGGGTTGACCATCACACCCTCTTCCCGAAAGCCCGCAAGTCCCCGCTCATCGGCATTCTTCTTTCACCTTATCTGAGACAGCATCCAGCCTTCGCTTCGTGAGAGCAACGGAGCCATCACGGCCGTGACATCCTCTGCCTCCATAGCGGCTCATCCTCCTCTTCCTGACAGGCTCTATTCACTAAAGGTTTGTCATATTTTTCCCTAAACGTTTGTCATTTTAACATGTATTATTTTTCATCATGTATCCACTCATTTTGAACATACTATTATTTCTTGCTCCAAGTCCTGTTCCTTTTTGTTGTTGTTGGTTTTTTCATAACTACTTTCCATTTTTGTTACCTGCTATACTGAAACTTTAATTAAGTGGTTGTCAATGGTGGTTAAGTTTGGTTGTATATTGATGTGAATATAAACAATAATAATAAAGTTGGGATTGTTTTGTTTTTCTTAATTTGAGTGCAATTGGCGAAAATTGTAGAGGATTTTCTTTGCTAAGTTTGTGTTCGGGAAGTAATAATGACTTACTTGTCTTTTAATCTAATTTTGCATATGGAATCTTTTGTAACTTTTTTGTTTTTATCACAAGTTTGATGAAGTCTAAAACTACCATGTCTGTTATCTTCATTTCATTATCTCTGAAGTCTAAATTATGTTACTTGAGTTAGCTCTGGTTAGAGCTTTTTTTCAAAATGCCTAAATTTTACTTTTAAAGGTATAGGAATAGAATCAACATAAGTTGATGCATCTTTCAAGTCTCTGAAATTACAAGTAGTAATTGGAATGAGGAACTAATTGGTTTGGGTTGCATAATCTTGTAGTATATATATTTTTCCCTTAGTTTGAGCCTTTAGAAGTTCTTTGAACCAACATATTCTTCTTAATTTAGATATATTCCGCTTCTTTTTCTTATCAGATTTTCTGGTATTTTCTTTCAATGCCTGTAAAGTTCCAAGATATGAAATTATAATTTCTCATTTTAGTGTGATCTAGTTTTTACTTGCTCTTTGTCCATTCTTTTATTTTTCAATCATTCCCAACTTAGTTGATATCTTGCATTACATAAAAAGTGGAAATTATAAAAGGAGCTGCATTGGTTAAGACTTTGTCAGAGTTGTAAAATTAGAGAGGACTTTTCCTTCAGTAGGTTAGATCTAACCAAAGAAAACTTGTGGAGGCCTTGTAAGCTCTTGTTCTGATATTGGTAGTAGGTAGAGCCACATTTTTCCCATAGTTTTTAAGACTCTATTTATTTAGAAAGCTCACATATGCCTCCGTTGAATTTATTTTTATTAGCCTGATGCAATGGTGCATCACTGAAATGCAATGTGGTCTTGCTTTTTTCTTTAATGTCCTCTATTGTTATAAAAGTGTAACTTCATTTTTGGAAGTATCAATATGGCTAGTTTTGTAGTTGGCCTTTATAACCAAAGATTTATTGTATGTTAGGCATTCTTGATATTCCTATATAAGCACCCTGTTAATTCTTCATCATTTTCTCATTCCACAATTTTCCTTCATGGATTCATTTACTTCTTTCATATTCCAGGACTAAACATAAAATGGAGAGAAGAAGAGGTGTATAATTGAAAATGGCAATATTGTCTTATGGTCCTCTAGGGTCTTAGGAAGTGGGAAGTGACTTTGTTCTTTACTTGCTAGTGACCACATGAGCGTAAACATTTGCAATCACTTATAGTATGCATATAGCTATAATGAAATACACCTTGGCAAATGATACAAGAAGATACTTGAGCTTAAAGTCCAACTAATGATAAGGTTTTAAAATTGGTTAAGCTCTAAATTAGGAATGAGAAATGGGCTTATTTTACAGAGCTTCTAAAACTAAAGAAATGATAAAGTAGAACCATAAAAAACAGCAAATATATGGCTTAGGTGCTTCATAAGACTGATAAAAACTAGGAGAAAAAGAATTTTAGTGACAGAAGGTGATCATTAAAGAAGTTTGGTTGCTTGTCATTTATTTTTCCACTTGCTGGCTGATATGTTTTCTATGCTCATAAGTCTAGAGAAATAAGCGATGTACATGCCGTTTACTCATGTTATGAGAGGTTATTAATGTTGGAAAAATAAGGTATGTTCAGAAATGAGTGGATACATGATGAAAAATACATGAGAGATTATTAATGTTTATTTTCCTGTTGTCGATTTTGACATGCCATAGGAGAAAGCTCATGAATTGCTATATATTTACTAAAATGATACATCAATTCACCTTTATACTAAAATTCAACTTTTATAAGGCTTCAAGGATGAAGAATACACCAATTCACCTTTATACTAAAATTCAACTTTTATTTACTAAAATGATAGAGGTATGGACTGGACTTTTGATTGCTTAGTTATAAAAACTTATACCACATGAGAAATGAACTCTCAGAAAAGTTTAAGTTGTTAGTTACTTGAAAACACAAAGAGTTTTATATCTATCAATGTAGTTATGTCACCCCTTCAAGGAATATTCACCAATCTTCTTCTATTAGATTCTTATTAATTGTTATAGTTAGGCATTAACCGTTTAACTACCAACAAACTTGTGGTTGTGGATTACTTAGTGTGTGCATGGCTTTGTATACTCTCGCGTTTGCACCTTGTGGGGAGAAACTGAGTGTACTATTATTTGTCTTGGCATTTGTGCAGGTTCTTCGCCACCTTGGCTTGAGTGAGACTCAAGTAGGCATCATCCTGTCATTAGTCTAAAGAAGCCTCACTAAGGTCTTTCTATCACAAAGAATTTTGTGTATGTGCATGTGTATGTATACAAAGAATAATTTGAAAAAGGCTAGTCATTTAGATTTTAGTGCAAGAGGTTCCACATTGAAGAGGTAATTCGTCAATAATCTTCTAAACCTAAGGATTTGGAACTTACCAAATGGTATAGGGTTAAAGTCTCAACTATATATGCATAAATGCATATTATTGTAATTTTGGTTCAATACTTATATTTTCTTCTGAGAATTTCTTCTTCTTTGAAAATGATTATTGATCTTGAACTTGGCAATGAACCATTTGATATTACAGGTGCAGACATGTCATTGCAATTGATATTGATCCATTGATGCTTGATTACGGTAGGCATAATGCTACTATTTATAGGGTGGATAATCAGATTGACTACACAAAGGGTGACTTCTTCCTCTTGGCACCCAAGTGTTGCAGGGGATAAGAATGTGCAAACTTCTTGGCATTAATATAATTTCATTATATAATTCATAGATGTGAAGAGAATTATGTAGTATAAGTCTCTAACATGGAATAGTCAATGGTTGTATTCAATATTCCATCTTGTATTGTACTTGGAACACAAAGGGTCTTGCTGAGAGTTAGACTAAGGAAATCTTGTATACCAGAAACATGAGCTCTCTAAATGTCATTGGTTATGGAATGTCTAGAAAGAGAAATGTTGCATTTTAGTTACTCCAGTTGTTATGTCAGGAGTTGCAGATTGAAATATTTATTTAAGTGATAGCTATTGACTTTAACAACAAAGATTTAGCAAATTGAACTTAAAAACTGAATATCCTTAAGATAAAGAAAACGCGATAAGATACCAATGTCTTGTAAAAATCACCAACAATGTGGCTTGGAATCACCAACATATCAGCTACTACCAACATGTATATCTCTATAAAATAAAATTTTTAAGAACTCACCAACAATTTTATAAGGAATTAGTGACTGACAATCGTATACCATATTGTATAAGAATGGATAAAAAATAACATTTTTCATCATTTTAATATTGGAGTACAAATTGGATGTGATAGTGAGGCTAAATAAATGACCTCTAGAGTGCATTCGCCTTGGGCGTTGCTTACATGTTTTGTTGATGACTAATTCATCAATCCAAAGGGACCCTAAGTCCTCTACTATAGTCTTTAATCTCATTTTCCTAAGAAAAGTCATCTCCTTTTCAGTTTTTCAAAAAAAATTTACAGCATTTTGACTTACTTACCAACATTTTGAGCATGAATCACCAACATGCTGTGACCACTTATCAACATGCACCAGAACTTTATTTGTTCATTCTTATTCATTTTTCTAATATTGGATGTTGTTGAGAGGACCAATTTATCAGTATAAAGGGCCTAATCAATCATCTACCATAGTCCTTAATCTTAATTTCCCAAGAAAAGTCATCTCCTTTCAGTTTTTTCAAAACTGAAAATTTACCAGTATTTTGGCTTACTTACCAACATTTTGATCATGAATCACCAACATGCTGATCACTTACCAACGTGCACAAGAACTTTATTTGTTCATTCTTATTCGTTTTCCTAATCTTGGATGTTGTTGAGAGGACCAATTTATCAGTATAAAGGGCCTAATCAATCATCTACCATAGTCCTTAATCTTAATTTCCCAAGAAAAGTCATCCCTTTTCAGTTTTTTCAAAACTGAAAATTTACCAGCATTTTGGCTTACTTACCAACATTTTGAGCATGAATCACCAACATACTATGACCACTTACCAACATGCACTAGAACTTTATTTGTTCATTCTTATTCATTTTTCTAATATTGGATGTTGTTGAGAGGACCAATTCATCATAAAGGGCCCAATCAATCATCTACCATAGTCCTTAATCTCAATTTCCTAAGAAAAGTTATCGCCTTTCAGTTTGAAAAAACTGAAAATTTACCAACATTTTGACTTACTTACCAACATTTTGAACATGAATCACTAACATGCTATGACCACTTACCAACATGCACAGAACTTTATTTGTTCATTCTTATTCTAACATTGGATGTTGTTGAGAGACCAATTCATCAGTATAAAGGGCCTAATCAATCATCTACCATAGTCCTTAATCTCAATTTCCCAGAAAAGTCATCTCCTTTTCATTTTTCAAAACTAAAAATTTACTAGCATTTTGGCTTACTTACCAACATTTTGAACATGAATCACCAACATGCTTGACCACTTACCAACGTGCACCAGAACTTTATTTGTTCATTCTTATTCATTTTCCTAATCTTGGATGTTGTTGAAAGGACCAATTCATCAATATAAAGGGCCTAATCAATCATCTACCATAGTCCTTAATCTCAATTTCCCAAGAAAAGTCATCCCTTTTCAGTTTTTCAAACTGAAAATTTACCAGCATTTGGCTTACTTACCAATATTTTGAACATGAATCACCAACATAATGTGACCACTTACCAACATGCACCGAACTTTATTTGTTCATTTTTATTCGTTTTCCTAATCTTGGATGTTGTTGAAAGGACCAATTCATCAATATAAAGGCCATATCGTTCTTACCATAGTCTTTAATCTCAATTTCCTAAGAAAAGTCATCCCCTTTTTAGTTGTTTCAAAACTGAAAATTTATCAGCATTTGGCTTACTTACCAATATTTTGAACATGAATCACCAACATATTGATAACTTACCAACGTTTAGAACAAAATTTTCCAGTTTTGATCGTTTAGGAGGACTTAATTGATATGTAGAGCCCCAATTAATCATTCCAAAGTGAACCTAAGTGTTGTAGAATATTCCTCACTCTAAAATTAGAAGGGAAGTTCAACTTCCTCTTAGTATTTCCAAAACTGAGAATATACTAGCTTTTGGGATACTGACCAACAATTTTATCAATACTCACCAAGATTTCTATATGACTTACCAACGTATACCAGAAATTATGTGTCCAGTTTGGTCCTTGGCACAACTTAAATGTCGTGTAGAGCACAGTTCATTAATCTAAGAGCCCTTGAGTCCTATATAATAATTTTCACTACCAATTTCCCAGAAAACTCAAATCCCATATAGTCCTACCACAACTGATAGCATACCAGCTTCTAGCATTGGTCACCAGCAAATTTACAAAAACATACCAACTTTTATGCACAATTTACCAACAAATACCAGAAAAATATTAGACCTTAAAATAGTTGTGAACAAAAATGTAACATGAAATATTTGAAATCTTTTGGCCTGGGCCACACTTTCTTGATGTTGTGCTCAGTATCAATTCACTTTATCATATCATGAAATAGTATTGTAAATATAAATGTATTTCGAATCAATGCTTACAATTTTAGCCTCTTATTTTTTCATATTACAAATATTGACCTTCTTATACATAAATATCAGCTCTTACAAAATACACCAAGTATATTTGATGGCATATGTGGAGTATACAAAGACTCACACAAAATTCTACCACCTACGTACATAATTACTAGATATCATGTGCCATCAAATAAACCATATATTCTATTCCAATATTACAAAAAATAAAAAAATAATATTTTTCCTTGAACTTCTTCACCCATCAATTTTTGGCTTTTTTTCGTAAATACTCCATTGTCCAACACATCTTCAAAAAAATATGATGCATATTTGGACCCAATTCACCTATGTACACAGTATGTGTTATATTCTTCAATAGGATAATGATCATCCTGTACATTCATACATAGATAAAAAAAGGGTCAGGATAAAATCTATTATCAACATCAATATCAATAGTTATATTGTGACCTTGTTTCCTCCATCTATTTCACCTTCAAAATAAAATATACTAAGCTTGTGTGGAAGAGACAATGCATACAAGGGTACCAATAAGAGTAGATAACATATTGGAGGTTAAGTAATCCAGTTAAGAAATACGTACATAGGTCATAAACAAGAAATATGAATATGTGTGAATAATACTAAAAAACATCATATATTTCTTCCAATAGCTAAATTACATATATCAATTTTGCAAGCAATTTTTTATTTCACATTCCAACTCATATTATTCAGCTTTATCTCTACTTTCAGCGCGACATTTGATTCTTTTCTAAAATAATGAAACTTAAAATTACCTCATGTTAGATTACAAAGCTTGGGAGTGATGGATGATATTTCCTAACCAGAAAACTAGACACTCTATATATAGCAACATCTTCCTATTTGACCTAAATGGCCTAATTGCATTACTAATCGATGAAGGAAGTTCGGGTGCTTCATGGAGGTAAATCCACAATGGCAAGGTGACTTCAGATTTTTGCTGCACCTAGTTGGTAATTAGCTCACAGCTTTTGCTAACTTTAGCTCAAAATTTTGGTAACTTCCTTAGTAACTTGTTGGTAATTCTTCATAAATTTTTAATTACCATAGTTACGAGTCCTTATAATTTTCGATCAAATACCTACTAAAACAAAATCCTTCGAACCATACATTATTTAAGGAAGCCAAATATCATTGTAGTGGTTCCGATTGATGATAATTTGAAAAATTAATGTGAGCCATCCAATGCCATCGTTCATGAACCACAAAAGGGTGATTTTTAGCAAAATATATCATCACTTGACTTAAAATTTGCAACGGACCAAGTCTACATACCTGATTTCTATTCAACTTTGATGTGGAACAAGCAATGGTAGCAGATGAAAAAAGAAGAGTGCAACGGGGAGTTCAACTAAATGGATTATAGAAGTCCTGTCACATGTACACACACTGATTATGCTATCAAAATAAATCAACCCATTAACAACAAGGTAAAAAAATAGAGCATAGACCATGTAGCCTCAATAACTAATCAATCTAGTACACAAGAGAACAAAAAATAACTAAATACATAAACATAATAAGTATTCTATCAATTGAGCTTCGAGAAAAACCTTAAAAGCATCATTCTAGAAGCATAACGAAAATTTTAAGCTACTTCCCTATAAACCATAATTTTATTTCATGCCATAAAAGATCTTTATACCCAAGTTATGCTAGTTTTGAAAGATTCAAACAAAACTAATACAAACCATTAGTAATCCTCTAAGCACCTAGTTAGCTCCAAAATATGTCCTAAACTTAGATGAAAAGTGCTGTCTTGGTTCATAAATTATGCAGATTTTAATATTCAGGTAACTAGTTAATGTTGTTGTGTTCTTAAAGCAAATTGTTTGTTGGTACTTTACATAAGCTCTTTAATGCACATGTAATATACATGAAACAAACCCTAAAGAGTTCCAAACCCACTCACAGCTACTTAAAACTATTCTTTTCTATCCCCTTCTTTAAGTGGTCGCAAGACCAAATAACACCCTCAAGAGAATTTAAGCCTTAATTCAAGTATGAAAAAACTAAGCCAATTTCTCTTCTATTCTAGATCAAATTTATACAATTCAACGGTCAAATGATTCACTTATTCTTCATTTAAATAGTATCTAACAACCCAATTGGGTTGCAAGTGAAGTGATAAGAGAAATGAACAAAGCAAGCATAAAAATGAGTTATGCCCAGAATTGTATAAGCCACATTACTTGATGCTTAAAAGTTGAAATACTGAGGGACAAAAACACCCAAATCCTTTAAATCATTCTTGTTCTAATTACAACAATGTGTACATGAATGAAGCATTAACACATGCTTGGCTTCACAATCCAGAATCTCAATCATCAAAACATCATCACATAGTTTACGTACAAAGTTACCCTGAAAAATACAAAATGTTACCATGAAGCATAACAATCACACAACACAACATGAGAATAATAACAAACTAACAAATATGATACCACATGTTATTTAGAATAGACAAGTACACACACATATAGCAAACAAAATAAATACATTAACTAGTGAAGAACAAACAATAACCCATCACAAGATTGAAACTTAAGCATACCCAATTACATCAACAAAATTGCTACGAACAAAGACATATCCACTTTTTTCTTTTTCCTTTTTTTCCTTCTCTTTTTCTTATTCACAAGGAATCATTTTTTCAATCCATTTGTCTCATTTATGTCTGTGTTTCATTATGACATAAAAATACATAAGCATTAATCAAAAGCTTGGTTCTCAATGTATTTGATTATACATGTTGTCTATGGAGTTAATTTGTTTATGAAACTCTTAACTAACAACTTAGGCATTATAAATATTGGATTATGCTGTATTTTCTTTTGGACTCTGAAAGTAATTGTTATCCCTTGTGAGGAGGAAAGGTTGATGAAAACAGAGTGACGGAAAAAAGAGCGTAAGGGTTTGAGGGAATTAGGTATGGAAAGTGGAGAACGAGAAAGGGACTTAGGAGGTAGAAGGGCTTCTACATACCCACATTCGCGAGCGGCACATGCTTGCAACCCACAAGGCTGAACATTGCGAAAGTGAAGAGCTTGAATCGCAAAGCACAATTGAGAACGTTGACGAGCAAACCGACATAGCCGCAGAAGGAAAGCTTGAACTAGGGGTAGCGTTCCACTCAAATGCATCGAAGTAACTGGAAATAGATCAAGGTGGTGGCGTCAAGGGTATACTTCTCAAAGGAGAAATGGTATGTAGCCGCTCCATTGTCATTGCTTCACGGAGACCCCTCCGTCGCGGTGCTTTCCGTCGAGGATCCTTGTTGTCTCTGCCCTCCGTTTGGTAGCTTCATGGAGACCCCTCTCTCGTGGTGCTTTCCATCGACGACCTCTGTTGTGGTACCTTTTGTTGGGTGTGGTGGATGAAGAAGCTAGAGAAACTGAGAGGTAGGTGAGAAATGAGAGCCAGGGTGGGTATTTTGCACCCTTTACACACGCTTTTGTTCCTTTTCTTTTTTTATTTTCAATTTTTCTTTCAGCTTGCTCCACTGTGTTGCCTTCCTTCTGCCCGTCTACAATAGGAGCTCCTTGCAGAGGCCGTATGCGTCCCTCATGTGCGTCAAACTTGTGCGTCAAAATAACGGGACTCTTTCTTATGTTACATTGAATATGACTTATCGTATCTAAATTTAAATGAGATCAGTAATTCATTCAAGTGTAGATGAAGCAAGTCATATCAAGTGAGTATAAATAATATAACTCATTTTATGAGAAATTTTTTTAATTTGTACTTATTTTATATGGAAACACATTCACATTTTATTTACCATTAAATGGGATGTGCAACATATTCAAGTATGATTAGCACTCACCCTATCCTATGGTTGATAGATAGGGTGTGAATGACATAATATTCTACACACAATTAATACAATTAACATTAATTTGTAGGAGTTTAATTTTTATGGACCGCTTACAATGTCATCCAAGGATAGGAATTGAGTATGGAATTGAAGATTAGAATTGGACAATCCAATCCCAATTTTTTTGTTTGGTGGCCTTTTTAAAATTAGTATGATAATTCTATATAACAATTTCATAGAATTGAAAAATAATAGATCAAGTATTTTCTCATTCTTAACTTATACTTTAAAAATTGTCAATTCCATATCTCATAATTTTTATCGTTCTCCAACTATGACAACCTCTCATTGCCAGACCGATGGTTGTCCTGGCCTTGCCAGGAGCCGCCGTCATTAGTCGTTGACTGCCGCAGGCATCAACCGCCGTGTCCTATCATCCATTGCCAATTGTCAGCTTGCCACAAACTTAATGTAATGAAAATATTTTGAAGTTATAAATCAACACCCAAGCAATAAAATGACACTGAATTTAGAATTCTAGTTTATATCCTAATTCTTTGTAATAATCAAACATAAAACTTAAGATTATGAGCTAATTTCAATTCTAACATAATTAGAATTGAATTTAAAATTATGAACTTTAATTCCAATTCTACACGACAAAATAGTTAAGTTTTACATTTGAAAAGTTATCCAAATTAGATAATTTGATTGAATGACAATGTATCAAAATTAAACTATTTAAATTATGTAAAAAGCCTTTACACATGTTTAACTATATATTGTCATATTGATAAAAGAGTTAAATTTAACAGTCTATTATCTTATAAGTCTTAAAAATATAAGTATAAAATTTTGATGAAAAAATATAGGCTTGCATATTTTTTTTCAATCCTCATAAATATGAGTAATTTTGATTTTGATCCTTTTAAAATTTTTGTTTTGATTTTGGTCCCTCTTTTTTTTATTGTTATTTTTTAGTCCTTTTTGTAAATTTTTTTTTCGATAGCCCCTTTTGAGTAAATTTGAAATTAAATAATGATATTATAATGATTAAAAGAATATTTTTGAAATATTTAAATGGCAAAAATAAAACTTTCAATATTTGTAACAACTAAATATATATTTAAAAATATTTATTGAGATCAAAATTTAGAACAATAAGGACCAAAAACAAAGAAAATGGAAATAGATGGACTAAAATCAAAACAAAAGTTTTAGAGGGACCAAAATCAAAATGACCTACATTATAGGGATTAAAAACATACTTAAGCCAAAAATATAAATATATAATTAAATAATAGTATGATTTTTTAAAAACTCATTTAATTATGATGTAAAAGTTTTTACGTTATCATCCACTTAAATTCTTTCACATGCATAATCTTTGAAGTAATAGGGTGAAAATAAAATTTGTATTACCCTTATATTTTGTTGCCCAGGGTATATACAGACACTATGATTAGTCTCTTTGAGAGGAGCTATTCTAAAAGTTTAAACATCTCACTACAAAATCCTCTCCATACACACTTCAAGGTTCAAACCCTGATTAAATACTTAAGGAAATACTACTCTTGTGGATATCAAATTTGTATTTCCTTAATGACAGAATAAAAAAAATTATACCGTATTTGAATGAAAGTTACATTCAAATTTTAAACAAAGATGAAGAAATGATTTTATGTAAAAAATAACATAGCTTTAACAATTGGATTCAAGGGGAAATTGCTAGTTACTAGTAGGATTATCAAATTAGGTTCATGGTCATGACATTCAATAATTTTTTTCTTGATTAAAAGTTGCCAATTGAATGAAATTAAGAATGTGGTGGCTTGAATTTTATTTCTATCTAACCCGCTACGTATCAGGGCAATTGGCAAGTGGACTTGCTTTGCTTTCTTTAAAGGTCACATTACCAATCTTTGAACCGATCCACTCCTTATTCATGACATTGACCTACCTGCCGAGGACGATACAAATACAAGGCTTTGTTTTTTTCACACCTTCACTTGAAGCTTAGAAAAGGTCACTTAAAAGTGTTTCAAAGAAAATTTGCAAAGTAATGTGGCTTTGAGATTAACGCGTGGTCTACAAGATGAGTAATCTTTTAGCCGCTTATTTAGCTTTGTTCTAATGCTCATTTTAGATAATACAAGATAAATAACATTTATTTTCTTTATTTCAATATTTACCATTGATAGCAGTGAGTAATTTCCCTCACAATTTAAAATCACTTAATTGAATAGACTACTCACATGAAATGTTGCTCCATTACCATAGATGGGGTCAAATCCCACACCTCATAATTAAGGAATAATACTAACTACCAACCATGCCAAGCTTCATGATTAAATAAGTAGCATTCATTATATACAATTAGAGTTCAGCACTAGAATCTGAATTCTGACATCAAATCCCATCTGGTTAATTCATTATGCAGTAAAACGTTTCTGTATTAATGTATTTTGTTCTCAATACTTACATCTAAAATCCATTTTAAGCAAATTAACTATCTGTCCATAGTATGAGTGAAAGTGTTTAAAACCAGCATCAAATGCACTAAAATATAGAATGTACATGAAAATATAATTAACAAACAGAATTGATGATGAATCAAAATTATACTCACTTGAAATTCAAGATTTTCAACATGCAAGCCAGCAATGATTATGACAATGGCTATGAATGTAAAGGTAAGATGCTAATTTATGAAATAGAAAATATACCCAGAAATGATCACACTCTAGTTGTGCTCATTGGCTTCAACAATGAGGTTCAAATTCTTAGAAAACAAGGTACATAGAGCAAATCAGCTTGTAATAGATTCTCGAAGGGTGCAAATCTAGGTAGCCAACTATGAGAATCAATGTTCGGTGCCAATTTATTTGTTTGTATTTCACTTCTTGGTTGATGAAGTACAAAAATGAGAAGTTAACCACTCTTGGATAAATAACTTTCATTGTATGTGGATCCCACTAAATGATCTAAGGGTAATTAACCCTTTCACTTTTACACTTTATCAATCTTCTTACTTTAAAAAATTCAAATCTTTAATAATTAATTACAAAAACGTTCTCAAGGTTCCAGGACATTTTTTAATGCATTGGCTGGCGGAGAGAAAGGGAAAGAGCATGAAGTAGCATATGAAGTTATTTTCTCACAAATCTTGCATTGGCTAGTGATTAAAGGCACCCTTGACACCCTCAAGGCTCTCTCCCAAGGACAACCTGCAAGGTAAAAAAAGGTTTAAGATAGAAGCTTGATCTACACATGCCATGTTGCTCTCTCATCTGTTAATTCAAGCTGTAACAATTGAAATAGTTACCAGCTTGAAAAGAGGAAATGATACAAACCATCATGTCAATACAATATACTGCGATATTTAGTAACCAAAGAGAGTACATTCACATATAAGAAAAAATATTAAGAGCCGTTTGGTATGCATGATAAAATAAAGTCTGACATAAATAGCTTATTTGAAGACATATAACTATAAAATTATTGGGAAAAAAAAAAGACAGCAAGTTTTCCTAAATATTAGTTGTTCTTTTGGTCTCTTTGATTCTGTTTTCTATCCTCTATCCCAAATAAGATCTTGATCCCTCTAGAATGTTCACTTTCAATTCTTATTTTTCATTTCTTAACTCATTCCTTATCTACAACATCTTTCCTGCTTAATAAACCTATCTGGAAATCCAAAGCTCCCTTTAAGGTCAGATCTTTTATTTAGACATCTGGGCTTAATAGAATTAATACTAATGTCATGTTGCAGATTTGAAGAGCACATAAGACTATTTTACTTTATGTGTGTGCTAAGTGTGGGGCGAATTTAGAACCAATATCACATCTATTTTTGCATTACCCTAAGGCTGGCTTTTTTTTAAATACTTTGTTTGACATCTTTGGTGAATGTTGAGTGGGCATGTAACCTTAGATATGTTTCTATTCACAGGTTTTGTTAGTTTTGGGAAAAAGGACACCAAAATCTTTGTAGCAATGTCTATATGCTGCTATTTAGAATATTTGGCTGAAGTGTAGTCCTCCACCTTCAATGATAGATTTTCAAACAAGCAAGTTTTGTGGGATAGGATTAGGCATTTAGGCTCCATTTAGTATAAAATACATGTTCTTTTAAGGGAAATTGCCTCTCAGATAAGAGAAAGAAAACAAACACACACACACACACACACACACATATATACATAATCCTAAATATGCTTACCCAAAACAAAAAATTGCTAAGTATGTTTATCCTCTATGCCTTACTATGATCTATTATCCAGTATATTCCCATGAATAGAGTATAAATTATGACAAGTATGCTGATACAAGTGGAGTTCACAGAATAAGCAATCTAAGAACTACTCTCAACTGCAAGGTGAAATCAGAATTCTTTTAAGAATTTTGCTTCCCTGTTAGAATGAGGAAACGGCATATAAAAAAGAAAAGAACAGCTTGCAAAATGATTTAATAATTTGTTACAACTGAGATCTCGATAAATAACTATATTTCTTTCTTTGAAGAAAACAAAATTATGATTCAATGTCTGAAACAAATTGAATTTGTATCAAACAGTAGTTAAGAAAAAATGTTTCCTTCCAACCCAATGCAGTAATCAACAATGCATGAAACACCAAATGTAGAATGATATTCCAAATACCCACTGCCTACAAACATTGAGAATCCTTTCAAGTTTCGAACATAAGCAATATTAGGGGTTAATATAGATGATATTGGAATACGTCAAGAACAAAGGAGCAAAAGAATATCTAGATGAGGGTGAAGAGAACCAACAATCTTAATTGTTATACATCAGCAGCATACATTTTTTCCATCTAGAATATTAGAATTTATATTGATACAGGAGCCTTATTAAGCTATTAGCTTTTTCCTTTGCACACAAGCCAGTAGTTTAGTTGGGTTGGGCTTGTACTAGTTGAACTGCACCACTTATTGACCTATAATATTGGTATAAGTAGGAGTAATAGGTTAGTGTTTGTATAAATCTCATATCATCACATTAACAACCTTTTCTCTCTGCCCAATAGTTTCAACATGGAAGCAAAGAAGTAAGCATTAGCCATGGCATGATTCATCCCTCTGCCCACTGCAAACTTTCCAAAATATGGAATTCCTCAGTTTTATTTTTCTTCTCTCCACAGTTTATGTGACCGGTGACCCTCTCCCTCCCATTTAGTAATGCTTATTCCAGCCACTAAAATTTTAGATTTTCTTGCCACCCACTGCTCTCGTTCAATGGATCTGAGCTATCCAGGTCATCATTGGAGCCCATGCACAACCTGGAGATTCTCATTTTGCCGTCTCTCCAGAAGTGCAGCAGAGTATGGGATGCCTCATTTAGTTGTATTGCCTCTCCAGCAGTGCTTTGAATGGATTTTATATATAGTGGTTTTTTAAGCCTATTATATTAAAGTAAGGAAAGTGTGATGATTTGTAACTAGCTGAGAGGTTAGTCAATGACTTCCCACAAGGTAAGATTGGCTAAATGAATCAAAAGACACTGTAATGTCCTATTGTAAACAATTTTTATAGACAAACAATTTGAATCTAACTCTATTTTAATGGTTTTGCCTATAATTTTTCTTAGTTTTCCTTTCCCTCTAAGTCTCTAACTATTGGATTACCTAATTCTATCTCATCTACTCTCTGGTTTTTTGGTACATTAGAATTTAAAGGCAAAGAGGTTTTAACCTATGACCTTTGCAAACTACTCAAGCCCCTCACAAGCCCAATCCTAGTGACTCTCTTTACTGGGGTTTCCACATATAACTAAACCATCTAAGGTGAGATTCTTTTATTCGTTTATAGATAAAGAAACTTTATTAGAAGAGAGGAAATGAGTACAAAAGAGGATAAGGCATCCTCCCAAAGAAACTACCTAATGTGAGACACTACCTAAGAAAATATTCTCCCATTTTTTTTCATAATAGATGCTACCCTAAGTGTCACTCTAATGGATTCATTCCTAAACCTATCTTGTCTAGTGTGCTCACTCATTCAATGTTAGCAGATTATGAAAGTTCAATTAATGGAAATGGATATTGATGATTAATTACAATGATGGAAAAGAAATATAACTAAACAAAATAATCCATGACTACCTGCATTGCACAACTTCAACTCTTCACAAAATTCATAAAAAAATTCTGAGCATTAACTTGCGGAAAGCTATACATACCACAACTTCAACTCTCCACAAAATTCAAAAGAATTTCTGAGCATTAACTTGCAGAATTCTATACATACTTATTCATACAGTATTTGTACTCTTGGCCTCGAATAAAGTCCTTTTCTCCCTCTTCAAGCTACATGTAAAATACAGAAGAATTGAGCATCTACAAAATGTAAGATCAAGAAAACACTATGCATCTTGATCCTATCAAAAAAAGTATCATACACAAAGTTTGCCTCACCGGGTCACTCTCGTAGATGAGCTCATAACAAGCCAGTGAAAGGCATCTCAAGGCACAATTCTCCCTTGCTATCATCGATGATTTGCATTGCCAGCCCCACATCCCACTATCCACAAAAGAAAAATCACAAATGTGCATCAACAGGTTGCCAAATATCACATAAATAATGTGTTTCAATCACGATGGTAACAAACGAGTTCACAACAAATGAGCATCAACAACAGTTACCAAAATTGCACATATATTCTACATAACCCAATTAAATATTCAAGAAAAGAAAAAAGAACCCAGACCTAGAAACTGCACAACCAAAGTACACTTGTCAAAATCAGCATCACACTAAACTGGAAGCAAATGTGTTTCAATTACAATGGCACACGGGTTAAATGGTTAATAATCAATGTGCTTCAACAGCAGTTACCAAATATCACATATATCTTGGTAGTTAGGTAAAACCTAATCCAAAATTAGGATTCCAAAATCCCAACCTTCAACATTACAGGTAAACTTCATCTGGGTCACATTCCACTCTCACTACGACAAACCAACTATTACAAGTAAGCTCCCATTTTAACCGTTGAAAGATCAACTCACTAACAAATTAGTCTCTAAAGATGTTTTATTAGTTCATGGTACCAAATAATCAGTTCTATTATTACTAGTAAGCTATGCTATTGTTAAAAAGAATGTCACTTTAGCAACGTACTTGTCGGTACATCATCTTTTATGGTATGTTTATGAGTTTGGAGCTGGGGAAAGAAAAGAAGGAAGGACTTTTAGAGTAAAATTTTAAAATCTTATACCTCTGGCCCCTTCTTCCTCTACCTTTGCCTCCAAAATCCAAACTCCAAACTCACAAGCATACCCTTAGGCAATACTTTGTGGGCGCGTTGATCATTGAGGTAACACAGGCTAATTAAAACATTTATAAGGGTCGAAATGCTTGTTCTCCCTATGATCTACAACCAAATTCATTTTTTAAGGAAACATAAAACAAGAAAAAAAGAATTGATTTTTCAAGTCCAAATTAGCACCAACCTATCAATATCAGCATAGCACTGAAGCTTCTTCTGCCTCACTTCAGCATCCTGCATATATACAAAACTCAACAAGAAATAGGAAAAGGGTAACGGGAATTGAAGTTGAAAAGAGATGAGAGAGAGAGAGAGAGTTTGGATGGAGGGTGAGGGGGCGTACAGAGATTGACTTGGCGAGAACCGGCGAAGAAGAGAAGAAGAAGACGAAGACGAAGGGTGATGATATTAGGAGAAGAGATAGTACGAAGGGATTTCGACGGGAAAGTGTTGCAATCAACATTTTGATTGATTGTTAATAGGAAAAAAAATGAGAGGAAAAATGGCTTGGAAAAAACAAGGAGGGAAGTGAATCAATCACGCAGTGGTTTATGCTATGGTGCTCTTCTTGCTTGAACTGCTTGGAGAATCCAAATAAAGGCCCCCGAGACGGCTACGGTTCAAGCATTTAGACACATCTAAATATTAATATGTTTAGGATATTTGATAATCTTTTACGGACGGAATTAAATTGAATTATATTAAGAATTGGATTTCGAAGAAATAAATTCAATTCTTATGTTTGAAATAAATCAAGGAATTAAAGAATTTAATTCAATTTCTTAATTTAAAATGGAAAAATGAATTAATTTTATTGTTTTTACTATTTTATTTTTTATTAATAGATTATAAACAAAACACTATATTCAAATAAGGTTATTTGAATTTTTCATTTGTTGGAATTCAATTCTCATATTAAATTAGATCCATTTGATCTAATTTCAATTCTATGGTTTCAATCAATTTCAATTCTATTAGAATTTCAATTCCTTGAATTATATTACTTTCAAATCAAGAAAAATAATTCAATTCCTTCATAAAATTGAATTTCAGGGTTTCCAACACTCTTAAGGTATGTTTGGATTGGTGGATGATGGTGAAGCTAAGTGAGTGAAATAAATTAGACTTGAGTGAGAAAGCGAATAATTACCCAACTCCATTATTTAGATATTTCAATGGCATGGATTGGAGATTATGAACTTTTTATTCCTATAATACTCTTAAGTTAGAATGTATGTAATATTAGTAATAGGTCCATCCAATTCCACCCTAGGGAGAAAGAAATAGAAGGAGATAGTGGAGTTGGGTGGAATGAACTTCATCTATCTCCATTCCACTCCATCCAACTTAAACATATCCAAACAATAGAATTATTTAAAATTTCATTTCGCTCCACTCCATTCCATCTACTTCCGTCAATCCAAACATACCCTTAGCCACATTTTTGTGAAGGGAACTAAGAAATTACGTAGTGTTTTTCACAAATTTTTGGCTAGCCTATTGATGAATACAAGACGGGATAGAAAATGATTCTAAACTTGAATCGATGGGCTCAACTATTGAAAAACACCCATTGTTTGCAGAGAAAGGGACTTTATGTGTTTGAAAATGTTGTAAGATTAAAATTATTTTGATAGCAGCTTATAATCAACTTTTGCTTAAAATAAAAAATTTCAAAAAACAAATTGTTTACAATTATAAATTTCAACCTTGTTCATATTTGGGTGCAAACTAAGGCTTCCAACTCATTGCAAGACAAGCCAGATGGGGCACAAACTAGGGTTATGCATGGGGAGTTAGTCAATGCGCTTTTTTTGGCATGAGTAGCTATCCCTAATTAGAATTACAATAAGGTAAATAAAAGGAAAATTAGCTAAGGCAGAAACATAAAAAAGTCCAAAACTCTAACCGGATAAACCTAACTACCACCCCAACACTCTCATCTTGGGCTATTTGTTGATATACATTAATAGTTATTTTGATATCCTAATCTCAGCTAATGACCAATCAAAGCCGAATCAAATATTTTTAACCTTTTGTGGTCATTTTAGGCCAAATTTTCTTCTACATTTTCAATATTTGTTATTATTAATCACTCATTCATTAATCACATACTCATCTATCGGCTAAATTTGACTCTTAATTCTTCCTTTACTCAGCTATTTTTGTCTTGACCATTATCTATCATAAGAAATCCACCATATTTAAGAATCAACACCTAAATTTTAAAATTTCATTCTTATACATGGAATGTCTACCATGCACCATGCTCACCACATTAGCAGGAAACACTCAATACGATGCTTGCAACTTCTTTTTTTTTTATCTTCTTTTCGTGGAAGATACCCTATTATCAGTGGAGATTTAAGATCTCTTTCTTCAGTTCCTTTTTTTTTTTTTTTTAACTTTCACCATGATATCAATGAAAATCCGAGAGTTAATATATGAGGATTTTAGTAGGTTTACTAGGGATCTAACTCTAGGGAATTTAGTTCATCAAGAGGGACTTAAAAATTCCCTCTCCTCCTTTTTTGTTTTTGCACTATGACATCATTAGAGATCTAAATGCTGATGTCTGAACATTTCAATGTCTACTAGGTATCTTACTAGTGTTTACATACACGGGCAGAGAGAGAGAGAGAGAGAGAGGGGCAATTTAAATCCCCACTAAAGGGGAAAAATGTAGAAACCAAAACTATTAATGTCAATGATAACAACTATACATAATTTTATTAAAGTATTATACGTATTTACTTACTACGTAACCTTTGAAAGTAAAATCAAGAGTTCATCTTTTGTCCAAATAAAACCCTTTTTTTTTTTCATCAACTGCTATTTTATATTAACAAACATGCAAACAGTAAGTGTAATCCTACATATACAATCCCGAAAATTGTGCCATTCTCCTTAAAAGACATTATGAGCAATGATTAACGCCCTGGATTCTTTCCATATTTTTGGAACCACATAACTGCAATTGTCACAGCTGAAGCATAAACTGAATTGGGTATTCTTTGCACAGCCTTCCCAACACCTGGGACCCTTTCAGTGACTTTCTTTGTTAACATTGCAACTGTTGGTGCTACAGCCAAAGTGACAATAAGTCGTTTACTAACAACTGTGACCGTATCAGCTGTCATCTGCTTGATGAAATCGTAAAATTCTTCGCGATCAATTTCCCCGTCAAAGTTGATATCACACACCTGCACATTGTTGTATTAATCACAGTAAG
This sequence comes from Dalbergia oliveri, assembly GCA_030441495.1. Classification (NCBI taxonomy): domain Eukaryota; kingdom Viridiplantae; phylum Streptophyta; class Magnoliopsida; order Fabales; family Fabaceae; genus Dalbergia; species Dalbergia oliveri. Next base: position 8,387,667 of record JAMLFY010000016.1, read on the forward strand.
TTCCAATGTACCAACAATTTCAATATATAGAAAGGAAAACTAGTTCATTGTAGTTGAAGCAGTTGACAAATTATCAGGTAGTCAGAATGAGCTTCTACATTTAACTTATTTTGGGAGTTTTGATGTTTAAACTTTAAACAGAGTCAAGTATGGAGAGAAAGATGATCTTGAACAAACTTGTCTCGTAAGTCCTGATACTTGATCCAAGATGTTCATGTTGTTTGTGATTCAAAAAACACCATGAAGCTTCTTACATAAATCACAGTAGTTAGCTTGTTGAAAATATATGTACACTCTTAACATATAGGAAATAACATCTCTGATTATGCAAAAGAATGGCCAGCAACTACACATGTCAGCATGCAACATGCATTTTCTTCAAAAATGACAGAATTTGAAACATCCAAATTCCCAAAAGTTGGGTATTTTGGTTTTTGTTTTTATTTCCTGTCTTCAGTTGTTTTTTGTTTTTAAGGATTCTAAGAAGGAACTAATGAAAAAAAAACTGAAAATTGAGTTTTTTATTTTTCACTGTTTCCTTTACAAAATTCTAAAACATGGAAACCAAACTGAAAAACTCTGAAAACAAATAGACCCTTCATTTTCATTTCAAATGTGGTCATTGTATCAAAATTATCCAATAGCAGTGCAGACAACACATGGATCACTAAGTAGGGTGGGACACATGCATCAGACGACACTATAATGTTCTATCATAAACATTGCCAGCCATCAAACCACATGGATCAAATGATTCCATTCCTCATTTTCAAAGCCTCTAAATTGTTACTTTTTCCAAGTAGACAATCCTAAATTCATCTTTGACTCAGCAATCACTCAAATGAATCAAAACTCTCTACTATAAATAAGTGAATAGATGGAGCAGGGCACCTTCTCAGGTTAAAAGGCTCCATTATTATAATAACTAAACAAATGAATAGGCCAACAATTATTAAAAGATTAAGAAATGCACATACTTCATTACATGGTTATAATAGGCAGCACGAAAGCATAGATTCATTTCCATTGGGTAAATTTTTCATATGTATAAGTAAGCAGAACACATAGTTTGCTCTCATTGTGAAACAAAAAAGTACCGCCATGATTTCTCTGACTCTGTCTTTTGATGGGGGATCAACATGTGGACCAGGCAAGTACTTATTGATATCACTACAACATAGAAACAGCCAACTTTTAGAAGAACTATTCACGTGTATTCATTATTTAAAAAAAAAAAAAAAATCTTATCAAGTAACCTAAAATTTTGTAGACAATTATGGAGCAAACATCTCACTTGTACACAATTAAAACGGCAATATACAGATCTTCAAAGTTCAAATTAGCTCTTCCCATCTCATTCTTTACAGCATCAAAAACCCGATCTGTAATCTTCCTTATCTGCCCTTGCCTCCACCCCTTACCTGTGTAAAGTGCAAGGCTATATCAAACAGAAATAAGAGCATTAAGCACAACAACTTTACCATTCAAGTTTATGCAACATTTAGTATGCTGCATCTGACACATACAATAGTTGAAGTAGGTTCAATAAAGAAATAAAAACTGCATATCTATAAAGCCTGCATTATCATTAAAGTGAAAGGCTGTCAAACACAAGCAAGGGCATTGAGCACAACAATTTCACCAATAACATGTATGCTTATTTAATCTACATTATCTACATATACATATGCAATAATGTAATGTCTGACAAATGAAAGCTTAAAAACTTCATTATCATTAAAGCGAGTTATCTCAAGTTCATGCAGAACGAAACTAAAAATGTTTTTAATCATCAATGAAGAGGACTTATTGAAATACCAATTATGCCCAACAGAGTGAGTCATCAATAACTTGGGGGCTAGTTTTCATGGTTACAAAACTAAGAGATTTAGGAATTAGTATTAAATGAATTTCCCATGTATGAATTTAGGCTATTTGATTAATCATATTTTATTCCAGTAGAAGTCAAAATATCTTTGGTTTCCCTGTCCAAGACCTATTTGCAATCAATTACACATCGAAATCTAGGCTGGTGAATACTGAAAACACTGCAACTGTTTTGTTCTCATAAATTATCTTTCCTATCCCTTTTTTGCATTCCCATCAGTCATTCTTTCTCCTTTTCTCTCTTCAACTGGGTTTCCTTTGATCTTCAACTGGTTTTCCTTTGATCCTACATCTCAAGTTGGTTCATGTAACCAAGTTGGTCTGCCCCCACTATGAGCTCCACTGTATACATTTGTTATGAATAATCTTCCCCAAAGACTTAAGGTATTGGATAAAGGTACATGAATGGTATTATATCTAACACACTCCCACACAAAGGCCTATTGAGCTTGAAGCGTAAACCATGTATAGACCCACCTTACCTTGTGCTAAAATTTAACTTTTTATTTAGAGGAGAAAAACTATCTGTACAATCTTTTCCTCCAACAACTAGCTCAACACCCTTAAAAAGTTTTAAGCAAGTGGAGGATAAAAAAATAAGATAAGATGGGGAACAGGTTGCCTTTAAGAATTCCAAGGAATTTTTTAGTGAGTGTCCATGGTGTATATCTATCTCGGTCGTAAAAATATCACACCTCTATTTACTACTTAGAGGAATGGAGGCAACAAGGAATGAACAATAGCCAATTGGATATAGAGTTGCTAATACCAGGTTATGAATCATCTCTTCCCAATGTCTAAGCTGTTGGATAGAGACATACAACAAAAACAACTAAGCCTTGTCTCACTAAGTAGGTTTGGCTACATGAATCAAACAACACCATAATGCTCTATTATATATCATATTTATGCTTAACCCACTTACATTTAAATCCCTTCTAATTGTTTCCCTATAGTTTTCTTAGTTTTTCCTCTACCTCTTGTTATAAGACTACCCTCCATTTGATCCACTCTCCTTATTGAGGCCTCTATAGGGGAGTCGTATATGAATAGTATTGTATCTAACAACATTTAACAAAACGATGATAATGGCCATTATTTATCTCAAAATGACACAATTTTAGGCTCAAAAACACACTATCCAACAAATGCAAAGGATAATAAATAAACAAACCATGTAAAGGGATTTAAGCAACTGTCCAGTTCAAAAACAAACTCACAGCTAAATTTCCAGCAGAAACCAAAAAATAGGTGTTGAGCAGTTCTCCCTTATTGGTACTCCACTTCAGTTATCACACTCAAATTTAATCCATACTCCTCTTAAAACAATAATATCTTCTGTTTAAAGCCTTGATTAAGAAACATATTTGTTGCAACATGATAAGTTCAATCACAGAACAGACAATCAAATATCTGAACAACCATCAAACAGAAAGTTGAGGCCTAGTTGGTTTCTGTTTTCATTTCCTATCTTCAATCTATCTCCTGCTTTTGAAGAGTTTGTGGAGAAAATAGTGAAAACAAGACATGAAATCTGAAAAATAGATTTTATAGTTTTCAGTGTTTTCTTCAGAAAATCTTGAAAAATAGAGAATAAAATGAAAACAACAAATGAAAACAGAAAACTAGTTTCTAAAACCAAACACAACAACCTTCCCACTTTTTCAAGCCAAGTAAGTGATGAGTGGTTTTTCTTTGGGATCAAAAACGAAAAGGGTCCAAGTTTGAATATGCTGCTATAACTATCTGTCTATATCTTCGAACATCCAAAAAATTAAGGGCCCGTTTGGTTTGCATGTTCATTCTTATTTTCATTATTTCGTTTACAAAATCCTGAAAATGGAACATACAGGAAATGAACATGAAAAGTCATCAAATAGATCAATTGTGAACCTAGCAATTAAAAGAAGCTCCTTAGATTAACAAAAAAGGGCATTTAAAGGAAATATTTGCTTTCAAACATTTTTTTTTTTTCAATCCTCTACGCAGTTGACCCTGATTTCTGAGCACAAAAGGGTAATCCCCAAAACGAAAAGAAAATACTAATAACAATAATAAAATAAGCAAGCAATAAATTAATTAAAGAAATCCAGAAAAGAGAAACGAAAGGTAATAGGGAAAAAAAATGAAAAATCAGATAGCTAACAACAAATGTATAGATTGGAAAGAAAGGAGAAAAGAAAAAAAAAAAATGAGTAGTGGTGCATTTTGCAGCAATACCCTGTAACTTGTTAAAGACTTGTCCCATTGACACAGAGCGAAGAACGTTACTGTGTGGCTCTGGAGCTTTCGAGATTTAACACTTGAGATGGAAGTGGCGTGGAGATGAGATATGATGTTGCCAGTGCCTGGGCTCCTGAATCACTGCTTAAAGTCTTCAATTGAATTACCAGAGGAAGGAAGGCCACTCTCGTCACTCTATTATTTGCTAGCGCACTTTTTTCTTTTTCAAAGTAAAGAATATAGTATTGGAGGAAAAAATAAATAAAAAAATACTTAAATATGAATTTGTCTGTGAAGCAATGTATTATGATAATATATTTTTAAAATATATTATTCATCAAAATAAAGTGATATGATAAAATATCAAATTATTTCAAATTCTATGAAATTTGATATATTTAATCTACTTATGAACTTTAAATTTAACGGTTAAATTGATGAAATTTTATAGCCATAAAATATTATTGAAGGGTGTAAGTGTGCAAGGCTTACACCTACAAACAGATCCCAATACATATATATATATATATATATGAATTTTTCTAAAAAATTTAGTTTTAATAATTGAAAAAACAAATATTTAGTTTTAATTCAAATATTTCTAAAATTATATGATTTTAATCTTTATTATTAGACCATTTATGTTAAATGTTAAACTGAATAGTTTAGGGTCAAATTATTCAATTCTACGTGACAGTTAGTAATTATGAGCGATCAAACAAATAAAAGCCAAGCCATTTTAGACATGTTTGGATCAAATTAAATAAAAAATAAAATTCACCTATTTTTTCAAAAATTATAAAAATATTTAAACAAATAAAAATTGATTTAAAATAAAATTAGAATCCCTCTTAAAATCTGATAAAATTTACTTGACTCGTGTCTATTTATAACATTTATTAAAAAAGTTTTTGAGACTGTAAAATCTTTATGAAAATTATAACATTATCCTTCCTTTTGTTAATCAATCTAATTTGCCCATAAAATAGCAACAAACTAGAAGTTAAATAAATTATCGTGAATGCAGGTAATTTATTTTTTGAAGGTTCAAATATTGAAAAAAAATATATTGTATGAAGTTTAAGAATGCCAAAGAAAAGATCTCCTTTATTATGTACAGATGATTAGACATTTGGATGTATGTAAAGATAATGTCGTTTGTTTTCCTGATGAATATTCTTTTGTTGTGTTTATTCAGGCTGTAACTTGATAGTAACGGTAACGGCTCCCAGCCGAGTATCTCACCTATGGGTAGGACCCATGTGGATCCAAAAAATGCAAAATGCCGACGGCAACCAATTATGCATGATTTTTTGTTTTTAACCAAATTATGCATAATTGATAATTGGTAGAAGAGAAATGATAATTATACTCATGAAGTGTGAAATATTATATGACTTATATATATTTATTATTAAATAGGGATTAACTTTATTTTTGACTTATTGCCATTAAATAGTGAATGAGAATGAATATTATATCTATATCATATAAATACGAATAACACCACTTGGTAGAATAAACAGGGAATAGGTGCAGTGGCTGTTCACAATATACAAATAAAGCCAAATTAATAATCTTTCCAATAGATGGATCATCAACATTTGATCGGTGCCTCTATGGTCAACTAGATAAATGTTGAAGTATATTGTGTCTCTTCGCTCATTTTCCTATTCATAAGTCTTATGAATTCTCGTGGGCTCCTTTTGGATTTTGAAGATCAATTCCATATTCTTTTTTCATCAAATATCATATCTCGAGCGATAATCACTTTGTCTTTGGATTATACGGTTTATAATTTTGATGATTACAACATAGAGAATGAAACCTTTCATTGTATCCTCTATCCTCATAGTATACGTCATAGCACGTGCAATAAAGTCTGCAATTTGGTCATATCTTGTCCCAAAATATCATCTTTGATACAAAATATTTGATTATAGATATCCACATCTTTAACAGGTTCTATAATAATTTATTGGGATTTAGCCAAAGTCCCACATTGATAAGAAATAGAAATATTGCTAGTATTTTGGCCTACAAATATGGCTTTGGTTATTTGGATTTTGTTATCCTCCAAAAGTGGAAGTGATCCATATGGGTAGTTTTTAGGAGTTGTCTATGTGAATAAATAATTTGTAAGGATGATTTATAACTTTAGCCGTTCAAAAGTTGTGGATAGTGAAGATTTGGAACTCTTATAGGGTCATAGATGTAGGTTAAGGTGAACCACATTAAATTGTCTCCTTTATATTGTTTTTTTTCTTGTATTATTTCTTCTATTGAGAGAGAGTTTGTTCTTGTATTTCTTTTGCTTCCTGCCCAACAAGTGGTATCAGAGTTCTATGGTTAGGGTCAGTCAATTGGGCGTGGTTGAGTGTTGGTTAGAATGGTAGTTTTTGGATCTATTTGGTCCCTTGTGTCGAAAGTCTTCCTGGCAATACAAAGGTTAGGGCGGTCTGATAGAACGTGCAAGTGAAGAGAGCTTGTGTCAAAAGTCTTCTTGGCAATGTGGAAGCCAAGGCGTGTTTCGTGTGTGGTACAAGTTCATAGAAGGTATGACTCTTGTTTACACCATTGAATACTCGTGAAATACAAGTTTTGCAAGAAAAATATTTGTGGAGGCGGTTGTCGTAGACGGCTTTTGGCAGGACTTTGGATTAAGGGAGAATTTGTTGGGATTTAACCCAAAGTCCCACATCGTTAAGAAATAGAAGTATTACTAGTATTTTGGCCTATAAATATGGCTTTGGTTATTCAGATTTTGTTATCCTCCAAAAGTGGAAGTGATCAATATGGGTCGCTTTAGAGTTGTCTATGTGAAGAAACAATTTGTAAGGATGGTTTGCAACTTAGCGTTCAAAAGTTGCGGATAGTGAAAGATTTAAAACTCCTTATAGGAGTCGTGGATGTAGGAGGTTGGCAGAACCAAGTTAAATTTATTGTGTTCCTTTGCTTTGTTGATTTAATTGATTTATGTTGAGCAAGAATTATTTCCCAACAAGTGGTATCAGAGCCTATGGTTCGGTTAGATTCATTGGGCTTGGTTGAGTGTTGGTTAGAATGGTAGTTTTTGGATCTCTAAGGTCCCTTGTGTCGAAAGTCTTTCTAGCAATACGAGGTGAGGCGTGTGTCTTGTGGAGCAGGGACGGTGCAAGTGAAGAGAGCTTGTGTCGAAAGTCTTGGCATCAAAGAGGTTTCTATCCTTCTGGTGTCGAAGATGCAAAAGCTTGGAATTGCATATTTGCGGTGGAGTTTTTTATGGATCTTTAATGAAGGCGGAGCGCTCATGAAGATATGTGTTTCCAATTTGAAGATTGGATGGAATTTGGATCAAGGTAGAGATTATTGGAATTGATCCAAATTCCTAATTGAATATTGCTATTAATAGTTTTCGATTTTAAATATATTTGGAAAGGATTTGAAAAAGATTTGAAAATTTACTAGGATTTTATCTAGAATTAGAAATTATTAATTATTAGGATTGAGGTCGAATTTAGTGAATATGTAAACTATTATAAATAATAGTTTTGAGAATTATTTAGATATGTAAGGAAAATATAATTGAGAGATTAAAAATGGAGATTGGAGAGAAAGAGGGTGATGATGAGGATAACACAGATGATGAAGAGGAAATTGATGAGACTAATGTGATGGAAGATTTGAAGCTTTTGCCAGAAAAGTTGTCTTGATGAAGGGTTTGCAATTTTCACCAAAAAAGTTGTCGTGATGGAAGGTTTGCAGCTTTGCCAGAAAAGTTGCCTTGTGGAAGGGTTTGCAACTTTTGTCAGAAAAGTTGCCTTGGTAAAGGGTTTGCGGCTTTCACCAGAAAAGTTATTTTGGTAGAGGGTTTAGCTTTTGCTAGAAAAGTTGCATTGATGATGTTATGTTTTATGAGTACGGCAGTACAAGTGAGGATAGTTTGTGTCAAAAGTCTTCCTGGCAATGTGGTGTTAGGCGGCGTATCCTGTGAATCATTGATAGCGTGTTACGTGAATAGCGGCGGTAGTTTTTGGTTTGAGATTTGTTGAGATTGGTGATTGTATTCCTCATTAAATTAGTTGATTGATTTGTGAGATCGTGAATGTGGCAGTTGAGGCTGAACTACATTACTTTTATTGTGTTCCTTTCCTTTGTTGATTTAATTGATTTATGTTGAGTGGGAAGTATTTCCCAACAAGTGGTATTAGAGCCTATAGTTCGGGTCAGTTTAGCTGGGCTTGGTTGAGTGTTAGTTAGAATGATAGTTTTTGGATCTATAAGGTCCCTTGTGTCAAAAGTCTTGGCAATATGGAAGTTAGGCGACGTGTCTTGTTGAGGTTACGGTGCAAGTGAAAAGATCTTGTGTCAAAAGTCTTCTTGGCAATGTAGAAGGCAAGAGGCGTATTTCGTGTGTAGCGATAGTATAAGTTACTAGGGCAGGTATGACTCATGTTTACACCATTGAATACTTATGAAATACAAGTTTTGCAAGAAGAATATTTGATGAGGTAGTTGTTGCGGCCGCTTTTTGGCGGGACTTTGGATTAAGGGAAGGATTTGTTGGGATTTAACCCAAAGTCCCACATCGGTAAGAAATAGAAGTATTACTAGTATTTTGGTCTATAAATATGGATTTGGTTATTTAGGTTTTGTTATCCTCCAAAAGTGGGAGTGATTCATATAGATAGCTTTTAGGAGTTCTCTATATGAAGAAATAATTTGCAAGGATGGTTTGCAACTTCAGCTTTCAAAAGTTGCGGATAGTGAAAGATTTGGAATTATTTATAGGGTCGTGGATAGGCGGTTAAGGCCGAACCACGTTAAATTTTGTCTCCTTTATATTGTTTTTCTTCTTGCATTGTTTCCCCTATTGAGAAAGAGTTTGTTCTTGTATTTCTTTTGCTTTCGCTGCCCAACATGATTTGATATGATATTATATCTTTCAATCTTTGGCTATAAAATAGTTATTTTAGTGCTCCATTTGATAATACAATTGAGAATTCCATCTTCTTCTCTATCATTTCTCTCTCTATTGCTTTCATTTTATAACACATTATAAGTACAAATTAGCTCTTCAAAAACAACCAATTCTAAAGTATATGTAAAAGATGACAATCCTCTTCTTGAATTCATTCTTGGTAGTAGCAAGAAAAGAACTATGGCGCTCTAATCAAGCATCACACATGTCATTCCTATACCAATGAATAGAGAGATTGAATGCAAAGAAAAACTCCTCCATGGGCAATGCCAATATATATTATTCCAGGGGTCATCACGATAATGGCAAATTCTTGGTTGGTTCTTGATCTTTTATTATCATCATGGTTTAGAGGGATGTGATGCTAAGAAATCTCCTAATCAAGAGACTTTCTCTTTTTTTTTTGAAAAAAATTTATTTTCCTTGAATTTCATATGTTAAAATATCTCTATTATATGGGTCTTGGAAATACCATTAAATAAGAAAATGATGCATCCAGAAAGATTGCATAGAGCAATAATTATTAATTGCTTTAATCTTTTAAGTTATTTTTTTAATATTTTTTGTTTTATTGATATATACTCCTTCTATATTATTCTATCTCATTTATCCAATATCACTTCCCAAAATGAGTGATAATTGCACCTATAAGAAAAATAAAAATATATTTTTATTTAAAAGTGGAGGTAGAGAGGTAACTCCGTGCCCATATGAGCAGGGGTGGACTACCCTGTAAGGACACTTTAACATTCAAGTCAATGAATAAGTGAGGAGGTCTAGAGTGGTAAAGTTTGTAAGAGTTATAGGATTGTGATCATATACTTGGGGCCATTAAGCCTCTTTTATAATAAAAGGTGACCCCGTGCTAAATCATAAGATAATATTCACTGAATAGTAGAGATATTTAAAGATTTAGTTGATACTAGATATGCCTCATATCCAAGGGTAATATGATCCAATATAGAAGATATGATAAGATAATGGAAAATCTCGTAGACGATTTTGGAGATATTGTATTTAATCGGAGAAGCTCTAGGGGATTATGATGCCACGTGGTCGATTTGTGGAGCCCATGTCTGAGTTCTCCAAGGCTAGTTCGAGGTCTCCAGCCCATATTTCTAATGCAGAACAAAATCATTCTTAGAAGTGAATGACAATAATTCCAGAAGTGAATAAATTTATTATTCACACCATCTAAAGTGCATGACATTATAATCTAAAATAAATTTGTATATTTCTTAGGAGGAACATTTTCATATTTATATTCCCCAAAGCAAATGTATCTCCAAGGATAATTTTGAGTACTTACAATATATTATTTTTAAGTTTTGAGTATTTATTTTAAGTACTCATATTTTGTTGAAGAGAATAATATAATAAATTTATTTATTCTCCTTATTTGATACCTTTATAAATTATTAAATCTAAATATTTTTAAAAAATCCTCCTGATCTTTTTGATATAGTACAAAGGAGAGGTGTGACCCTAAAAAAATGATAATATCTTCAAAAGCTTATTTTGATAGCACTAGAAGCTCATTATTGATAAAGATATGTTGAAAAATTTCGACTTTTAATTTCTCAATTGTGCTCCTAGAGTATCATTGTAAAGAAAAAAGCTTTACAAGATATCATATATAAATCAATTACATATGCCCTATTATGGCAAGATAAAATAATGAGTTATTCATTAAAAAAAAATCATGAAACTTGCTCAGTTGGCTTTGGCTCCATTCCATGAGATGAATGTGACAAATTATAACCCCAAAAGTATCTAAGTTTCTTTAGTGAATATGATAAATGTTATTGTTATAGTATCAAAGTATATTTACCATGTACTTGTTGTATGTTAAGATATTTGTTTGATCATTGTCAAGTATCATTAAATTAAAGGAGAATGAGAAAAAGCCAGAAGCTATTTTTTCAAGATATATTATAAAACCATTTCATGATTAATATAAGTCATTTGGATGTATCTTTTTATTATTAAATATTTTTATAGAAATATTAATTATTTGCTTTAAATAAAGTTTTTGTTAGATGTATTATACTATTTTTGAGTAATATTTTATTTAAAAAATTAGTATATGATTATTCTTAGTATTGAATAAAAAAAATTATGCTATTTGTAGCATATTTCATAATTATTAATTATATTTTTATGTGATATTGTTGAAGTTTAACATATCATTCACTTTATTATTTTATGTCACAACATAATCTTATTTATTATTGTGATTAATATATCACAAAATAATAATATATGATACTGATATTTTCATGATACTTGTGATACATGTGTTTATATCACTATCATATCATGATTGTTAGTGATTTATTTATTTTTGTTAAGTTATTAAGCATGATGAGTTTCTTTCTATTTACATGATATGTTAACCTTTTGATGACATATATATATATATATATATATATATATATATATATATATATATTGTAATGAAATAACAAAATCTTAACATGATTATTAGTTTGGTGAATATATAATTGAAGGCTCAGAAGAGCTACTATTATGTTTTCGAAGAAACAAAATTAATTAGAAATATTAATATCATTCCTAATAGCAAGATAAATGAATGCTCCAAGAAAGCTCATATTTTGTTTCCTGAAGAAACATAATAGTAGTTTTTAGAGGTGATAATATTCCCTAAATAGTGGAGATACTCCAAGAATTTAGTTAATACTAGATATGTCCCATATCTAAGGGTAGATATGATCTAATATAGAAGATATGATGAGATAATGAAAGATTTTGTAGGCGATTTAAGAGATATCCTCTACTAAATCGAAAGAATCTCTAGGTGATCATGATGCCATGTGGCCGATCTGTAGCCCCTGTTAAGTTCTAAAGCCTGGTCAGGTCTAAGGCTCATATTTCTAGTCCAGAACAAAATCATTCCCAAAAGTAAATGATAATCATTCAAAATTATTTGAGAAAAATATAATAGATTTAATTCTTTATTTAAGAAGATTTACATATTCCCATAAGTTAATATGTTGAAAGATTATTTCCTAAAGTGAATGAATATATTATTCACAGCATCTAAAGTGCATGACATTATAATCTAAAATAAGTTTTTATATTTTTTAGAAGGAATATTTTCATATTATATTCTCCAAAGCAAATGTATCTCCAAGGATAATTTTGAGTATTTAAATATATTATTTTTAAGTTTTGAGTATTTATTTTAAGTACTCATATTCTGTTGAAGAGAATAATAAAATGAGTTTATTTATTCTCCTTATTTGATACCTTTATAAATGATTAAATCTACCAGCAAAGATTAGATTTAAACCTTAAACCATAAACCATAAGAAATTTAAGGTGATATATGTTGATTAATCAATTCACCCAGTGTACCTTTCAAATATTTTATTATTTTAATAGATACATCTATAAAATGGTCATATATTGTGCTCATTATGATCTCACAACCTAGAGCTTGTTATATTAATTGTGCAAAATATTATTAAGAATACAATTTCTTGATAATCCAATCAAAACAATTTATTTTGATGATTTTGGTAAATTTACTTCTCAAGCTTTTATTGCTTGAAGGCCAATATTATAAATGTCAAACATCCAATTATTTGTTCATATATAGAAAAATTGGCTAGCATAATTAACTTATTGTCACGAACCAAATTTGGAATGTGATAGCACGTGAGGAATCTCATCCCTACATAAGTTTTCTGGGTAATGTGTCTCTCTAAATGCATAATTTATTGTAAATTCATACTTAAAATACGATTATCTTCTAAATCATTATCATTTTCTTTAAAACATAATATTTGAATTCATAAAAACTTAAGTATTTAGCATATATAACTATGAAAACATATTAATCAAATCTACTACTGATAAAAGCATAACTGGTTCATCACATGATCTTAATCTTAAATCTAAATTCAGCTTAGTACTTCAAACTGAATCATACTTATGTCTCTAGCTGATTACATAAATCCTTTAACCATAGTTTACATTCCAAATACATACTTAAACTCTAAAGACATAAGAGAAATATATAAACTTTGAAAATAACTACAATATCTCAAAATACATGCATGACTGGATCCTCCTGCACATCTCCTGGACCACTCTAATACTAACATGAACCTGAACCAAGCCTTACTTCAAAGTAAGACTCACTCCTGAATAGCTGTTTATTAACTTGGGCTGAAACAAAATCTATACTTACAACTATGAGAGGAAGGGAGAGATGTGAGTCAACGGACTAGTGAGTAGATTATCACCCATCACCCACATGAGACAACCAAGGAATATACGTAATGCAATATACATGTAGCAATCATAAACCATTTGATGTTTACATACATAGCTATCTAACAAAACACTTTTCATTCCATAGTTTCATAAACAAACATTTATAAATTCACAATCAATCATGAAATCATTTTAACGAGGGTGCGGTTAAGCCTCGAGAAATAGTATTTGCTGAATATGATAAATATATACATAAATATAATAATTGTTTCTATCAACTGAAAATTGGTGTTCAATCCCTAGAGAACAAGAGCTTTGTTTGAAATTTAAATGGTCTCTGGGCACCACGTCCCTGGGGACAAGCTATGGGCACCTAACTAGGTCCCATTTTCTCTTAATATGATAGGGGTGATATTGTCCTCTAGTGGACAACTTGATACCAAGGTTAACGATCTCTTCATAGCCATTAACTAACTGGTTTCTTTATATCTACCATCTAAACTAGTTTGACAAAATCCATTTAGATCTTAAAACTCTTAAAATTCTTAGTACTTTGAGAGCTCTGGGTTCATATAACTCTAACAATCTAACTTTAGCATAATTGTGGTTATGAAATCATGCCAAATGAATCACCCGCTTGTAGGCATTTCGATTTCAAGCTCACGGAGTATGTATTGTAGTTGCTATGAATAATACTGAATTCCATACTTTTTTGTATCATAACTGAAGTTCTAAGTTCATATCTCAAGCTAACATCTTTTCATAAATTTGATAACTCTAATATTATACTTCAAAACCAAAAGAGTTCAAATCATAAAAACTCTGAAATCATAATAACATATTCTGTGAAATTAAAGCATACTTGTTCAACATTTTCCAATATATCTCAACTGGTATTCTAAAACATATATAGTCCGAAATCTAAAATCTTGAAATCATCATTAACTCATGAAACATGCTTGATAAAATGGCAAATTTGCTACAATATGTATTTTCTCAATAAATCGCTTCTCAAACATGTAAAACATTGTATTTTTCATAGCATACAACATAGCAATTATGGTCTCATGGTTTTTGAAAACACACTTTTCATGCTATTCTCATAAATCATAGATTTTGCTAGCTTTACTTGTAACTTGTAAAATCATGTCTACATCATATTTTCATCTCTAATTTCATATTCAATAAACATCATGCATAAACATACTCATAATGACTGAAATAAGGTCATGAGTTTGAACCCACTCACCGTTGGAGCCGAAGTGTATGGGTGCTACCAACTTGATCTTGAAAGTTTGGAATGACACCAACCACTGCCATAAAGTAACAAAACCCATGATTAATCTCTATTAATCTCTAGACAACTCTAAAACGCTCTAATTACATTAGGAGAGCATCCTCACTTGACAACAATGAGACATAAAGACACCCACAACTCAATGAAGGAAGAAAATGGAGAAATTTAACCAACAACAATCACATACCTTAGAAGCTTGGGAGGAGAGGAATAGAGTGGGATTGAGAGAAAAGGTGGAAGATAGATTGGAGTGAGGGTTGGTTTATGAGTGGGAGGGGGTATTTATAGGGTAGAGGGTTTTTTAAATGAAATGGTATTGTTTCGGCATTGTACAGTCATCGAGGGCAACGCTATAGTGGTCGAAGACCTCAAGAACCCTCATAAATAGACATAGGACCGCTATAGAAGTCAAATGCGACCCAAAACCCATAAAAATCTTTAACCTGACCGCTATAGTAGTCTTGGACCACTATAGCGGTTACCCACTTGGCAAGAAGGGCGTCCTTGCTCTTTTCCACTGCTATAGTGGTCCTGGACCGATATAGCGGTTCTGGATTGCTATAATGGTGTCAAAAACACTTGTTTTTCCATCTAAATTGACTTTTGAGCATCTAGGGCCTTCTTGGCAACAAACGTGGGTCTGGGACCCTAAGGTCATATAGGCTTGTCTAGGACACGTGTACCTGAGGTATCACACTTATTTAGTTAATTATTAGACCGCTTGCTCATGAGAATAAATATCCCAATTTATAGTTTAGAGTACACTATTTTATATATTGCAGTACTTATTTTTATAAAGTCAACAAATTGCTATTAATTTTCCTCCCTACAACTATTTTGGTCTGCAACCAAATAATCCTCATTTGTAAAATTTGGAGGTGCAATATATGTCCTAATTGTCCATCTTATCTCTCCAAATAAAACCCTAAAGAAAATTAGGGATATATATTGGATATGATTTTTCTGTTACAATTAAATGTATTGAAATACAAAATAGGAGATGCTTTAAGGCTCAATTTATATATTGCCAAATAATGTTTCCAACATTAAGGTGAGGGAGTAGGCAACAGGAAAAGAAAATAAATTAGAATATATTAATACTATCTAATTTATATCCTCATACATGGCAATATAAACTAGAAATTCAAACGATTATACATTTAATAGCAAATGAATTATTAGATGCATTATTTTATGATACAAAAGGATAGCAAATTTCTATATACTAATTGAAATGCCCAAATCCAAATTGATATCCCTGTTGGACAATTGATCAATTAAAACATAACACACCAAAATGGACTTTTTTTCTTATTGTACTTTTTCCTTCCTTCACTAAGATTTCTTCTCACTAGATTTTTTCTTGGTAAGATTTTAATGAGGCATATCCCTAATGAACATCTAATAAAGAGTGTTATAAATATATGATTATGGATGTACATATTTTTAGCATATTCTATAATGATTTGATACCATATTATATTATATCTTCCAACCTTTGACTATAAAATAGCCATTTGGTGGCTTCATTTGAGATTATAATTGAGAACTACATCTTCTTCTCTATCATTTTTTTCCCTCTCTATTGCTCTTATTTTATAACAATTTTTTTAAAAAAAAATTAACTCCTTTTTTTTTTAAAGTTTTACTTTAGCCCATCAATTTTTTAAAAATTGTTTTCTCCCCTCATTAATACTCTATTAGTTTTTTATCCCATTAAGTGTTAATATATATTTAACTTATGTGCATGTTGACGTGGATTACAAGATAAACAGAGATGATCCAAATGAAAAAAGATCGTTGTATTTAAAAGAACTAAACAAAAAAAATCATAACATTTTATAGAAAACATATTACATTTATGTACATTAAATAAAAATTGATCACAAAATTAAATTAGCATATTGTTTTGGTGAAGAGGAGAATTTAGCAAACCACTGTCTTGAGACTTAGCTTGTTTTAATCCATAAACAAATTTTTGAAGTTTGCAAACCTGCTACTCATTGTCAACTGAACTTGGATTTTTGTTTCCATTAAATTCTAAGGATGTGTTTGGTTTGTAGAAATGTTTCCTATTTTTGTTTTCTGTTTTTATTTTTTGAAAAGGATTTCCATTTCCAAATTTTTAGAATTTAGAAAATGCGTTTAGTTTATAGAAATAGATTCTGTTTTGAAAAAGTGAAAACAATGAAAATATGTTTGGTATGTCTATTTTCAAAATGTAATCTTCAAAATCAAATTTAAGATAATCTTAAATTCATTCTCTTTTTTTTTGGTAGATATCTTCAAATTAAAATTCAAGATAACAAAATCATGTTTGTTATTAAAGAATAAAAATAATATATATTTGATTTGTACAATATTTTTAACATAATAAATAGTTTTACAAAACAAAATACTTTCTAATAATTTTTTTATGATACTTTCTAATAAAATTACATTTAATGACAAAATTTGTTTGAGTAACTAGGAAAAATTTCTACTTGATTTTGTCCTTCCTTCATTTATAAGAAAAGGAACAACATCTCATTACCCAAAAAATTAAAAAACAAAAAGAGAAAATAAAAGGAGTAGAACACAAAACCAACCCTGTGCGCCACCAACATCATCACTACGCGATCTCGAACCAAGTTGTTAAATCCTACTCTGAAACAGCAACAATAGCATCCATCATCACCTCTGCCCACTATTCATCCACCTCGACCACAACCATCAAACACCACCATCATCTCTACCGCAAGCAACCACCATCATCGGCCTCATTAACCTTGACCTATGCTAAGATCAATGTCAAACCATCACAACAAGCCCACAACCACCACGCATCACTGTTCACCTTCGTGAACCAATACCACATACCTAACATTGACTTCGACATTACACATTGTCATTGCCCCTTAGCCTATAGCCGCCATGTATTGCTTGGCACACCGCCTCATCCTGGTTATTTTTGCTTGAGCGGGTTTGAACCTAGGTGGCCTAAGGAAAGAAAAGCATGTATCCAATATTTACGTCATGCCACCATATTTCAAATGAAAACGTTTTCAACCAAGGCCAAAGGAAAGATTGAAAATGTCAAAATGCTAGTTCCAAAATTTTTAGAAAATTTGAAAATATTTTCTGAAAGTGAGAATGAAAACAGGTAACTAAACATGTTTTCAATGGTACTTTTCATTTCTAGTAAAAATGAAAATAGAAAATACACAAACCAAACACCCTCTAATATTCTCCTTTCACCTTCACTAATGCTGATTGGGGAAGTCACTATACCAGGAAATCAATGCCTGGTTATTGCATGTATCTTGATGACTCTCATGTATCTTGGAAATCTAAGAAACAATTTATCATTGCTTGTACTTTAGTTGAGGCAGAATATAGAGTCGTGGCTAAGGCCACAAGTGAGATCCTATGAATTGTAAAATTGTTGAAAGATTTCCAATTGCAAGTACCATCAGATCAAGCTCTTTGGCGACAACTAGGTTGCTATGCATATTATATTGCAAGCAATCCCCTCATTAGCATACTAAACACATCGATATCGACTTACTTTATTAGGGAACTTGTTCATGTGGTTTACTTAGACTTATTCATGTGAAATCTTCCCAACAATTGGCAGACATGCTTACCAAAGCCTTGTCTATAGCTCCCTTCAAAGCTCTCTTGTCCAAGTTGGGAGTTATTGACATATTTAAATATATTTTAAATACTTATCTCTATAAAATATCTATTTTAAACTCTAATATTTTAAAACTACAATATTATAATTATAAAATTTAAAAATTTAGATAAAATATAATGAAAATAAAATACAAAAGATATACACAAAATATATTATTTTTGAAAAAATTGAATAAAATTTAATTAGGCTAATTTACAATATGTTAGTTAATTGAATTTTTTTTTAAGAAAACTAACATATTTTTTCCATCTCAAGTATTTTATTTTAATTATATTTTGTGTAATTTATTTTAAAAAAATCTTTAAGAAATGAACAATATAAGTAACAAAAAAACTTTTTAAGCCTATTTATCACAAAAAATAGAATAGATATTGCATTAAGATAGGCATCGATAAAATCATCTCGATAGCAAAAAATTAACACAAAATCAAAACTAAAACTTATATATATATATAAAACTAGACTCTAAAGTGAGAAAGCTAGTAAAGTGAGAAAATGAGAGATTTTTCACTATTAGATCAATAATTTCCATTGTATATGGACTCCATAAAATGATTTAAGGCTAATTAACCTCTCAATTTCTCACTTTATCAACCTCCTCACTTTAGAGGAGTTATATCCACATAAAAAGGTAAATTATTGACACATCAAAACTAAAACTTATATAAATAAAAAGGATTGAACTATTTTAAAGTGAGAAAATTGGTAAAGTGAAAAAATGAGAGCTTTATCACCATTAGGTCAATACTTACCATTTTGTATGGACTCCATCACATGATTTAAGGGTGATATCCCTCACATTATCACTTTATTAACGTTCTCGCTTTAGAGGAGTTATATCCATATAAAAAAGGCAAATTACATTCACCTTCTCTGAGATTTGTTAAAATTGAACGTGGTTCTCTAATTATACGACCTATACTAATTTTCATAGGAGGTGAGTGTAATTTTCAAAAGAGAAAAAAGGAAACAATGCATTTGAAAAAGATTTTTTTTTTTTTTTTATTCATGAGCAAGCAAGTACTTGCTTTCTAACATTGCGAGCACTAAAATGGCAAACCAAGGCTCAGGACCATTCTCAAGCCGCTTAACCAAGTCTTCCATATACACAATCTTCCCTTCTCTAATATAAGGCAAGATAAATTCCAAGAATTTGGGATATAAATGATAGAAATCTCTAACACTAAATCCCTGCATACGACTCGCTTATATATGAGAGGTGCCAAATTTGTTATGCCCTCAGGTTGAGAAAGACTGCTTAGAACCATTCCACAAATGGGCATCCGGCCATTGACCCTCATATTTGGGAGTCCTGCATCAATTGTCTTCCCTCCAACATTTCTAACATAAATATCAATGCCATCTGGAAAGTACCTGATTTATAAATAGAAAGATATTTATAGTTACTAGTAGTTTGTTTCAAGCACAATAATTCATTTTTTTATGGCTATTAAATATAATTTATCTATCACTGAACTGTTTGTTTACTGACCTTTTCAAAGCTGCTTTGAGATCTGGTTCTTCCTTGGAGTTGAATGCTTCATTAAATCCAAATTTATTTTTCAACAAATCCACCTAATTGATTGTTGAAGTCATAAATTCAATTGAAAGAAAGAACAAGTCTTTTTATTTGTGAACTGATGACAAAGAGAATATTATTTTATGAAGGGAAAAAAAAACTAGTAAAGGTGTATGCAACTTTTTCCATTTTATAAGTTTCTTCCTTTTTTTTTTTTTTTGAGAAGCTAGGGTTACTTAGATACATAACATGATATGTACCAAAAGAAAATACATAATATCATATATCTTGGCTATATAGCTTGGGAAAGGTCCTAGATATTTTTAAGGCTTAATTTTAAGTAAGAGTTACACCATTGAATAGCATTTTTTGGAATTAAGTTCTAACAAAACCCAACATTAAATTAAAAGTCCATGTCATGTGGATTATGTATATAAATTTCAAACTAATCTAAAATCATTTGACTATATATATTAAAAATAACATAATATATATGCTTGAAATAAATAAGAATAAAAGCTTTGTGATCATATTCTTATTGATGTTCAGCATTTATGAACTTTAGCATAAATTATCTTTATGATAACTAATTATAACTCAAACATTGAACTGGTGAAAAAGTTGTTTTTATAAAAAGTAACTAACTGAGAGCTAAGGGTTAGTATTTCTTCATGGAAAAAAAAAAGTCAAAGTAGTATTTTGAACAGCATAATAAATAAGGAATCAGTGATGCTGATTTCTAGAGGCATATATAACAACAAATTTAGTAGAAGAATGATACCATCTCTTTACTTCCAGCGCTTCCGACAACATAACAACCAGCCAATCTGGCAAATTGGCCAATGAGTTGACCAACTGCACCAGATGCAGCTGAAACAAAAACATACTCTCCCTTCTTAGGCAACCCTACTTCATAGAAACCAACATAAGCCGTCAATCCAGGCATGCCTATATATTCAGAGAAGAGAATATCCCATTATTCTCGAGACACAATAAAATGAGACAAAACTATGCAGCTAACAAGCATAAGCTTGCTTGAGTAATCAATACTTGCACAGATTCGGGCATGGTTTGAGAGAAATTTTTAGGTACTTTTAGAGTAAAAATATTTACTCTACTTTATTATTGATTTACAAATCAGCTATTCCATTAAAATTGTAAAAGTAAAAGACAATAACCCACAAAATAATGTGTCAATTAATAAATAAATCAGAATATGTGTTTTTCCTCGCCTCAATATATCTAAGTATTTCTCTGGTTTGATAATACTCTTTCCTATTTATAAAAAGAAAGTCACCTTTTTTTGTTTGATAAATGAAAAACTTGAAGTGATTTTGCTCCCTGCTCTTAAAAGCCATGGATGCAGCATGCTTATGAAATATTTTCTAGATTAAATTTATGCTCTCTAAAACTTACAATACTTATAACCTTACTTTATATAATCACAATAAATATAAAAATCGCCCTCTTATTTATATATATATATACACGGAACAATCCAAGCCCTATGAAGAAGGTCTCGAGCACGACGAATGGTATTAATCTCCAAGTGCTGATCACTGACTTTGAAGGCCTGCAGACAGTTGAATACCTCAAAGCTATCCACCTCACACATGAGCCAACGAAATCCCATGTCCCAAGCAAGCTGCAGCCCCCTAACAACTGCTTGAAGCTCAACATGCAGCACCCTAATAACTGAACTGAAGAGTTCCCAGAAAGCCTGTAATCCAAGCCCCATCTGGACCACGAAGAACGCCAACGTAGCCAGCTCGATGCACGTCCCACAAAGCAAGTGGGCAATGATGTAACACAGTTTCAGGCTTGGAACCACACCTGGAGCAACTGGGTGAGGCCTGAAGAGAACGGGTATTCCAAAATTCAATTGTTATGAGCATAGTTTTCAGAACCGGACTAATAATCAAAGTTAAAGTCCTGATTACTGATTTAACCTTTAACTGGATTTAATTAAATAAATATATAAAATTATAATTTAATGTAATTTAATATGTAATATATATATTTAATGATACATTAATGAATAACCAACCACATGGCTTAGTGGTAGTCTTGCTCGCCCCAGCTAATGTGCACGTCCAGCATAAAGGAACCAGAGCCAGTCCTAGTGGGTTGAGGCATCCCAATAGTTTGAAAACAACTTTTACATTATTTTCTTTAATGAACAGCACTACCACAATTTTTAAGAGTAGCTTTCGAAAAGTCAAAGAGCTCAATAGCTCTAAATTTCTACATACACAATAATATCAAATCAAACCACAATCGGAGATAAAAAAAATGGTATAATGCAAATTAAAAGGAGTTAATCACAAAGATATAGACAAAACACATAACAGATATTCGAAGCAGTTAACAAGAAGTTCCAAATAAGCGTAGCTGGAATTATCGTTCTCCAAAGAGAAGTTAGTCATTGTTATGATACAAAGTAGTATAAATAGGGGTAGGATTATTTATAATAGTAAGTTTTAGTGAATTGAAGTCATTATTTCTTGATTGGAATATTTCTCCTTTCTCCCTTCTAGAACTTGATTCCAATTCCTTGTGATCAAGGGTCGATAATTCAAGTTATTTCTTAGTTTAGATAATTTTCTATTCCCTCACAATGCCATCAAATCAGAATCTCCTCCATACCAGTCATCCAAATAATTAAGTTCAATTCAAGTCAAATGACACTACAAATTTTTTCTTTCAGTATCAATTGCTCACCCAATTTTGACTCGTACACTCTAAAATATCGACTTCAAGATTCGTATCATTACCAGATAAAAATTCGCTTGCGTCACAATCCACAATTCCATTACATGTACAACCAACGACGTTTGGTATGTATACCTACCACTGAATTAAGCAAGAAAAAGGAAACAGGAATATAGGAACAAAAGCCAGCCAGACAACCATCTCCTACACAAGAGGCTTCTTTTGTGACAATTGATTTTAGGCCACTATCAAATTTGTACTATTAGACAAACGGAGGACATGTAATTTCATAAAAACTCCTTAAGTTGAGATTTGCTGATCATGTTGGTGACAAGAACACCACTTACTCAAATTAAAGTTAACATGAAATTATTGAATACATACCAAGAATTCCAGTGTAGTAAGAAAGTGGGACGTCGGTATGCTCAATTTTGAAAAGTACTGAGCTGATGGGACCAGGCTATACTCTTCCCATCTAGTAAACCCCCATATTAAATCACCTTTTCTATAATTTAAGTGTCCTGATTCGAGCACTTTGGCTACACCATAACCTGTTATTGGCTGCAATTACACAACAGTTAAATACATCATTTGAAAAATGTATTTTCAATATTGCTCATTGGTTGATTGATGTCAACTTTAGCCCTTAAAAATTGCTTTTTTATTTATGAACTTCTTCCTCGAGAGAAAAGCTAGAAACCAAAAATATCCGTACACTTTCACTTTTTTAATAGTATGCCTGTGAATAGCGCAGCTTATCTTCTCACTTAGTACCACAGTCATATAAAGTTGCTAAAGTTCCAACTAACTCAAATGACGAGGAAAGGAACTACTAAGTGTGTGTGTGTGTGTGTGTAGTTTCAAGTTTGCCGGTAAGCGTTTGATTCCACAAGAAAACAAACCTTCCTTCTTTTCGCCTGGAATGAAAGTCAAATTAAAATAAAAATCGGCCTAATTTTGTCAAATATCTTGAAATGAATTAAAATTTAGTTTGCACATTTCAAAATATGTTTTGTCCTTTTAACATATTGAAAAACATGGCTTAGAGTCCAAATTAAACATGAAGAGTTGAAAAATTGAGAAATAAAAATGTAAATGGATTTCACTAGATAATATTTTCTTGAATATGGGATCAGCATTCAGCAGCAACTCTTTATATAGATGCTATGGATTTTTTTAGAAAGAAAATCAAATTACACGACAGATCCTAAAAAAATTTGTTCCTAACAAATTCTATCCTAATTTATATTTTCCAATATTCCATCCTAAAACAAACATAGAGTAATGATATGTGTAAGATATCACCCCACAATATTTTTACAATATAGGTAAAAAAATAAGAAGGTGGTGGATCCATTTCAATTTAGTATTTTCTTTGGCCCACTATCTTCTTTGTATTTTTACCTATGTTGTTAGAATATTGTGTAAATAGAGAAGCGAGTTGTTATATGGGTAGTTTTGAATTTGTGACTACGATGATTTAAACATTTAACTAAGCTAGGTGACTTACGAAGCCAGGTGTGAAGGAACTAAATCCCTCGGGGCTTTCCGTCTTGCTCATAAGGATTCGCATGTATGGATCACATGACAAGTAGAGATTCATGAGCAGCACCTCATCGGAACCCTCTGGAACCTCCAATTTCATCGTACCTTCAACAACGTTCATGTCAGATTCTTTAGGAAAACCATTGACGTAGTCCCTCAGAATCACTTGTTTGTTCCTCACTTCTGCCATCTTCGGTAAGTAGCTTCCAATGTGACACTGCATAAGTTTTAAACAAAGCATTTGGTATAGCTAGCTGGTTGGAATCTTCGCCGTTTAATAGAACAATTCATGTTTTTTTGCGTTGACATTGAAATGCCTTTTAATTTTTGAGTAAATTATACTAGTTCCCCTCAGGTTTAGTAACTATATTTGTTACCCTTTCATTTTATAAAATTATATTGACCTCCCCTCCATAAATTAATGTATTAACTTAAGTGACAAAAAATAATACATGACATATATATACTTGATTATCATGGACAGATACAGGAATCAATTATTGAAGGGACTAAAATTATAAAACTTAAAAAAAATGAACGAGAGTAACTTTGACCTACCATAATTTCTCTTCAACTAATAATATTGCATTGTTGACCCATATACTTACAAAAGAATTATAAAAAAAATTAAGAAAACTACTCCATATATAACATCTTTTTACTGTGTTATATTATACTATATATTAATATTAATTTATATATATATATATATATATATATATATATATATTATCATAAATTATAATTATAAGCTTCATCTTAATGTGATAAAAAGTACTTTATTTAATCAATATATTAAATATTATTAAAATATTATAATTTTGTTATTAATATTTATGTATATATTATAAATGTTATTTTTGTTTTGTCATTTATTAAATTAATGAATCAATATCTTAAGGAGATCATGTAATTTGAGTATATCTTAGAAGATCGATGACAATTTTATAAAATAAAAGGATATCAAGTGTAATTACATTAAATTTCAAGGAAAGCCAATGTAATTATATTGTTTTTTAAATTTCATTTTATAGATTTAGTTTCGAGTGTTTGATATATTTATTATATGGGTATTAGAATTCTAGACGTCTGCACGTAGGTTGTTACTTGTTGTTGTCTTAGTCTAGACTTTAGCCTAGGATGAGTGGGAAATGATCATATGTATAACCATAGATTGTCATTTAAACCCTAAAAATAAAAATGAGTGGAAGGTGTAGGTGCAGAGAATAGAGAGAAGGAAGAAGAGAGAAGAGATCTATGAGAGTGTAACTGAAAGTGTGAAATGATTATTGCTATGATGAAGGTAGTTACAAGAGTATATATACACATTGATATTAGTGCTTAGATTCTGTTAAGCTAGCTACTACACTAACTAACTCACAAGTGTTCTCCTAACATCCCCCTTCAAGCTCATGGATTGAACATCTGCAATCTGCTTGTTCCTAAAATAAACAAATAATGAGGAGGCAATGGGTTTAGTTAACACATCAGCTACTTGCATAGAGGCTGGAATGTGACTAATGCGAACTTTTGGCAATATGATCCCTTATAAAATGCAAATCCAACTCAAAGTGCTTAGACTTAGAGTCTAAAATAGGATTTGCTGCTAGGAGAACGCCACTTAAGTTACCACAGGACACTTGAGGAAATGAGTCGCAGGGTTGATATCTTGTAGCAAGTTTCGTACCCAAAAATGTCTGCACTGAAGCTGCTAGGCTTCCAACTACCTCTGACTTGAGCACGATCCAGCATGTTTCCTGGGACGCCCAAGTGATAAGGTTTGGACCAAAGTAAACACAATAACCACTTGGTGACTTACGATCATCCGGATCACTAACCCAATCAGAATCATTGTAACTTGAAAGTTTCAGGTTTGCACCCTTTTGAATGTGAAGACCATAGGAAGTGTCCACTTAAATATCGTAGGATGTGCTTAACTATCCTCCAATGAGTTTCAGTGGTTTTTGCATAAATTGGCAAACATGGTTGACACAATAGGCTAGCTCAGGCCTTGTGATAATAATGTATTGTAAGCTGCCAACTATTGAGCAATACAGACCGATCTTCAAATTCAACCCCTTGTGGCTGATAACTTTGCAAGATCGCAGGAGGTAGGCAGGCTTTGCAACCATTCATTCCAGCCTTATTCAACAAATCATGAACATACTTAGATTGAGTGATTATGAGACCAGGCCTCATGTGCTTACCTTCAATGCCAAGAAAATAGTGTAGCTTACCCATATCTTTGAGGGCAAATTGTTAGTAGAGCAATCAAATTGATATGTGTGCTTCAGTCTCCAGTTATGATTATGTCATCGACATAAATTAAAACATAAGTGGCAGATGTTGAGTTTACTTTGGTGAAGAGAGAGATACAGATTTATAGGCTGAAAGCCTAGTTGAATAAGGGTTGAAGCTAGTTTTTGGTAGGCTCTTGGAGCTTGCTTAGCCCATAGAGGGCCTTAGTCAGTTTTGCATACTAGACTCCATCTCCTACTTCATACCCTTGAGGTTGTTTCATGTAGACATCCTCAACCAAGTCCCCATTAAGAAAAGCATTATTTACATCTAATTGCCTTATGCACCATGACTTGGAGACACCAAGAGAGTAGTAACCTGATTTATGTAGGCTTCACTAGGACTAAATGTCTCTATGTAGTCAAAACTAGGTCTTTGATTGAAGCCTTGGGCCACTAGTCTGGCTTTGTATTTCTGAAGTGAGCCATCGGAGTTGTACTTGACTTGAATACCCATTTGCTTCCAATAGCACTTCCCTAGGTGGTAAGGAACTAGTTACCGAGTCTTATTTCTCATAAGTGCAGTGTACTCATCATCCATAGCTTGTTTCCAATGGGCTTAGTAAGCGCCGTTTAGCAGAATTAGGTGCTAACTGAGCTTGAAAGGCTTTTGGCTTGAATACACCAGCCTTTGCCCTTGTCACCATAAGGTGATTATTGGCTGAATCTAGTTTGCAGGAGAAAAGGAGAACTGTGTTCTGGATTTGTGTTTAATTCAGACTTGGAATGGCCGCTGGGGTTGAAACTCGATGTTAAAGATTGATAATGAATGGGGAATAGAGATAGGTGGTGGATGTGGGATTTCAGGAGGTTCTAGTGTAGCAAGTGGTGGACAGTGGACAGAGGTGGTTATAGATGGTAAGGGTTTTGGCACAAGAAATAGTGGCAAGTGGTGTGTGTTGAGATGAAGTGGGAGGTATTTGGTTTGTGAGTTTGGCAAATGGTGAGGATGGATCATGAAGGGGAATTTGGACTCATCAAATGACACATGCCTCCTGAGGATGAGTTTACCAGAAGAGGTAAGACACTTGTATCCTTTATGTTTTGTGCCATAACCTAAGAAGACACATGGGGTGGACCTGAACTCTAGGTTTGTGATCCACTTTGTCCTATTTGAGACGATGTTGAGACGCCATTGATCAGAACCTGAGCTTTGACACCATGTAGGTGTAGAGAATAGAGAGATAGAGAGAGAAGGAAGAAGAGAGAAAGAGATCTATGAGAGTGTAACTGAAAGTGTGAAATGATTATTGCTATGATGAAGGTGAGTATATATACACATTGATATTAGTGCTTAACTGATTCTGAAGCTAGCTACTACACTAACTAACTCACAAGTGTTCTCCTAACAGAAGGCATGGGAGCGAGGGTGAAGGCGTGAGCGGGTGGGGGTTTAAGTGTAGCCAACAAGGGTAAAGGGCTGTCTTGGGGTGCCTTGGCAAAGAGTTGTGTTATTTGTACTCATTGTGTGTGGGACTCCATGTAGAACTCACACTCCAATGAGTACAAATAACATTTTTCTGGCAAAATGGAGGATACTCTTTTGGACAAAGTTTTGGGGAAGGACACCAATATGATTCCTAGGCTTTTAGAAGAAGAGTTGGATGCAAAAGTCTAGTTGAGTTTTGAGAGTGGGAATGCTCAAGCTTCCTATGGTGGTGCTTGATGATCATCTAATGTTGGCTCTAAGTTGATGATCATCTAATGTTGGCTCTAAGTTTTCCATGGAAAGATGCTTGCTTTGGTGATCAAGATTTTGGGATGGCGCTTGTGTGAACTCCAAAACCCTTCAAAAAGCTTTTATTAAATATGTTTTGAATAATAACAAAACAAATTATGTGAAAATATTTTGAAGAAATGACTAATAATTTGCTTGAGTTTCTGAGGTATTTAACAAGATTATTCTCATATCATATAAATTCAATTCATGACATATTTTTCACTAATTCATGATTTAACATGATTAAAGTCTCATTCAAACCGATTCAGTCTTACTTATATAGATATGAAATAGTTAGAAAGGGAATTGAAATTTGTAAGAGATATGAGAAAGGAAGATATAGCATTAGAAACTAAGTTTGGGTCTTAAAAAAGTGGTTTGAATGTTCAAAAAGTGCCACAGCTAGTTGAGAAAGTAATTTCTCATGATCATATCAAGAACATTATCATCAATCACTGTGATTATCATCTTTAAAGAACTTCAATCTTATTAGAAGATCTTTATCATAATAGTTTAGAACGATAAATAAAAGCCACAGAGAGTGTAGAAGGAGATATTCATCTCGTGTTATATGTGATCAGGAATAACTCTTTTTCCAGCAAGCTTTCATTTTCTATTTTGTGCTTGAGTGTTTGTCTTGACACATGCATGCTTATATTTTCAGTTGGAGAGCAAAAAGTACAAGTCTAATAATATATCAACTCACAAAACAACACAAAAAGAAGAACTCTAACCCTATAAACAAATTGGGGACAAAAAATATGAGAAAACTCTTGTAACACATTTGCTAAACCCCATAGTCATAGACAAGCCTAAGGGACCAGCCTGTATGTCTTTAAAAAGATGGAAGTCTACCTATTTTAAGAGAATGACAAGAAGATTGAAGTGCAGAATGCTCCTCCTTGAGCGCCTAGATCTCGCGGCCAAAGAGAAGAGAGGAGGAAGAGATTTTTTTCTATGTTCTGATGAAGTTCAAGTGCTTGTATATTTATTTTTCTTACAAGATCAAGGATGCAATCTTGTAAGGGTTTTGTGGTTTGGGTTGAGATGAGGAGGAGAGGAAAGGATTTGTGATGGATTTAGAGAGTGTTCTTAAGGTTAGAGGAACTTGGAGAGAAAGGGAAAGAAAGAGAGATTGAGAGAGCTTTCTTGCAAGACATGCGCAAGGTAATGAGGATGAACAAAAATGAACTAATGGGGAGTGTGGGGAGCGATGTTTCTGTCAAGAAATAGAGAGTGCACTTGAGTGTGGCTAGCTAGTTGAGATGTCATACAGGCACCACTACTGACACTAGGCCTCATGATTATTTGAAATCTAATCTTATCACTAAATAAATCAGGCCAAAAACCGTGTAGCATGTATGCATGCATGCAAGGTTGTATAATTTTTCATACAATATTACTGGCACTTATGTAAGGATTGAACGTAATATTTTGTTATCCAACTAAATATTTAATTGAGATAGACTAGTAATAGGGACTAAAATTAATCAATTTTTAAAATATTTGGATGAAGAAAAAAATTTAGGGACCAAAATCAAGCTTTGCTTATTTTTTGGAACTAAAAAATATTTATTCCTTTTAAAAATGATATAATACAATTGTGAGCTTTTATTTTAAAATATATACTATTTTATTTTATTTAACAATTCCATAATTTCCATAATTTTTTGTCAATATTTTTATGAATACGTAGCATATTTATATACTAAGAAGTGTTTGAAAAGATTTGGAATCAAGTAAATAATTATGCTATTTATATACTCCCAATTTCCATTTTAAGATGGATTATTAAATTTATTAATGGAATCAATTAATTATTTTAAAATTATTAATATTTTTTTACTTTAATGCAGCTTCCCAAGAAGAATACAAGACTTTAATAATGTGAGGTTGTGCATGATAAATTTTTTATGCCATTAATCATATAATATTTTCTTTCTTTATTAGATGAATTAATTTTACTATTATACTAGAAATAGTACCCATGCTTTGCATGAATTTTTAATATTTTATGATAAATAATTTTAATAAAAATATTTTTAAAATAAAGTTGTGATATTAATAAGAGTTAGATATAGTAAAAATTTAATGATTTCTTTGTTTAATTGTTCCATGCAATAAATTTGTTTGAATATGTTTAATAGGAGAAATAATACTTGATTTGATAATAAGTGCTTTCAAATATTTTTACTTATTTGTTTGTGCTTCTTAAAAAAAATGTTCAACAAAGAAATAAATATGACATGAATAATGAAGTCAATTATGTTTTTATGTTTTTAAAAAACTATTCATGACATTTTTTAAAATGACAAAAGATGTGTACTTATCTTACCTTCAAAATCTTAGTCAATGTTGAACATTAAAAAAAACTTAAATATATATGTAGTCTTAATAATTATAACCAATACTGATTTTAATTACTCCCATCAATTCTAAAATAAAACTTTTTAAAAATTTACACTTATTAAGATAAAGTTAAATTACTTAATATTACTTAAAATCATCTTAATATTGCACATTATTTACTAATAAAATGCATTATAATAGGTAACATAATTTACCAGGGCTTGATGGGGAACCAACCCCTTTTTCTAAACTATATATGTGTGTGTGTGAAAAATAAAGCACACTAATACTTTTCTATGTTCTATGTGTTGTTTCAAGGCACTTTATTTGCATATTTGTATTTTAAATTTTACTTAGTTAATATTTTGAGAAGTTATAAATCTAAAATTGTTTGCATAAAAATTATCTTAATTTAAAATATATCTTACATGAATAGTCATTGACTCATATCACTATAAGTGTAATTTAAAATTAGAAGAATTAATGGTTAGAAAAATAATATATATCATAACTCTATGTCTGTTTCCCTACTTTATTAATCATCTTCTGCCACTTATTATAATCTTAATTAATTAAATAATTTAAAATTAAAAAAGGAAAAAATCCACATTACCCTCCCTAGACCCACAAATACAATCCATGTGCACTTTATTTCTAAAATTGTAAAAATATGTAAATTGACCTTTAAAATTTATCAAATGGGCATTTTAGTCATTATGTTAAATTTTTTGTCTATTATGAGTAGAAAATAAGTACATTATATTTCTCAAAATTTAGTTCATGTGTAATTTAATACCATAAATTTTCTTGAACATTTACTATTTAGATTAATATATATAGTAGATAAAAAATTAATAAAAGGATCAATTTGCATGGTTAAAAAATATAACAGATGTTGATTTCCATGCTTTCAAAATTTCAGGAATAAAGTATGTAAACTTATAATTTAAGGGTAAATTGCTATTTTCTCTAAAAATATTTTATTTTTTGATTTAAACATAAATTTTACATTTTATTAACATTTTAAGAATTAACTCTCAAAACAAAAATCATGTAAGTTATGTTATTATGAGCTATAAAATTAATGTAATAATTATGACTCTAACTTTATAAATTTGGATAATGAGATGAACATTGTTGTAATAACCTAAATAAAGTATTACATGAAATTAACTTTTTTAGGATATTATGTTCACTTCTTTCTTTAAAGTTGATCATTAAATAATTAAATATAAAAAATTATTTTTGATTGAAAAATCAATTTACCTTTTTTTAATTCTTAAAATAAAATTATAAAATTATGATACCATGAAAAGATTGATGTAGTTATTTAAATTTTATTCTAAATAAAAGATAATTATTCATATACAATTAAATTATTACAAATTAGAGTTAGTTTTTCTTTAAATGGGAGAATGAGTTTTAACTATAAAATAAATTGTTATTTGAATCATATAGCAATTGTAAATTAAAATAATTTTTTATTACAAAATATAATAAGCTATATATATATGTGTGTAATAATTGCAAGTTAGTGATGATATTAAATGTAAAATGTAGTGAAGTTTACTATATATATAGATAGGTTGTAATGTTATTAAAATCTTTGGTATTTTTATAAAATGTATTTATCATGTTATCATTCCACAAGTTAAAATTTAATTTTAATTTTATATGTTCTTATTTATTTCCCGTGTATATCGCACCGGTCACCATAGTTGTTATGCGAAAGAGAGACCGGATATTGTGCAGGTTACGATACTTGTTATGCAAAAGCGAGAGACCGGATATTGTGCATATACATATTCCTATTTTAGAGAATCCGTATCCATTATCTTTGTTTTTTTGACTACAAACAATTAAAATCATGATCTTCCTTATATCTCGGTGGAAGACGACGCGAAGATATTTCAACAATCTATTTTATTCCAAATATTCTAGATATGTTCAACAACAAACATACGAAATTCACTGAAATATTTTACGGATGGCTGATTTGTGTTATGATGTCTGACGGACTAGTGTTGCGGATGTTGAATCCATTTAACAATTAAGGCTCATTTTGATCTCCCCAATCCCCACTTTTTCCGGATGTAATTGCGTACGATCCAGATAATCATGGAGACGAGTACACCATGCTGGAACCACGTTTTGACGAGATCTATACCTTGGATCGCATTCGTACGCATCAAAGAGAAGTTTGGAAGGTAGTTGATCTTCCCCTATTCACGTCGATGATCATGATGATTTTATGGCAGTGGCTATATATGGAGAACGTCGTAGACTGGCCTTTTACAAGTGCAATGATAGAAGATGGGTAGATATTCCAACAGCAAAAAAAGATACTGGTTTTCAAGATGTCATAATTTTTCCAAAAGAAGATATATGCCATAGCTTGGGATGATCAGTTGTATGAGTTTGATACGAAGACAAAGCCATTGCCCGTGGGAGGAATCTGTGAATCTGTGTCGAAGTGGAAATTAAATTGGTTGAAAAGATGGTATAATAATTCCTGCAATTGCATTGGAAGATTTTCCTTTAACATGTATGCTTATTGCCTACTCATTAGTGGCCTTTTTTGTTTTTTTTCATTTGACTAAAATAAAACGTGGCTCAAATGTCATCTTTGGTCCAGTGAGCTTAAATTGATTTGTTTTAGGGAGGGGGTGGTGCAACAATGTCACTACTTGCCTTTCTCATAGGAACCGCCGTTTAGTTTCATCTAAGCAAATGGCCAAACAAATTTAATTTCCTTTCCAGGAATTTTAAGTAACTGGCTATAGTTTAATCCAGGAATTTTCCCGTTTCCTGATTGTTTTTGTAGTTACTTCACTGCCAGAAACACACATGTTATGGCAAATTTTGCACCATATAGCTACTCAATCATATAATGTCACTTGAACATATATAGTTAACTTCTAGCTCCATAACTTAAATGAAGATATATATATATATATATATATCATCTGTTCTATGTGAAAAAAATAAATGGTTAATATAATAAAAAAATTAAATGTTTAATACAATTAAAACTAAATAGTATACGTTCATTGCTCAAAGCATTTATTCATTAACCTTTGAAAATTAAATGTTATCAAATTGGCTAATTTATTCTTCAGTCTACATGTTAATAAAATTAGCTAATAAAATATAAATTAAATCATATTTAGGAATGACCACTACATAGTACTAATGTAATGTGTAATAAAAGTAAAAAACTTAAAATGTATTTATATTTATATTGCATAATTTTAAATAATATATATTATACATAGAAAATTCAATGATAAATCAACTTTATTTAGTTTATTTTACTAATAATTAAAAAAAAACACAAACTTTGAACAAAAAAAAAAACACAAAAACAAAAGGAGACTACACAAACTTAATATTTAGTTCTATTTTACTAATATTTAAAATTAAATTTTATTTACTATATTAAGCTATACTTTATATTCACAAAATTATGAATTTTGTTAATATTGTTACATTAGTATTGTCTTATTTGCATATGTAAACTTAATGCATTTACCATTTAATGCAGCACATAGTCAAAATAAAAAATAATATTAATATAATATTACATAATTCATATATATATATATGTCACTTATTATGCGTAAAAAACTCAATGGCTATTGATCTTTGAAACAAATGAGATATTGATATTTGAAATATGAACCATTAGTACACGGTTCTATACTCATTCTAACAACACATATCTATATTATTATTATTATTATTATTATTATTATTATACGTGTATAATAATAATTTAGACCAAACCGAAATCCAATAAGCAATTACCCAATTTAATGCAATTTAGTACATATAATCATGCCATTAAAAGATTACATTTATATTGGTAACGCAACTTAGTCTATCTTGAGACAAGGACCACACTTTTGAGTAATCCTTTTGGTATTTAGGATATATATATATATATATATATATCTGTGTGTGTGTGTGTATGCTTCTTCGAATTTGTTTGTACGCTAATTGCACAAAAGCCAACTTATGAACAGTGAGTTCGTGACTAATGATGTATCAACAAAGAATACCTCCAAGGTAGCAGGATATTAGTCATGACAAATTTGATTATTGCATATCCCTTCTATTCATTACATATGCACCTAATTTGACTAATTTCATCAAGTTATCATGTTTTCAAAAATGAATTGATTTTGCACTTTTATGATAATTGTATTTCAGGTACTAATAGCTTGGGAGTGGGAGGTTCGATTTTTCCCATATCTAAAGGGATCTATTCTTCTCTCTTTCAACCATATGAAGAAGATAGTGTCTTTCCTTTTTCACCATTTGTTTTTGTATTTTTATGATTTTCTTTCCATATTTTATTGTGTATTTTTACATTTTGGCTAAAGATAGAGCGGTGTAATTCTCGGTAATTGTTTGTTTTGTTCTTACATCACTCAAAACAAAAAAAAAAAGGCACTTCTCATGACCAGCCATGCAATTAACTTAGTTTTGGTAAATAGAGCTATGTAAATAGAAAACAAGGATCTATTCTTCTCTCTTGCACCATAAAAATAAGGTACTTTATTTCCCTTTTAATTTTTTTTTGTCATTTGTTTTTGTATTTTTATGATTTTCTTTCCATATTTTATTATGTATTTTTGGATTTTATTTTAGTCAAATAAATTATATATGATAATTAAGAATTTTCACTACTACAAATGTGGCCATTAGTAACACTTAATTTGCAACATTTGTTAAAATGTTAGCTTTTCCGTTTATATCATGCTTTCCGTAACACTTTTAGGCAAAATGTTAGCAAATGTAATACAAGGCACTTCTTCTTTCCTCTGGCTCACGCTTTCTCTCGTCCTCACTCTCTCGCTCTGCCCTCACTCACGCTCTGGCTCTGGCTCTCGTTCTCGCCCCCATTCTGGCTCACGCCTTCTTTCCTCTGGCTCACGCTATCTCTCTCGTCCTTACTCTCTCGCTCTGCCCTCGCTCTCGTTCTCGCCCTCATTCTCGCTCTCGCTTTCGCTCTCGTTCTCGCCCTCACTCTCTCGCTCTCGTTCTCGCTCTTGCTCTCGCTCTTGCTCTCGCTCTCACAGGTATGGTTAGGGCTCCATTTCAGACTCTCTCACACTTTCTCCATTTCACTTGCTCTCACGCTCACGCTCACTCTCTCGCTGACGCAAATCTTTGATTGGTGCCGTTTTCATTTTTTCCCAAGCAAATCTTCCTCCATATTCTCTGCAGATCTAGTTTTTCGCTCTTCTCTGCATTTTCTTTGTTTCTTCCATTTCTCTGTTCATTTTTTAAAGGTGATTTTCATTTATAATTAATTGTGATTTTCCCCTTCATTTTTTTCAGTCATAGGAAATAGAGATTGCACAATCGAGAGCTGTGGAATCTGTGATCTTGTGAGCCATGAATGCTAGAAGGTTAGTGTGGATTATGATAATATTCTTTCTAAAAAATTGTGCCGGTGTTTATTCAATTTGATTATGCTAGGAATTAGTTATTTGTTGATGTAGATCATTGGATATAACATATTACAATGTCAGGAAGGTTTCAATTTCAATCTGGTGATTAATTGTGGAATTGCAGTTTCAATGCTATGGTTTTATACTTTTATTTTGTTGTTTTTAAATAACTGTGTTGAATTTAGTTTGGTTAACTTCATTAAGTACTATAAGGCAAAGATGACAGAGGATTACAATTTAAAGAATCGACCATCTATTATTCCTCTTGAACAATGGAAAATTCTAGTTAAATTCTGGAAATCTGATTTGGCTAAGGTGATTTAGATATATCAATTATTTGGCTACTTTTAATTCTTATATGATCGTCTAGTGTTTGATTATATTAATGGGTTTACTCATGTGGCATTTTTCCTTTTGAAGGAACGAAGTAAGAAGAACAGGATTAGTAGAGCAAAAAACACAAGTATGCATACTACAGGATCAAGAACTTTTGCTGAAATACGTGAAGAGGAGGTAATAAAATACTTTTGCCGATCAAAAAATCTTGCTGAATCTGTGTTTTGGAGAAATGGTTAATCAGGGGAAGGATTTATATGTCTTCTGCATAGCTAGTTTGAATTTGAACCTCCCTGAGCTATACAGTTCTAAAAATAGCTGGAGCATAGTAGTATAGTAACAGTGGAACATTATGGTTTTAGGACGATCTTAGAAGCCCTTGTATTTGCACAGAACATCTGTTTGACGTTTTCTTCTTTCAGGAAAAGAATAAAACAGAAAAGCAATAATAATAAATAAAGTCTGATTGGTTTTGGATAGATATCATATGTGTTTTCTTGAATAGGCGATGAAGAATCCAAATGGAAGAGAACCTTCTCGAGTGGAAATGTTTTTCATCACACATAAGCCTAAGAATGGAAATTCAATTTGCTGCTGCTGCTGCTTTTGCTGTTGTATGACATAACAATTTGATAATTAACTAGGAAACAAAGCAAACAAGTGCATATTCTTTTGTTGACTTGACATCACAGACAAAAAAGCATGACCAACATAAAAAAAGATCAAAAAAGAAGAAATGGGCCAGTGATAAAAATGAGTCATCCAGCCCAAGTTTATTGCCAAGGGCAACTCACAAACCTGTTGTTGAGGAGTTGGAAAAGGCTTCACCAAGTTATACAAAGACTAAAAAGGTATAGCTTGCTTATTCCTCAATTCTTCATTTAGATTTTGATTTTATCAATTCGATTAAGGTTAACTGAAATCATGCTACAATATAGACTGCCCTCTCCTCTTCCTGAACTTTTTGCGTTATATCTAACATGATTTTTTTCCCTGTTTTTAGCAAAAGAAGCTTGTTGCTTACATAAAGAGAACAACTAAGGCATGAAATGAGGTATGATCATCAACAATTGAGCTTAACTTTTTCTGTTGTAGTGATCCATTCTATGTTAATGTTGTATATACTTTTCCTTTTGGATTTTAGTGATTGAATAAGTACATATGTTGAATAAGCAGGTGTGCTCATCAAAGACAGAACCATAGTCAAAGCTGGTATCTCAGAATAGCAACGGTGGCTGGAAGGCATGGTTTAACAAATCAAAATCATTTGGTTTAAAAAACTTGTCCCTTTGAGATATTATTTTATTTTTCATGTATTTTTCGTTTGTATGGTTGTGCTTTAGTCAACTGTATAGTTGATTGTGAGGCCACTGTGTGCTACATGTGTTTTGTTTTGTTCTAGCTACCAGGGACATATATATACTAATAACTGAATTTTTTTTGTTTTTGAATTTACTACGTGTTGACATTGGGAGAATTCAAATGAAAATGTTCAATTTCCTTTGTTATTACTTTTTTGTTTGCTAAAACCTGTTTTGGTAGACTTAGCACTTCTTATTTTGAGGATAACAAGTTAAAAAAAAATCAAATTAAAGGGTTAAAATAAGGTTAGTTTTAAATAAAAAAAAATTTAGGTTAGAAGAACTTCAATTAGGTATTTAAATTGGTAACATTTATCTACTGTTGCAAAAAGAAAGTTGAAGGCTAACATTTTCAAAAATGTTAGCAAAAGTAATAATTGTAACATTTAAAAAATGTTACCAAATAATATATATGGTAACACTTTTTAAATGTTACTAAAATTAGAGAAAAGTGTTACTAAAACCCTTTAGCAACACTAGGTATAGACAATACTAATAAAAATGTTACTAATGTAAATAGTAACACTTTTTTATGATTTGGTAACACTTTTTAAATGTTAGTAAAAGTCTACTTTGTAGTTAATTTCAAGAGATGATACAATAAAATAAAACATTAATTTTATGTATTTTATGGATGTAGATCACACATTTGTTATTTGTAAATTAAATTTTCTATTCGTTTTGAGATTACTTAAAAATTTTATGTTACATGCACTATGTTATTTCGTTTATTGGTTAGAATTTTATTTTACTATTTACTATATAGCATGATCATATACATTTAAAAATTATTTTGAATATTTTCCACTTAAATTAAATTTATTTATTTTTATTGTAGTTAGACTTTTCGATAAAACGTTACAATTTCTTAGTTTAATTAGTAAAAAAATAATAATTTCATATTTTGACATATTAATGTTAGTAATGAATATCAAAATATTTATAAGCACTTGATGCATTGAATAAAAGGGGGGTATAAACTCTTTTTAGGATCAGTGCAATAAATTCTGATTTATAGATTTAAAAGAAATTAAAGAATGACACAATTACAATTGATTTTTGAATAAAAACTCTCTTAAAATAGTATAATGAATCTGATAATATTTTGTATGCATGGAAAAATAAAAAATAATACGATGTATAAGTCCAAAATAATAATAAAATGGGTAAAAAATAATACATGTAATATTTACTATGTCATATTTGTGTTCAGTAATAACAATATTTTTTAAAATCATTGTATATTAGACATATCTAAAATATATACTTTAGTTTAAAATTCCTTTTTATTTTTCGAGAATATACTAATTATCATAAAAACTTTATTTTGTTTTAGTTATATTTCTGTTCATTAATAACAATATTTTTTAAAATCATCGTATAGTAGACATATCTAAATTATTTCGTTTTTATTTTTTGAGAATATAATAATTATCATAAAACTTTATTTAGTTTTAGTTTATATTTTTAATTATAGTTTAATCAATTATATTAATTTCTACTACTATATAAGTTAACTTGATTAGAACTATTATCATAAATTTATTTTACTTTATTTCATCAATTATATTGATTTCTACTACTATGTGCATTTTATTAAAATATTCCTTTGATATTATCTTTTAGTCTCTACAGTCTAACTTTCATATACACGTGGACAATTTGAGATGTTATGTGTTGTTCTTTCTTAAAAAAAACCTAATGCTTTAAAATAAAGATTTCATCACATCCATCCCTATTTTTTTTATGTATTCCATTTTTATATGTAGTTCTGTACCAAAAAATCTATTCCATTTTTATGAATTCTATTTCACATGCTAAATAACATGTGTTCTAGAAAAAACTCCTTATTCCATACCTTTTCCCCCAACCTATGTGTCTCCTTAAGATGTATGTATCTTTTCACTGTCTTGACTATCATCGTTTCCAATGTCAATCCATAATAAAATTAAATCAAATTTATTTATGGATGTTTTATAATTATCCAAATGAGAATTATTATGGAAATAAATTCAAGAGAATGACAGTATGTGGTTACTTCACCCAATATTGGAAGAAACTTTGTGTTATGGACTTAATAAATGAATTTCATGTAACTTTTGAGATATTTATATATAGTCCACCACTAGGCATGAGTTACATCATATGGCATACTAATTGTCCACGAATGAGATAAAGAAATTTTAAAAGTTAGGTGAAGGTTTGAGGAGGCATAGGGTGTTTATCATTTCATTTTACAAAAGTTATATTTTATCATTTTTATTAATTAATTATTTAGAAAATACTTTTATAAGCCACTAATAGGATAGTGAAGTACTCCAAAAGATTACCACCGACATTAAATAAACATAATAACATAATTGAAGTTTTATGATGATGAGACAATATTGTAGTAAACTTTTCATTTTATCAAATTTATTAAAAATGTTAACATAAATGTGTTGTAATAGAGATTATTAATTTATATTAACTTTGTTGGAATCATCGTGTGTGTTTGAATTAGAATTCTCATGGAGAACAAATTAATTAATTTATATTGCATATATTATACAATGGTACCTTTCAATATGCCAGTATTATTTCCACTATGTATATTGAGGTTAAATCATGAATTTACAGAATAAGTCAAATTACTATAAAGTCAATAAATACCTATAGTTTTAAACGTGAAATGACTTATTAGTTTTGAAATTGAAATGTAGTATGATTGATGTAAATCAATAATATTATTTAGTATTTCACTCTAACCTGCTAACGATAGGTGAGTTACTAAGTAAATGAGTTTCAAAATAGCAGTGTTATAAATTTAGCAATAACTTGAATATACTTATTTATATATAATCATAATTGTATTGCTCAAGAACATAAATCTCATATTAGGAGTACGCAATAAAACAAGACTTCTTATCAACATATTCTTAATAACATGTTTCTTTTAAAAAATATTTAAAATGTTAATAAACTGTGCAATGCACGGGCATAATTTCTAGTTTAATTAGATAACAAGGTAAAACTCTTTTACATCATAAATGTATCAAAATTAAAATTTGATATTAATTTTTGTTTTCATTTTTTTTTACAATTTCCATTAATTACTGTTATCTCTTCACCTCTCATCTTTTTAATAAATTAATTAAATGTTTTCGATTAATTATTTTCATACCTTTATTAGATGAAGTACCTACTTTCCTTATCCTCAGCTCTATTTTATAAGACATCATATCAGCTGTGATTGTGAAGTCCATAACATGATATTTTAACATTCTTCATATTTTAATGGTCTTTGAGTAGGACTTAGATACTTTAGAATAGAATGATTAACCTCTCTCAAAAATACATATCTTATATACAATCATCAAGAAATCATAGAGCCACAAGGTAACTCAGAGTAATACCGTCGCCCTTTTTTTCTTTTTCATTTCAATCATTGTTCTTATTTACTCTTTAATTTGTATTTGCACTTTGATTCATTTTATAAGCACTAGTTTACATTTCCTATTCTTATTTACTTTACTTACAATTATTATTTCGACAATAAAAGCATTTGTTTGTGTCGAACGTGCACATTACATATATAAACATTACATCATTTCATAAGAAGTTATTCCTTTTTTTAAATAGAGATCCTGGAATGAAAATATCAAACTCACTTTCAACGAAAATCCCATGTAAACAAGACTCTACATTTTCTTGCAAGGAACTTTTGAAGTGCACAAAAAGAGTAGTCAGTATACATTGGGAAGTGAAACTACCTGTTTTCCAATGTTGTGGCCACTGAAAACCCTAATCAAAGCAGCTGCCCCATTCCCAAGTCCCTCAACTATATCTTCCATGCATGATATCTTACCATTTCTGATTTGAGGCAGCAAAAAGTCTAAGAATTTGGGATATAGGGGATAATAGTCAACCACATTGAACCCTTGCATGCGAATCCTTTTATAAATAAGACACATTGTATTTTTAATTTCTTCATGTTCCCCTCGGGTGTACTGAGAGATCATTCCACACACTGCAATTCTTCCATGGACTCGCATATTCAGAAGAGCTGCATCTAGCATTTTGCCCCCAACAAGCTCGAAATATATGTCAATACCTTGAGGAAGGTACCTATAGTGACATAATACATAAAGAATGCGACCATTGTGAAGCAAATCAAAATAGGCTAAGAATGCAAAACCTTATAAAGTAAGTAAATATCATTTTTAACCCTACTATTTTTAAGTTAACATAACATTGATCTTAAAAATATTTTGGCCTCAATTTAATTTTAATATTTTGAAATTTAACATTAATTTTATCATATTGAAAATTATGAGCTATCTCTATAATTATTCATCTTAATAGACTGAGCAATATTGCTTATCTGTCTTTTTTGATGAATTAAGGGGAATTTTTATATTCTATTAACTTGAAAATAAAAAATATAATAAATAAATTATAGCTAATGTTATCTGACAAAATTTCTAAGTATCTAGATATTTTATTTATTTTGTAATTTTTTAATTTTCAAATTGATGAGGTGAAAATTGTTTCCTATCATTTGTCAAGGAAGACATATAAGAAATATAATTCAATCAGCTAGGATGAATCGTAACAAAAGTTAATGGTGATTTGAAAGAAATCAAAGAATAATGAAATTGATAAATTTCAAATTGTTAGGATTAAATTGATATAAAAAAATCAAGATAAAATATGATTGATGTCAACTTTAAAATGTATATATATATATATATATATATATATATATAGTACATAATGGCAAAGGTTTGAATAATCACGTCATTTAATTTGTTAATTAGTAAGCACGATAGGTAATAGAATAATGGGTATTGGGAAGCAGGTCTATTTGACTATATTTCTAACTAATAGGCAGACCAACTTGTCCTTGTCACATTGTTTAGCGCTTAAACATAGGCTAAACTTTAACCGTAGTGTTTTAGAGACTCACCTTTTCAAGGCTGCATCAAAGTCATTTTCTTCCTTGTAATTGAAAGCTTCGTCAAACCCAAATTTGTTCTTCAGTAAATCAACCTAATCCAACAATTTTAATGCCAAACTGAAGCGTCTAATTGTATGAGACATAATTACAGCTGCTTAATACACAATCACAACAATAATCTTGGATGGAAAAGTCGAGAAATCCTATGTACGAAGAAATCCTATGACTTTCGAAATACATCTCACATAATATCACATATGACACTCTCCTCTTGTAAATAGCAATAAAAAATTACACTCTCCTCTCTTCAAAAACACTCCTATCTATATTTTACTCTAAAATACTTTATAATTAAAATATCTATGTAAAATTGCCAAACTACCCGTTTTGTAATTGATTGTTTGTTCTTGAATAAAAATGTGCTTATGACAGAAAATCATCTCTATATAGGAGATTAAAGTGAGGATAGTGAGAAGTTTTACCCTTAAATAAATATAATAAAAAAACTCTTACTTCAAACTTTATTAATTTAAAAATAAAATCTTTTACTTTATTTTCTAAAATGAAATCCTCATTTTAATTAATTAGAGGATCCAAATTCTATATGTAGTATGTAGAATGCTGATGTATTTATGCATAGAATTACAAGATAATTTACTAAAAGAATAATATTATGTATACAATAAAATTGTATAATAAATATACACCACACATCTTATTATCATTAGATGTGATGAGTGATCTCACTCATTCCACCCACTCATCACATCTAATAGTGATAAGATATATAATGTATATTTATTATATAATCTTATTATACACATAATACTACTTTTTACTAAAATATTGTATTTAAAGAATCCATCATTAGTGGATTCTCCACTGGAATCCACCTTTGACAACTTATGTTGTTTATTTGTTTTATAATAATTGAAAGTAGCATTTGGTGACTTCTATTTACAAAGCATATATTTTGGGGTTTTTTTTTTTTTGCAGATATAAAATAAAAAAATGATAAACTTTACATTTGTCCTTATGATTTTGTGGAAACTCGAAATATATCCTTTTTTTATATATAAGTCATACAAAGATGACACGATTTAAGTCTTTGTACATAAGTCGTACAATGTTGCACGATTTATGGCTCACAACATAAAACATAAGCCTTACCAGGCTGGATAGACTTATACAGTGAATAAGTTGCACCAATGGTTTAATTACACAAAATATAAGATGCACCAGGGTTGGGCGACTTATGTTTGGCGTAATTTAAGCATGTTAATCGATTACATGATAGGATAATGATTACATCAATTCCAGAAATTGAAAAATTAAAAATTTAACACACTTTAAGTCACTCTTTCATTCTAAAAATATTTTTAAACAATTCAAACATTTTAAACATCTTTCAAATATATCATTTCAAATTAAACTCATGTTTTCACAAATTAAATAAAAATCCACATTTAAAAACAATTAAGGGGCTATTTGGTTGTGTTTTTAAAAAAGTTTTGAGTTTTAAAAACAAAAAATCAAAAGAAACTGAATTGGTTGGTTGTTTTATAAAGTTTGGTTTTAAAAACTAAAAAACAACATTTGCATTTTAAAAACTGAAACATAAAAACAATTTTTTGATGTTTTCAAAACAATTTTCTTGTTTTGTTCTTCACCCAACTCCTCCATCCTTCTTCAACCTCCAGGCGGACGAGCTCGCCACCCGTGACTAGGTGCTAGTGAGCTCCGCGACAAGGTGACTAGACCAGCGAGCCTCGCGACAGGCATCGGCGAGCCAGCGAG
The DNA here is from genome assembly GCA_030441495.1 of Dalbergia oliveri. Taxonomy (NCBI): domain Eukaryota; kingdom Viridiplantae; phylum Streptophyta; class Magnoliopsida; order Fabales; family Fabaceae; genus Dalbergia; species Dalbergia oliveri. The sequence continues at coordinate 8,431,989 of JAMLFY010000016.1, forward strand.
CCCGTGACCCACCTCGCTAGCCCCGCGACCAGAGAACGACCCAAGCCCTGGAACCTTGCGACCAGCCGACGAGCCTCGCGACCAAGGGCTGGCGAGCCCCGCGAGCGACAACCCAGCGACCTAGCCAAGCGACCCAGCCTTGTGACCCCGGAGGCCAAGAGAATGGCACCCTCTGACCCTCAAGCCCAGCCCAACTAAGCCTGAATGTGCTCCCCCCGTGAACCCGCCCGACCAAGCCCCGTCGTACTCCTCCGTGACAGATCTTTCTCCTTCTTCTTTGGTTCTCCAGTGGCTCATTGTGTGTTAATGTTGTTGTTATTTGTAAATTGATTTCATTGTTGATCTTTGTTGTGGTTGCTGTTGTGTTGATCTAGGTGGCTCATTTTGTGCTGATATTTGTTGATCATTGTTGTGTTGATCTTTGTAAATTGCCAAACAATTTTTTGTTTTATCCATTTTAAAAGTTATTTTTTAAAAAAAAATCATCCAAACAAGTATTCTTGTTTTATTGTTTTTGAAAATTGAATTTAAAATTATTTTGGAGAACAATTTTATAAAATGAAAAATAATTCCAAACAGGCCCTAAATCTTTTCAGATCAAATTTTTCTTATCAATCGCATTCTATATTTTTCAAAAGGAATTTAGTTAAAAGAAACTTTAATTAACTTAACAAAGGCCAAATAATCTTATTAAATAATTTTTTTTTAACAAAATAATCTAAGTCCTAATCAAAGGCATAAATTAACTTCAAAAACTAAATATATATAAAAAAAGAGCAATAAGCTTTTTTCATATTGAAATATTAATTATAATACATTAACCATGGTTGTTTTTTGAAAAAATAAAAAATAAAAACTGTGGGACCCACCATTTTGAAACAACAACAACAACAACAAAGCCCCAAAGGAAAAAAAAAAAAAGGGCGAAGGAGGTGGTGGTTTTTGCGGTGGGTGTTCTGTTTTTGGTTCCATTGGAGAAGATGAACAGACCTTCCAGTTTACATACTCAAAAGGATCTGTCCTTAAAAGTAGCAGGCCCACTGTTTTTGTTTTTCAGAAATAATTGAAAAAAAAATTAACCATGGTTAATTTATTATAATTAAAATTTAAAATTTAATCTTTAGTAGTAGGCCACTGTCACATGGCATGTATGGCGAACCATGACCACCCAGAAGTTTCTCTGGCAAATCCAAATTTGAAATTACCTTCTCTTTGCTTCCAGCACTTCCAACAACATAACAACCAATGAGTTTGCAAACTGCCCCACTAGTTGACCAACGGCACCTGCTGCTGCTGAAATGAAGACATATTCTCCCTTCTTTGGAGCACAAACCTCAAAAAATCCAGCATAAGCAGTTAAACCAGGCATACCTAGGGGGCATGAAAATAAATAAATAAATAAAATCAGAACATAGTGCAAAATTTAGCAAATTGCATTAAGAACTGGCAAATCACATAGAGCAAAAGATGGTTACCAAGGATCCCTGTGTAATAGGACAGAGGCACATCAGTGTGCTGGATTTTGAACAGGTTTTCAGGTGATGTGATGATTGTGTACTCTTCCCATCCAGTTATTCCCCAAACAAAGTCACCTTGTTCAAAATTTGGGTGCCTAGAATCCACAACTTTAGCCACTCCATATCCATATATTGGCTGCAAATTTTCATGTCCCATGTATAAGCAGCTTCAAATAATCAATCAAACACGAAATTGAGTGAAGAAAAAAAGAAAACAAAACATATTTAAAAGTGATTGGCCAATGGTGATGATAGAATTCGACCGTGACTCTAGACAAACTTTATCTGTAATATCAGGAGTTCGAATCATATAGAGTCACCACTTTCAAAGGGCTTTACCATTCCACCACAGTCACCCTGAAATTGTGCATGCTATTCCCAACTCCAAAACAAATTTAGAACTCTCCAGTGACTATGGAGCCAGACAACAAAAGATACAGGATTTTTTCATTGTCTGGTTGCAATTCATCACAAAACTAAAATTAAGAAGCCAAAAATTTCCTTTTGCATAATTGCGTCCCTTTTATTATCTTCTAACATTTTCTCTGAAACCAAACTAATCATAAAAAGAAAAATTTTGGCCATATACTTACTGAACCCGGGGTGAAGGACTGCAAAACACTAAAATTATCAGCTTTTTGCATCAAGGGTCTGAGATGGGGATCAGCAGCCAAGAAGAGGTTTTTGACCAAAACCCCTTTCGAGTCATCATCCAGCTTCAGTTTGATAGCAGCACTAGAATTCACATACATGTCCGATTCTTTGGGGAAGCCATAAACATAGTCCCTTAGTATCAACTGCCTGTTTCTCACATCTTTCTCTGCCATTTTTCAAGGTGAAAACACAGCACACCCTCTTTCAATTGCTCTAGATCTAGATAGCCTTTGGATTTTGAACTCTTATGTATGTTCTGATAACAATGAATGTGTTATGTTATATTAATATTTAGTTTTTTATTCATTGCACTTCTATGGCTGCAACAAAGACGTAACTGCTGACCGTTAAAAAAAAATAAAAAGTTGTAATTGCTTACGTTGTCTTTGACAAGTGGCAAAGTTGAGAAATATAAAAAGATCATTTAGTTTGTTTCGTTTTGGATCGAAGTCACATGATTGTGAAGAATTTCATAATAATTAGGGAATCATTTGTTTTTTTAACATGATTATCGTTTTGGATAGAAGTCACATGATTATGAAGAATTTCATAATAATTAGGGAATCATTTGTTTTTTAACATGACTACCTAATTAAAAAAATTAATTTTAATTTATTTTCAATGCAAACTTTTTTTACACAAAATATTTAGGCTAAAGGTAAACATAAATATGAAAGTTTCAGAAATTGAATTTTCAGACAAGTTAATTTGTGAATTTAATATATGAAACTTTCTTCCTCATGTTTTCCTCCATACCAACCTGAACAATGTTTTTTTGTCGTCTTCGTAATACACTAGAAGCCAATAGAGTTCAATAGTAACCACAAATCGGTTTTAGAGCAATACCAATAAAATTTGTCAGAAAATTTTGCAAGAAATAAGAATGATCATTAAGAAAAGGGCAGCCCAGCAGATGAAATTCCCACCTAATGGGATCTGAGAAGAAAGATGTATATAACCTTTATTTATTGTTGAATTTGACACTTCTATGTCGACAGCAAATAATCGATAATTTCCTTATGCAAGAGACTAAATTGCTTTAAATTAGGTGATAATTGACAAATTTAGGAGTTTGAATGTTAGCGTTTGTTTTTCCATATCTCAATTTGGGGAGCGAAAACTACTTCTTTGGGTTCCACACCAAAAATCAAGTTTCAAATGTTTTTTGATGGAATGAAATGCGACGTGATTTGTGTATGTGTTGTGGATGCAATGTTGATTGACAGATTAAGGAAGAAGAATTTGTAGAATATAAGATGCTTATTTGACAGATTGTAAATAAAGCAGGAAATGTAAAGAACTTGAAAGAAATCTAATTCCAAGAAAGCAAGAAAAGGGTTCAGAACAATACTCAGTGGACTTTGGACTTCAACTTTGTCATCTGGTGATGTTTGTATAATGAGTGTGTGAGTGAAAATTCCAACCCTTTGCAATTTGTATAGAATCAGTATTTATAGACAACCTATGACTCTAAGATCTTAACACTGTTTCTGACTATCCTTAGATGTTGTCCATGTGTTTTTTATGGTTTCTTTGTTTGCCATTCACCCTTTTCATTGAGTAGTCACCACTTCGTTACATCTTTACTAGGCTTTTGTCAATAACTGCTAACAACCGTATTAACTATTGATCGAGGAATGTGTGTCTTCTCCTAGTCATTATGACAATCTCCCCACGACCTTCAAAAAATTTTCTAAGTCTAACTAACAAACTCCAACTTCGACTAGTCAAACCCAGGCATGAAAATTCACTATCATTAGCCCCCAATTCAGGCCTTATTCTAAGTAGCTCCCACAAGTTTCGACACATTGACTGACAAACTTAGAACTTTATTGGTTTTGTATAGTTTTGTCAATTCTAATCATGGTTCTAAAAATTGAACCGGTTCGCTGGCAAATTCCACAGGAGCTGGCTATCGCCTAAGTTGAACCTAAAACTGCCCTTCACAAAACCGCTCAAGAACCTTGAATCCTTAGAAGCCAAACTGCTCCCAAGCCGGTTTGACGATTTTTTTTTAAAAAAGATGCAAAATGACATCATTTTTGGGTTTTTTTAAAAAAAATCCTAAAATCTCATTTTTCCTAATTCTTTTTCTTTTCTCATATGGAAAGTAATAACTTGAGAGATTTGATCCATATGGATAATATTTATTTTGATTAAGGGATAAATTATGTTATGTTCTATGGGTTTTGTTGATACCTAATTTAATTTTTAGTTATTTTATGACATATATTTTATTTTGTATTGTTATATATTTATATAAATACAAATTTTACTATATACCGATTATATTTCGGTTGGACCCCTGATTGAAGTGGTTGGACCTCTGCACCCTTGCCCTGAACTTGGTTCGATGTCTAGTCCGGTTTTTAGAACCTTGGTTCTAATGCGCCAACCTCTCAGTTGACCCTTGGGCTATCCAAGGTCGAACCCAATTTGATCTGACACTTGGTAAAATTTAATGCCAATAACCTTACTCTCGCTTTGTGAAAAGACTATTTCCAGGATTTGAATTTGTGACCTCTATAAATGTATTGAATCAACCTACACAACTCAAAATATGAGCAGCAGGCTATAACTTTATTAAGTAGCAGAATTTGTTACACAAAAGTAGTGACGGAAAGCTTAGAGCTCCAAGAGCTGTTACAACCAAACCTTATTGAATAATTGTGAATTCAAGCACCTCTTCGGAAAGATGACGCTTGATCCAAGCATGAACAAGATGATCAGAGTGGCACTAGTTGATGAAGTTCAGATTTGGCCGATCAAACCTCATGCCAAGGGTGCATGGGGACCCAAGGAAAGGGACGAATGGAAGGGGTGTCGGAGGGTCAACAGTGATAAATTCACCAAGGTCTTGACTCTCGATTAAATTGCACATCTGATTGCGCCATAAGATATAATTTGAGAGAGTGAGGTCAAGAGAAACAAATTTACTTATGTTCAAGGTGGAAGGGTAGGGGTGAGGTGAAGGCGGGTATTATTGTTGTTGGTGGTGGTTGTAGCAAAATAGGTAGACATGGTGATGCAAAGGTGGAGTTTTCCTAGGCTTTAACTGATACCATATAAATGTAGTGAAGCAACTTACACAGTTCAAAATACGAGCAAGAGACTATAACTTTATTAAATACCCGAATTCATTACATAAAAGTAGAGGTGTTAAAACGGGTTAGCCTCCGTCCCTGCTCCCCAAAAGTCCGCAAAAACGAGACGAGGCAAGGCAGCAGCCCGCCAAAAAAAATGGAAAAATTAAGAGTCCATTTTAGGGCAAACTAGCTTGCAATAAAATAAAAAAAATTCAAAAAAAATATTTTTTAATGTTTTGATGAATTTTTTTAAAAAAAGTTTTTAAATAATATTTTTTTATTCATGTATACCCAATTTTTCAATATTCATAACAATTATACATTAACTTTGACAAAAAAATGTTATTGTTAATAGTGTTGTTTGTGAGTTATAACACGTTTTATTTTTAAATTTTAACTTTTAGTGACCATTGTCAACTATACAGTGTTATTGTGTTGTGAATGTACATATTTCTTACTTTTTTTCTCTTTTGGGTCACACATTTCTTTTTTTTTAACCAATAAATTATGAATTTTTTCTTTAAAAAAAAGGACTTGGCCCGCGAGTTAAATCCACCCCACCCAAAACCCACGGGTTAAGCGGATTAGGTGGGCTGGAATTTTTTGGTGAGCTCAAAACTTCAACTCAGCTAACTAAAATGTTCACAACCACCCGGGCTGCCCATTTTGACATCTCTACATAAAAGCAATAACAAAAAGCTAAGAGCTCTAAGAGCTATTACAACCTAACCTTATCTCATAATTGTTAATTCAAAAACTCCAAATTCAAAACTTAAATTTCCTAACAATATGATAACCATACTAATTAACTAAATGAGAAAATCATGCAAGCGACGAGGATACATCTTCAATCTCCAGGTCACAAGAGAATAACTTTACTACTACGTCGAAATGACCCTCTAAACAATGATAATTTGATGGAAAAAATAATATGACTAACTTGGCCATTTAAATATCTAATTAGCTACATCAATCTAACAAATAAACTTAAATAAAAATTCCATTTCTCTAATAATTATATTCCTTTTAAGAACAAAGAAAAACATTAAAAATAAACTTTGATTTTCAGCATCGATATATGAAAATCATAAGCAAACAAACTGCAATATGAAATGTTTTTTCATTCTAACAAGTCACTTAAGTGATACTTGCAGGACAATCATAAGCACCATGCTCCAGGAACATGACTAGGCACACCATACAAACAAGGCCTAATATTCCATACAAAGTCTGAGACCAAAAAGATAACAACATGTGAAAAAGAGCTTAAGCTTTTCATTCACGAGCAACAACCACCACTTGTTTACCGAAATTGCGACCACTATAAAGGCCGATCAAGGCTGCAGGGCCATTCTCAAGGCCCTCAACCACGTCTTCCACATACACAACCTTCCCTTCTCTGATATGAGGCATAAGAAACTCCAAGAACTTGGGATAAAGATGATAGAAATCAGCAACTATAAAAGCTTGCATCCGAACCCGCTTGTATATCATACTTGCCAAATTTGTTACACCTTCTGGTTGAGTAAGGTTATACTGTGAGATCATCCCACAGACAGGAATGCGCCCATGAATTCTCATATTCAAGAGTACAGCATCAAGTGTCTTGCCACCAACATTCTCAAAGTAAATGTCAATGCCTTCAGGAAAGCACCTGATTTGTAAATGGATGACAACCATTAGGGTCCATTTGGATAAACAACTTAATTAAGGCCTTATGTAAAAAAATACTTCTAGTAAAAGGCCTTATATGTGAAATAGCTTTAAGTAAGTTATTTTGTGTTTGGTTGTTCAATGAGAAAAGTGCTTATTTTGAGTTTGTAGTATTTGGTTACATAACTCTAAAAAAGCATTTATTTATAGAAAACATATTTTCTTTTTGTTGATTATTCAACAAAAATTTTGAATTTTTTTAATTTTTAAAAAAAGATTATTTGAATTGACATAGCTAAAATATTTAACTTATAATTCTTATTCTTAAATTATTATCACGTTAATCATTTAATAATTGAATTTATATTAATTAATTTATTTTATTTTATGATTAATTAATTTATATCAAATAATACAAACTTCCTTAAATAAATCTATTGTGATTGTATTAATTTTTTTGGCACAATAATTTTGACTTTATATTTAAACTTTAAAGGATAACTTTCAATTCGAGGAAAAATGACATTTGACATGAATAAAAAATATAAAAAAAAATCAAAGACAAAAGCTTTATTTTCGTCCCCTATCTTTTACTAATATTTTAATTTCGTCCCAAACTTTTTTTTTTGTTTCAATTTCATCCTTAACGTTTGATAATGTCTCAATATCGTCCTATTTGATAATAATATCAATTTTTTTCATCAAAAATTATTTATCTGATTTAAACGTGTCCATTTTTATTTTATTTAGATGTCATATTGTATATACAAAAACTTTATTTTCATCCTCAATCTATTAAACTTTAGTTATTATAGTTAAAATTGTCTATAAATAAGATCAAATTCATTTCAATAAGAAAGATAAGACAAAAATAGAATTTCAATTTGTATAATAAGACATACACATAAGATAATAATGAATATTTTAAAGCCAAATCACTTGTATTTGTTAGTAAAATTTACAGTGTTTGCAAAAAAGACATCATAGAAACATCATCAATGAAATTGAAACAAAAGAAAAAAAGGACTTTTGAGACGAAATTGAAACATCAATAAAAACAAAGTCAAAATTGTTTATGTCAAATGTCTTTTTTGCCTCTAATTGATGAAGTAAAAAATGCTTCATAATAAACACATAGTATTATGGTTTTATGAGGCATGAAACACATCACAGAATGGTAATTTTTGATATTTGACATATATAAGAAGCATAAGCTCCTTTGACTTTTTCAAATTCATGTATTTTTATTCCATTTACAATGCTGGAAAAACCTAGAAGTATGCCAAATGTCTGAGTTTCAATTGACAATGGATATCTAGTCATGACTGAATATGGCTTAGAAATTAGTATTTGTCATTTATGCTTCCATGTATGACACCAATAATTAAATAAATTACCTTATCCTTACTTCCCTATCAAAAAATACATGAAACACATAGTATTACGTTTTTATAATAAAAATGCTTTATAATAAACACATAGTATTAATAAGAAATTGATAAAATGAATAAAAGATAATAAACAAAAAAGAATAATATCTTGACACCCGCTGGTCTATACAGACCGTATGCAACTGTACGGGGTGCATGTATGGAGAAAAAAAAAGCAGCACACCATAGTAGATCCCAAAATTCATTTTCACTTTACTTCATCTCCAATCCCGTTTCCCTCCCAATCTTTCAGACCCATTTGTTTCTTCCTCTCCTGCTTTTCCATTACTTTCCCGCGTCAGCCCCAATCTCTCTTGTGTTGCTTACTCTTCGAACTAACAAGGTCAGTGTTTGCTCTCCCCAAAGGTTCCAAGGTCAGTGCTTGCTCTCACCCAAGGCTCCAAGGTTGCGGCTTTGCCTCCCGCGACGGTCCAAGGTCACCCGCTCCGAGCTCGCCACTCCTCTGAGGTCGCCGCCAGCTCCAACGTTGCTGCTTTCTCGCGCGAGACACTCCAAGGTCTGTGGTTTCTGGCACGCAAGACGCTCCAAGGTTGTGGGTTTCTGGTACCTGAGACACTCCAAGGTCGCCGCCCATTCCAAGGTCGCTGCCAGCTCTGAGGTCGCCGCCAGCTCCGAGGTCGTCGCCAGCTCCGAGGTCGCCGGCCGCTCCAAGGTCATTGCTTTCTCTTGCGCGAGGCTCCGAGGTCTCCGGTCTCTCACACGCAACGCTCCAAGGCCACCCGCTCTGAGATCGACTCCAGCTCCGAGGTCGCCTTCCGGTCGCTGCTTTCCCTCACGCGAGGCTCCAAGGCCGCTACTTTCTCTTGTTGCCTTGCTCACGTCCCAACTCAGCAGCTTGAAGGTTGCTGGTTGCTTCTTCCTCACCTCCCAGCTTAGCATCAAGGTAGCTCCTTCCTCACCTCCCATCTCAGCGTCAAGGTAGCTTCTCTCACCATTGCGCCTTCATTAATGTTTATAATTCCCTTATGCAGAGATTTCAAGGTTCAATTTTTCCTTAAGGGTTATTTTTGTTTTGCAGTTAACGAAGGTCAATTTTTCATACAACAACATAGAATCAGATTGCTCAAGGTTTGTCTTTGGATACTGCATTTTGCATTCATTTGATCTGGTCGTTTTCACAACGTACTGAGACCACATATGGACTTCAATCTATTAATAAAACTTCTGTTTTATCTGAAATACTTGTTCAAAAGTGAAAATACATGACTGTCGTTTTCTTTTAGTGGTTGATGGAATATAAATTGCTTTATCCTTTCATTATTTGTTAGTTTTGTGACCCTCTTTGTTTACTTAATTACTCACTTTTATAGTCAGTTTTTTAAAGAAGGTAGTGGATGGTTAAGAATTTTACTTGCTTCTGGTTGCATGAGGAATAGCCTCTGAGTGAATGCAATGGACTATCTTGATGCTCTTCTGAAGCATGGGCATTATATCAGATGGCTGGGAGTTTGGGTACAACTTGGATAGGCATGGCACTAGTTGCAATTACTTAGATATGGAATGTTGTTTTGCTGCAAAATTCCTATTAGCAAAACACATGCTGTGCAAGGTCATAGACTGAGATGATACTTTCTACTCTCTTTGAACTTATATCATCCCCATTTTCTTGTTTCTTTCCAGATTTGCATTTATGCATCTTGCAGTTTGCAGGAGATTTGTTCAACCTCTGGCTTGATGGATCTTCTCTTGATTTCATTATATATATATATATGCATTTGATTGTATAATAAAACCATTTTTCTATAATGAAATTAAAATTAAATAATTGGTGATTTGCAGGATTTGACTCTTATTCTGTCAACACTTCTACCCATAGTTTCTATCATAATAACAACAAAAATCAATCAGATTTCTCTGTTGGACTTAAGGTAATTCTACAAGTTTCATTTGTTGGAATTATTTTCGCATAATAACTTAAGTAGCTGTTGACTGTTGTTACATAATTCCAGCTCTATTTCTTTGTTCTATCTCATTTTTTAATTCTTTGAATTTGGTTGGATGTGTCTTTCTAGTGTCCATGGGTTATGTTGTGTATTCTTCCTCATTTTAGTCATTATTTGTGACTTTTCTGTGTTAGAGTTTAGTTCCAGTTGAAAGCGTACCTGTACTTATTTCTGGAGCCTTTTGCAATGAAAGTGGATTGTGGCCAGCTTGGTGTACTGTTATTGGCATTTTGTGGATATGTTTTTTTGTTGGAGGATTGCCTGTTTGGCTAAAGTTTAATCTTAAAATTTTTTGCTAGCACTCCTTGACCATGTCTCTGATTTTGGAATAGATGTTCAATAACCCTGCTCAAGTGGTGTTTTGTTGCAAATTTTTTTGTGTGGTCTTGGTCCCAAGTTTGAATATAAGAGAGGGGTCGTGTTATGTAGTCAGGAATCAATACAAAACTTTGCCGAATCTTTATGAAATGTACTAGCAATGAAAAAGTTCAATGTTTGATTTATTCAATTATGTTTGGCAGATGTATAATGAGGTGCAACGTTGCTTTCTGTTGGCTTGGTGTATCCAGATGATTTGTTTCTGTTCCTTGTAAATGTAAGTACTTCCAAATCTAGGTAAGGTGTTTTTTTCCTCTTTGTTGATAAAGAAAGAGGAATAACACAATAGCTAAGGGAAGGTGAGGTTACATGTAAAACTAAGTAAATTACTGGAAGAAACTATATCCAAAATTCAAACTAGATGAAGGATGAAGATAATCAATGGTATTAGTTTCTAGTTTCATTTAAAATTTAATCAAATTCTATTTGCTCTATGCATTGTTGTTAGCAAGTATGTTCTGTTGAGGAGGGTGCCTTAATCTTTCATATTTGTATTTGTTGGTTTTCTCTCTTTCTATTGAAGTTTCTTGTTTATCCAAGGAGAAAAAAAAATTATATTCTATTCCTCATAACATGATACAAAAATTGTTGCCTTTTTTTGTCAATATTCTTTGCTTCAGGAAGTACAGGTTAAGGGAAGAACCATTGACCTTGCTATATAGTTCTATGAATTTCTTCTCTTCCCAAACTTGAATTCCTGCTCAATAAGCATTAAGCTTTCTTTCTTATTAGAGACCCTGTTGATTCTTGCTTGGATTGCAAATTCCCATATACCTAACTCACCCGTAAAATCATGGATGCAACCATTATTGTAATTGTCATGCATTATCATTAGATCATTTGAAAGATTTTCCTTAGTTTGTTACCGATATATCAATCATATTGCTAAGGAGTTTCTCTGAATATTGTAGGTACCGTGATCCAAGGACTAGGTTGCCATACGCTACTAAAGAAGCTTTTAAAATAATTCGACAACGGTATGACTGTCTTGATTGCAAATCTTTTGTTGAATCAAATTGCACAAACCTAAAACCCCTATTTGTTTAAAGAGAATCTCTCATGATTTTTGAGTTTCGTGTGTTTCATTTGCAATTAGCATACATTTTTATTAAATTTGATAGATAGATAAATTATTGACTATCAAATTTTGTTGCACTGAATTGTTTCCTATTTCTCACAGCAATTGGATTCAATTGGACTTATGAATTTGAATTGTCCATGGAACGACACCGTTTAGGTTCTCTTTCTTATTCTAAGTTTCTAAACATTGAGACTATGGATGCACTAATTTCTTCATGTGTAGCTATATCAAGCTATGCTTATGTTCTTTTTAACTCCATATCTTCAGCTTGGTGAGAATTGTGGGATTCATTCATTATCTGCTCGCCATGCAGGAGGAATTATACATTGTACTTTTTTCTTCATTGTGTTTGTCTACATTTTTTCATACTAAATATTAGTTTAAGTTCCAAATATATGTAGGACAACATATTCTTTCCAATAAAAACTTCCTTATAACATAAACAATGCTTAAAACACTTACAATTTGTATTTGAAAATACACGATACCTTGGGGTCTTACAGACCATATGCCTCCCCAATTATTTTGAAAAGCCTATCTGCATCTCTATGTACTTCTTCAGTAATAGTCTTCCATATCCCATCATCTCTCAAAGATTGGCCAGCCTAGAGAATTTAACACAATGTTAAAACAGGGATATTAATATATAAGCATCAAACTAAGTGGTCAATCAAACAACCTTATCTGGGTGATGTCTAAAAGTAGCTTTCCGATAGGCCTTCTTGATTTCCTGAACTCCCTCATTCGTCATACCCCATACATATGTTATCTCACCCCAATCCTCACATAATCTCACACTCTCATCTAGTCTGCATAACTAACTTTTCTCCTATCACTCACTACTCTCTCTGACCAGACCAAAACCGCCATGCAAGAGGTTCTGGCTTTGATTTGATTATACCGAAGCTATCTTCTATGTTTTCTACCTCCAGATGTCAGGGAAATGTCAAACATGAAAAAAAATAAAGTACTTTTCCAATATTTCTCTAATATTGAAGTTATCTTTCTTTTGTATACTAATAAGTGGTGTATATGTATTAACTTGGTTCATGTTTGCTGCTTTTGCTATAGAAATTCATTGATGATGAGATGGAAATGGTGAAAGGATTTGCAAAAGAATCTAGTGTTCCTTTCAAAGACTAAAGATCATAGTAGGAGTGGTCACTCCTATGATATGCAATTAAGTGCTATTGAAAAGAATTTAGTAAATGCTTGCAATGGAAAACCTGTGAATCATTACCAAGGACAAGTAGCTGCAGACTACTTTTACACACTGGCATGGAAGATAGGCTGGATTTGGGCTTGGATGTCGTTGATAAGTCATAGTTTCTTATTTTAGAACAGTTATGGGTCTTGAATTCAAACTTTAATCTGAGCATATTATATGTGTGTTAATTTTGTAGTTAAAATAGTAAATTTTTTGGTTAGAATAGTTAATTTTCAGTGCTTTGACATGCATTATCTATTATTTTGTTAGTTTCTCCATGAACAAGGATATCTACAAAAAACATATGCCTAAAATTGTTTTATTTTACAATGAGAAGAAAAAGAGTGGTATGGCTAGGATCCGTTCAAATAAAGATTTATAATGGTGACGTTATGAAAGTAGTTTAAGGCAATTAGATGAGTTATGCATAAAATGAAATGTACTAAATTATTTTTATACGTATTTTCAAAAGAAAGTTTTTCTTCCTGAGAAAAACTCCAAAAAGAATTACATTGTGACCATTCCTGTCCATTTCTAACATTATTGTAACTATATTGAATTTGCACCTTTTGTTTTTATTTTTCAATGGATTTGAATTTTTTAAATAAGTACCCGTAAAGACAAACAAAATGTAGAATTAACGGTCTTTAAATCAATGATTATATATATGAAGGAGGTGCAAAGGGAAATTCTCATCATAATTAAATGAAATTTCTCTCAAAATTATACATGCAATTAACTAATAAAATTTCTCCTTCTATTTTTCTCCAAAGGCAAACAAACGCTTTGTAAAAATGTATCACATAAAATCTAAAATGAAATATGTAGGAAACATCCTTTTCATAATCAAGTTCCATTTTGTATGAATTACCATCGCCTTTTAGCAAAATCTAGCAGAATCTAAGGGCCAATATACTAGATATGCACAATCTATTGCAAGGATAATTATAATATTTTTATCCCTAGTGTCATTTTTACTTGTGGAAATTGACCCAAAATAAGGTTACAAACTTCAGGAAAACTTATCATGATTACCAGCATTTGTAGATATTTATTAGCATATTTGAATTGAATTATCATCCCATATTACCATCATTGGACAGTCCAATTCAAGGGAAATTCTACTCATTTTAGCATTAATGTAATTTTATATTTGTTGGTATATGTCTTAAAAAGGTCAACAGGCTAAGGAAAGCTTTAATTAAGTTGAGTATCACTTATGGGAGTGGGTTACAAAATTTTTGTACAAACCTGCAAGATTACCAGCTTTTACAACAATTACCATCTTGTAATTGAATTACTAGCGTATTGTCTCATATTACTAGCATCGAACAGTTAATTCAAGGGAAATTCTACTCATTTTAGCACTAGTGTAATTTTATATCTGTTGGTATATGTCCTAAAAACGTCAACAGGCTGAAGGAAACCTTTAATTAAGTTGAGTAAGACTTATGGGAGCCCTTAAAATATATTTTTTAAGGTGCCCTGCAAATTACTAGCGTTTTTCAATTATTAGTCTTTTGACACATATTACCAGCTATTCATGTCAAATTACCAGCTTCCAACAGCCATTCAAGGGGAATTCTAATCATTTTAGCACTAGTATCATTTGTATGGTGTAGGTCATAAAAAATGCCAACATGCTAATGAACCCTTTAATTAATTTGAGCAAGACTTGTGAGAGTGGGAAAATTTTGTTTTGAAGAGACCCGTAGCCATTACAAGTATTTATCCATAATTACTAGCGCCTTTCAAAATGATTACCAGGACCATCTTAATTACAAGCTTCTAGCAGTCCTATTCAAGTGGAATTCTAATCAGTTTAGCACTAGTGTCAATTGAATTTAATTGTGTACACCCTATAAAAGAGCTACATGCTAATGAAGCCTTTCATAAAGTTGAGTAAGGCTTATGGGAATGAGAAATTTTTTTTAAGAGACCCTAGATTACTAGCGTTTGTCCTTAAATACCAGCTTCTTTTAACGTAATTACCAGCTATTCCTTTGAATTACCACCTCTCTAGGAATATTCAAGGGGAATTGTAATCATTTTGGCGCTGGTGTCAATTGCATTTGTCGTGTATGTCCTATAAAAGGGCAACATGCAATGAAGCCTTTGATCAAATTGAGCAAGGCTTATGGGAGTGAGAAAATATTTTTTAGAGACCCTGCAAGACTACTAGCATTTGGAATTTTATACCAGCTTTATTTAACATAATTACCAGCCTGCTATTAATTACCAGCGCCTTCAGGATTTTTCAAGGGGAATTCTAATTATTTTACAACTAGTGTTATTTGTATTTGTTGGTATAGGTCATAAAAAACCCCTACATGCTAATGAACCCTTTCATTAAGTTGAGTATGGCTTATGAGAGTGGGAAAATTTTTTTGAAGAGACCCTAGGATTACTAGCATTTGTTCTTAACTACCAGCTCCTTTTAACATAATTACCAGCTATTCCCTGAATTACCTTGCCTCTCAGAATTATTCAAGGGGAATTGTAATCATTTTAGCACTAGTGTCATTTGTATTTATTGATATTGGACCTAGGAAAAGGCTATATACTAAGGAAGCCTTTAATTAAGTTGAGTAAGCCTTATGGGAGTGACAAATTTTTTTTTTAAGAGACCAACAGGATTACTAGCTTTTTCATAAATTACCAGCTTAACTGGAAAATATTACCAGCATATGGTGCAAAATTACCAGCAAAGGGCAATCCAATTCAAGGGGAATTCTAATCATTTTAGCACATGTATCACTTGTATTTATTAGTATTGGACCTAAAAAAGGGTTATATACTAAGGAAGCCTTTAATTAAGTAGAGTAAGGCTTATGGGATTGGGGAAAAAATTTTGAAAGAGACCTGCAAGATTACTAGCATTTTCACAAAATTACTATCATCTTCAAAATGAATTACCAGGATACCAGGCCAATTTAGCAAGTGGACGGTCCAATTGAAGAGGAATTCTAGTTATTTTAGCACTAATGTCATTTTTATTTGTTTGTATTGATCTCAAAAAGGGCTACAAAGTATAATGATAGGATACCAACTCAATTTCAATGTGCATTGTAATCAGTTAAGCCCTTTGTCATATATTTATTTGTGGAAATTGGCACCAAAAATATTTAAAAGACTATGGGAGCCTTTTAATAGGCTAAGTAAGACATATGGGATTGGAAGCTTCACCTTCAATTCCTCCAAAGATTTGTTAACCAAGAGTAAAGTACATATTCATTAATATTTGATACATTATGTCTACATAAAAAGATCAATGGTATATTTGATTGCACAATTGATAAGTTTACAATGGTTAACTCAAAATTTTCTTCTTGTACCATTCACTACAACCTATCTTAGATAACATCAATCAATATTGTGCCATCAAATAAACCCTCTTAAATAGGGTAATTATAGAGCTAACAAATTCAAAAGTTACACATCTATGAGCCCTAAGGGCTAATAGTATTATGTTCAGTCCAACATCCTCAACAAATACAACTGAAGCCTTCTTCATCAATGGCATGATCCAATCGCCATACAAGTCAGCATCCAAGGCTGGAATTATTTTGTACATTGTTCAGCTTGATGCTCCTTCGCTTTTATAATCATCTGTTGCCCATAAGTTATGGCCTTCATCTCTACTCTCCTTTTCATTGCCTCTTAAACTTCAGCATATGTTAGCATATCCATTAACTTATCCTTGTCCTACAAAGTCAACAAGACAAAGTTGATTATATGTTAGATTTCTAGCTACTAGAATAATGAATTGCAAGGTATATACAATTAAAGATCCACAATCTAACTCATTGGTCGCAACCTTCGAAGCTAAAAAAATATAAAAAATTTGGTAATAAGAATCTTTAAGGATTAAAAAATGTCATAAGAAAGTAGAAAATAAAAAAAAAGCAAAAAAATATATTCCTAATAATTTCATTCGTGTCACAATAAGAAACTAACTTGATACTTTCTAGATACAATGCCTTGGAGTTATCAATTGAAAGAATGAATAACAACACAATGAAATTTTCAACAATTGACAATTGCATGTGTTAAAACTACCATCAAATGGTGTTCGATCTCAGAATAAGAATATGCATGCAATGAGCTTCAAAAGCCTTGTATTGTAGAAATTATAGGTTAAAAGAGACAACAAAATGACATCACTAAAAAAGGTAACTTAAAAATTGCTAACTCTAATCCTGAGGCTCAAGGTTCAAACAAATGCCTTTCTACATAACTGTTGACCTTAGTTATTGAAAAATGAAAGAGCTTTATGACACAAAGTGAGGCCTAATCCTATGTCATCCATCCTTGCATGAATTAAACTCAAGAAATTTAGCCATTGCACATATTTTCAATGTTCAATACATAACACACTAGAAACAACCAACCTTAAAAAATTGAATACAATTAACACAAGAGAAAACCATTCTTTCCTTAAAAAAGCCTTATCCAAACAAACTTATCCACAACAAGTATAGAATACACATCAAAAGAGGGCTCAATAGTAGATTTGCTTACCAGATAGAAACAAAAGTATGGGAGAGATTTTCAAAGGAGGACCACTTTTAACAGGGTAAAACCACCTTGGAGGGCTACCACCATCGCCCTTATTCATCTTCTTGGCCGGAGAAGCAATATTCTACAGTTTATGTCCCATAAACATCATCCCAAAGTGGTGCCAAAACACTATCATTGCCATATTCTTCTCTTCAACTCCATGATGCAACACTTGAACATTCTTCTTCTCTCCAAGCGTTAAAAAAAAAGGGACATGCTCCTAACTTAAGCACAACGAAAACCAAAAGCTTGTTCTTTGTGAGAAGCGGATTTTATTTCAAGATGACGTCCTTCGCTGCAACAACACAACACCACATCACCATCCAAAAAGGACGAGCTTTTAGCTAGAGAGGAAGTGTGGGTTTGAGAGAGGGTTTGAGCTTGTAGGCGGATTTGAGAGGGAGAGTGCGCTTGAGGGCAAATAGGCATGGGGTGGTTGCCGCATGAGAGGCAGAGGGTCACAGGTGAAAGGGAATGCTTGCTATTTAGTTCTTAGAGGAAAGGAAACAGGGGAGAGTGGGTGATTAGGGGAAGTGGGTAGGGTACGAAAATGAATTTTGGATTATTCTATGGTGGACTCATTTTTATTTCCCCATCAGTGCATCCCTCCATTGCTCTACGGTGTCCGTGTATGAGACACCCAAACCGGGTGTCAAAATAGCATAATTGAACAAAAAAACCTGGGACAAAATGATGTGAGATAGCGACATGTGCAGGTAGGGCAGAGAAAGTGAATAACTTCTATAGAAAGTAGAAAGTAAAAGTCTCCTATATTAATTTTCCAAGAAGCTAGTAAAATAACTTTTCAGGAAGTTACAAGCATTTGCACCAATTTAATCCAAACACTAGTAGTGTAACTTTTGACTATCTACAAGTTATAAAAAGTCACAAGCCCCTCTACCCAAACGGGACCTTATTCACTACTGCGTATGGTGTTACTAAGTGCAGTAACTTAACTTTTTATGGCAATAAAGAAGAGATTAAATTTTATGTACCGGTAGTATAAAACTTTTTTATATAGTTATAAAATCACATATTGACATGTCAGTAAAACAAGTTTAATTCTTGTCTCACTATTTCAAAAATCATGCACACGAGAGGATTTGATAGTATGTAGTGCAACAAAATTAAATCCATTAACAAATTAAACTAAAACTTCTGCATCACACAACTTTAAATACCGACCTTTTCAAAGTAGCATCAAGGTCCGGCTCTTCTTTGTAGTTGAAAGCTTCGTCAAATCCTAATTTATTCTTCAATAGATCCACCTGGTTGTGGGTAACATACATTCAAGTGAAATGAGGACCAAGTACTTTTGCTGGTGACAAAAAGTGAATTGAGTGGATTTCATTCCTTGGCAATTGTACTCCCTTACAACACAATGCATTAAAAATTTGAGATTAACACACGGACTACCACTGGTTTATGCCTCAATTCTCTTCATAAGTTTCATGTTCTTCCCTTTTTGAACGAAGCTAGGTTGGGGTTGGATATACAATATAATATAATAGGATACATTTACAAACATACTTGAGCATTGAAACACAAAGTACTACGCTTTTAAGAGGTATGAAACACATCACAGAATGGTAACTTTTGACTTTTAATCTTCATGTATTTTTATTCCACTTACAATGCTGGAAGAACCTAGAAGTATGCCAAATGTCTGAGTTTCAATTGACAATGGATATCTAGTCATGACTGAATACAGCTTAGAAATTAGTAGTATTTTGAAGAGCACAAGAAATGTGGAAGAGATGACACTGATTTATCATTTATGCTTCCATGTATGACACAAATAATTAGAGAAATTACCTTATCCTTACTTCCAGCACTTCCAACGACATAACAACCAGTCAATTTAGCAAACTGGCCTACAAGTTGACCAACTGCACCAGAAGCAGCTGAAACAAAAACTCTCTCTCCTTTCTTGGGAGTGCCTACTTCAAAGAAACCAGCATAAGCAGTCATTCCTGGCATACCTGTGTTCAAAGAAGAAAAACATGGAAGAAATGGCAGAATAAAATGAGGGAAAACTATACAACTAACATTCATTCCCAAGAAGCAGAATGCATACCCTGAAAATAAAACAAAAAAAGGTGCAATATGACAAATATAGTCTGAGAAGCATCATAGAGATTTGGATGTGACAGTCTGACAAACAAAAGTCATGAGCTATTGGTTACAAATGTGTACAAAGGGAATAAAATATTTTGTCTCCTCCTAAACAATGCAGGTTAGGCATATACAATAGTGCATGAAGGAACAATTTCAGCCATATAGACTTCATTGAACAACAAAAAAAAGGGAGAAACAAACGACCAGACAACCATTTCCTTGGCAATAGTTTTCTTATCATGTGTTTGGTTAAGGAAAATTAAAATGAAAATTCCATGGATAAACTCTATAAAATTACATATAGAGCTCATTCATAAAATTTTAATCCTCATTTTTACCCCTTAGTCAAACAGACCTTGATAGTTAACCTGTTACCTTAATGATGCTAGACACTTAGTACACCCTTTTATTGCTTTAAAAATTCATAAGTTCAGGCTAGCAGATCATTCTGACATCAAGAGCATCATTTTCACTAAGAATTGGTATGGAATGAAATGATTGACAACATACCAAGAATTCCAGTGTAGTAAGAAAGTGGAACATCACTGTGCTCAATTTTGAATAGTATTTGAGCTGCAGGGACCAAGCTGTACTCTTCCCAGTTAGTAATCCCCCACACCAAATCACCTTTCTTATAAGCTGGATTTCCAGATTCAATAACTTTAGACACACCATATCCTCTCAATGCCTACAACAATTACTCAACAATTAGTACCTACATAAATACATCAGTAAAATGTATTTACGATTACTGAAATTCTAGAATGCCTTTGTTTGTGCTTATTCGATTAAAAAAAAATGCTTTTAAGAATTTTTTTTCTTAAATTTGTGAAAATTATTTACATAAGATTATTAAAAAAAAATTTAAGAATAACTACTGTTGTATTTTTAAGAAGCAAAATACAAGTTACTTAAGAGGAAAAAAAACACCTTTTCAAAAGATACTTTTAAATATTAATTTTACAGCAATTTTTCAAATGTTTATCCACATACACCCCTAACTAACCCAATTGAGTGACAGCAAAATCTTAACAGGATAACAAGAAACTAGATAAATATTATTGCTTTTGCTCAGAATATATGTCAAACGATCATTGGGGAATACACATTAGTGAGACTCAAAACATGTCCCATATTAGGCCAATTAGCTTGTGCACAGTGTTCTACAAATTTTGTCTAAGATTTTGGTCCACAGGCTGCAGAAATATATGAATAAAATTATTAGTGCAAATCAGAGTGCCTTTGTAAAGGGTAGATTAATTTCTGATAACATTCTTGTTGCCCACGAATGTATGCATTATCTGAAAAATAAAAGGCAAGGGATG
Organism: Dalbergia oliveri; assembly: GCA_030441495.1. Lineage (NCBI taxonomy): Eukaryota > Viridiplantae > Streptophyta > Magnoliopsida > Fabales > Fabaceae > Dalbergia > Dalbergia oliveri. The sequence goes on from JAMLFY010000016.1 coordinate 8,452,962, forward strand.
TCTTTTGAAATGGCACTTAAGCTGGATATGAGCAAAGCATATGACAAGGTGGAGTGGGGTTTCTTATGGTTCATTATGCAGAAAATGGGATTTGACAACAAATGGATTACTTGGGTTAAGGAGTGTGTGACCACTTTTACTCTAAAATTGTGGAGGGCAACCATATGGGTTCTTTAAACCCAATAGAGGAATCCGTCAAGGAGACCCTTTATCTCAATATCTTTTCCTACTATGTGCAGAAGACCTCCTTCTTGCTCCACAAACTAGAGGAAAATAAAAGGTTACAAGGTGTCAAAGTTGGCAGCCATTGTCCCCCAATCACCCATTTGTTATTTGCTGATGATTCTCTCTTATTCAACCAAGCATCTATGGAACAATGTGACAATATTTTAGAGGTGCTTCATGATTATGAGCAGTATAGACAGCTTAATCTACACAAGTCAGCAGTGTTTTTTAGCTGTAACAACCCTCATAGACTGGAGAACTCATTAGCAAATCATCTAAATATTCATCATGTAGGAGCTCAAGATAAATACTTGGGGCTTCCTTCGTTGTTCAAAGGTCTAAGAAGGCAACTTTTGCATTCATCAAAGAGAAAATTGGAAACAAACTGGTGCATTGGAAGAGAAGTATTTTGTCCTCGGTGGAAGACAAGTCCTGAAAGGCAGTTCGAGAAGCGATTCCAATATATTCTCTTGCATGCTTCAAATTGCCTGAAACCTTGTTGTCAGATTTACACAAAATGATGACCAGATTCTGGTGGACAAAAGGAAAATGAAAGAAAACAAGTCTGGATCAGCTGGACAAATGAGAGGGCCAAGAATGAAGGAGGCTTGGGCCTTAAAGATCTAAGGGCGATGAACTTAGTTTTGTTAGCAAAACAGGGCTGGAGACTAATGAATGCCCCTTCCTCTCTTTTCTACAAGGTGTTCAAAGGAAAATATTTTAGGCTTGGAGATTTTATGAACGAGAACCCGTGCTAACCCATCTTGGGTATGGCGCAGTTTATGGAAGGTAGAAAGGTGTTGGAAAAGGGATTCCAATGGCAAGTAGGTGATGGCTCTATAATCAAAGTTTTTGCAGACCCTTGGCTTCCAACAGCATATCCATTCAAGGTACCAAGAGATATTCCAAATGATGATCAAGTCTACTTGGTAAGAAACCTTACTACCACATCAAGGTTGGAATGTCCAACTAATGCAGAGCAAATTCCCAGACCATGTAGCCAAAGAGATACTGGCTATAGCTCCAACAGAGGCAACTGACATGCCTTATTGGAATCACAACAAAGAAGGTAAATTCACTGTAGCTTCTGGTTATAAAATAGCCTATAATTTTTTCCATCCACCTTTAGAATATCGGTCCATATGAGGATAAAAGGATTATGGAAAAGTATATGGACACTAAAGGTGCCACACAAAGTCAAAATATTTATCTGGAGAAATAGTCCATGAAGGCATTCCAGTTCGAGAGGTGATTAGCAGAAGAATGCCTCATGTTCCAGTTGAATGTCCCAGGTGCAACACATCATCAAATCTGTGGTTCACTGCCTTTTGAAGTGCAATCAAGCTATATAGAAGTTTGGAACAAAATTCTACTGGACCATATCAGTGTGAACCACAACCATTTCCAATGTGGGGACTAGTGGCTTCAAGCAATAACTGTCAACCAGAATCAACCAAACAAGCAGAGAACAACTAGTTTGTTGGCCATTTCCTGCTGGATTATATGGAAAGCAAGCAACAGGAAGACTTTTGAAAATAAAGAAATTGCTGCCCAAGAGTCTACGCAACAGGCTCTCCAGTTGCTAGAGGAGATACAATCCATATTAGTTATTCCTTCTTCTTAGATTATTTTAGTATGCTTTCCTACTCTTTGAATAGTGATATTGGGTTTTTTCCCGTCTCTGTACTATTCTAATGTCCTATGGGACCTACCACTTTGATTTTTGCATCAATAAAAGCCTCTCTACCTTTGATAAAAAATGGTGGAAAATTCATGTAAATGAATGGGAATCGAATTTGGGAACCGACGTGGTAAGTAATATTATTGTTACGTGTGAGATTTTTTATTTGTCCCTCAAAAATTACATTGATCATAGTGAGGTTTCAATCTAAGATCTCATATATACTACCCAAATCCCTAATCATCAGACCAATCCCATGTGTGAGAATTTATCTGTATGTGGCTGGAAATTTTACGCGCATATGACTGAAAAATCGAGGTGATAATATTATAACTTATCATTTACCCATTAATCAAGATAAATTCCCAACCACTAATAGGTTATGTTCCCCATTGGTGGATTAACATTCAAATATCACAACTCGGTAGGTTGGATTCGTAAAATTTTATGTATGAACTTTAAGTGTTCACGCATGAAAATTTTTCCCTATTTTTGATCCAACCAAACACACCCATATCTAAACTACGCAACACAATTTTCAATATGAAGCAATTCCTTCGTATTCTCAAACAAAATTTTCAGGACGCAAACAAAACTCTTTCGAGGCAAAAAATAAATAAATAAATAAATAAAAAGAATAAAATTTTATGACTTACAGAGCCAGGGGAAAAGGAAGGAGATCCACTAGCACTGGCATTGCTCATGAGGGATCGCATGTATGGATCACATGACAAATAGAGATTCTTGAGAAGGACATCACTGGAACCTTCTGGAACCTTCAACGTGATTGTACCCTCGACTATGTCCATGTCGGATTCCTTTGGGTAACCAGTGACATAGTCCTTTAGAATCACCTGCTTGTTCCTCACTTCGGCCATCTTACGTTGTTGTGTATGTGCTTCGGAAACAGAGGCACAACGAGCTTATGCGGAGAGAATGCCAACGGAGAAGATGGGAAAATAAAATGGTTAAATGGGCTTGTTGGTTAATTATTGCATGCGTTACTAGCAATGTAGGATTTTGTTTTGTATATGCTCTGTTTGGACACGTGAACGTATATAGTCACTTTTGTGGCTAAAATCAAAAGAAGGGGACGGAAACGGTGCTTTAACAAAAAAAAAATAGCTGCACCGAAAGCACCACTATTCCATCGAAATGCATGTCGAGTTACTTTGCATTAATTTTACAGTGACTCCTAATCCTCTGAGCTCCTCCATTAGTTTACAGCATCACAACAACAATAGAGAGCATCCATTCTAGAAAGAAAAATATATACATAGTATATTCTCAAGAGTTTTTTTTATTTCTATATAGAGATGTATTTTTCCAGGATAAAAGAAATTACGTATTATTATCTTATATTTAGAGAGAAGTATAATTTTATCTTCCACATAGTAAAAATCTTTTTCGACTTTAACCATGGTTTTTCACTCATCATTAGAAAATTTTCCACGTAAATATTTTGTGTCAATTCCAATTTTTCTCAATTCTATTTTAGTTGCATTGTTCTATTTTCATAATCTGTACCCAAAATGATATCAGAAGCCACTAGTTAGAATCCACATTGCAGGTTACTATCACTCACTGCCATATGTGTAGTTGTATACATTTAGGATTGTTAATGTATACCAGATTTGTTCCATATATGGTACTGTCACGTATAATAGGATTATTCACAATAATAAAGTGAAAATTAGTTTAGTAGAGAAATTTGTATATATGTATTGGATTTGTTCCATATACATGATATACGACACTATTCACGTATATGATATTATTCACATATATGGTACTATTCATGGTAAAAAAAAAAGTGATATCCGTTCAAGAGAAATAGATCTTGGAAACACCATGACAGCAAAATTTGAAATTGAGAAGCTCAATGGGAATAATTTTTCCCTGGAAACTAAAGATGAAGACAATATTGAGGAAAGATAATTACTTACCAACAATTGAAGGAGACCTATGAAGTTATTGATAAAAAGTGGAAGGAGATGGATGATAATGCTATTGCCAATCTGCATCTTATAATGACATATTCAGTATTGTCAAATGTTGTAGAAAAGAAGACATCACAGGAGATATGTGATGCTCTTGTCAAACTACACGAGGTCAAGTCACTTCACAATAGAATATTTCTAAAGAGGATGTTGTATATTCTTCAGAGAGTGAGTCCATATCATGATGGACCACATCAATAATCTGAACACCTTATTCTCCCAGCTTACAACATCATATTATAAAATAGTGGAGAATGAATGTGCGGAACTTCTACTTCAAAGTCTTCCTGACTCATATGATCAACTCATCATCAACATCACAAATAATAATATTGCCGACTATCCATCCTTTAATGATGTTGCTAGTGCTATTCTTGAAGAAAAGTCTAGGTGCAAGAATAAGGAAGATAGATTGGAGAGCTCAAAATAAGTAGAGTCGTTGTTGGTGACGAGAGGGATCATGTAGCGTGACTCTAGTGGGAGTCATGATTAGAGTATATCAAAGCCAAGAAGGAAGAACTTCAAATGCTACCATTATGGCATGAGAGGGCACTTGAAGAAAGATTGTTGAAATAATAAGAAGAATGTTGATAAAGCTCCAGCATCAACCTCTTAAGCATGTGTTGCGAGTACCTATTAGGATGGAGAGATCCTATATAGCGAGGGCAGCAATTGGTTCTAAAGGTGGTAAACTGCTCTGATATTTGGATAATAAATTCAAGAGCAACATGGCACATGACTCCATGCCATGACTGGTTTTACAATTACGAACCTTCTTGGAAGATATATGTTCATCGAAGATGATCATCCCTTAGAAATTGCTAGTGTTGGTACTATCAAAATAAAATTGTTTGATGGTTCCATTCGCACAATTCAAGGAGTACGATACGTGAAGGACTTGAAGAAAAATATATTGCCTATTGGGCAATTGGATGACCTCGAGTACAAGACTCATATTGAAGGTGAGATCTTGAAAGTTGTTAAAGGTGCTGTTGTGGTGATGAAAGCAGAAAATCAAGGTAAATCTATACAAGCTTCAAGGAGATACGTTGCAGGAGATAGATGCATCAATAGTATCAACAAGTTGAGGAGAAACGATAATGATATGGCACCACAAACATGGCCACATGTCGGAACGGGTTTGAAAGTTCTTGCGAAACTCTCATCTGGGCTCAAATCGATGAACTTACTATTTTGTGAGCACTGTGTTATAAGCAAGCAGCATATATTGAATTTTGGTAGATCAACTTGGAGTAAGCACATTCTAGACTTCATTCATTTTGATGTGTAGGAGTCACCGGAAATGTCCCTAGGAGGTGCAAAATATTTTGTATTATTCATTGATGATTACTCCAGGACTATGGGTGTATCCAATCGAGAAGAAGTTAGATGTGTTCCCAATATTCAAGGACTTCAAAGCAAGAGTAAAACTTGAGAAAGAGGATCAAGTGTTTGAGGAGAGACAATGGAGGAGAATATACATATGGTGATTTTCTAGCATTTTCCAAGCTTGAGAGTATTAAAAGGCAATTCACAATTGCAAATATACCTCAGGAAATGGTGTAGCAGAGTGGATGAGTAGGACTCTTATAAAGAATAAGAGCAATGTTGAGAATGACAAGTTTAGCCAAGTCTTTCTGTAGAAGGAAACTATCTGTAACGTGATTAATCAGTTGCCATCAATGTGATTGGTTTAAAGACACTAATGAAGATGTGGAATGACAAGCCGACTGATTATTCTCCTTTGCAAGTGTTCGAATGTCCTACATATGTGATGTACAACTCCCAAAAAAAAAAACAAAGTTAGACCCAAAGTCCACGAAATATATATTCTTGGGTTATACTAACAAAGTAAAGGGGTATCACTTGTGGGATTCCACTATCCTCAAGGTTATTGTCGGAGAGATGTTATATTTGCAGAAAATGAATTGCAAAGTGAAGAAAGAAATGGTAGCACTGTTAAGGAGACAACTATGGCTCAGATAGATGAGAAAACTAGAGAAAAAGATTCTGAAACAGAGCCAGAACATGATGAACAAGTGTGGATGAGGCCAATGATACAAAAGTCCAGTGATCATTATGCTAGACAAGACCACTATCATGGTACTCAGCCTATGTTATAGCAAGTCACAATGCATTATGTCTTCTAATAGAAGAGGGAGAGCCATCAACCTTTTAGGAGGCTTCGAGTAGTCCAGATGCTTCTTTGTGGATGAAGGATGCAAGAAGAAATAAAGCCCTTGCATAGGAACAAGACATGGGAACTTGTTGCACTTCCAAACTGTCGGAAAGCCATTGGCAACAAATGGGTCTATAAGATCAAATGAGATGACAACGATCGAGTGGAATGATATCGTGCAAGACTAGTGGTAAAAGGATTTGCTTAGAAGGAAGACGTCATTTCAATGAAATATTTTCTCCAATTGTTAGACTTACCACTATTAGAGTAGTGTTGGCTATGTGTGTTACATTTGATTTACATCTTGAGGTTAGATGTGAAAACTGCTTTTCCTCATGGAGAACTTGAAAAGGAGATATATATGCTCAACCAGAAGGCTTTGAGGAAAAAGGAAAAGAAAACTTGGTTTGTAGGTTGACCAAATCTCTACGGTTAAAGCAGGTGTCAAGGTGTTGGTACAAGAGATTTGATTCCTTCATAATTCACTTTGGATACAACAGACTAAGTTTAGACCATTGTAGATACTACAAGAGGTTTGGTGATAATGATTTCATTATTCTGTTGTTTTACGTGGACGACATGTTGGTGGTAGGCCCCAACGAAGATCAAATCCAAGAATTGAAGGAACAATTAGCTAGGGAGTTTGATATGAAGGACTTGGGACCCGCAAACAAGATTTTAGGAATGCAAATTCACTGAGATAGAAACAATAGGAAGATTTGGCTTACACAGAAGAATTATTTTATGAAAATCTTGCGCGCATCAACATGCAAGATTGTAAGCCAGTTCAACCCCATTTCCTGAATTACAAATTATCCTCAAGTATGTGTCCTAGGTGAAGCGAAGAGGATGGAGATATCTTAAATACTGTATGCATCAGCGATGGGAAGCCTTATGTATGCCATGATTTGTACTAGGCTAGATATTACTCAAGCAGTTGGATTGGTCAGTCGTTATGACTGATCTAGGAAAAGAGCATTAGAATGCTGAAAGGATCTCGAGATATATTAAAGGAACCTCAGGTGCTGCATTATATTTTAGAGGATCAGTATTCGTTATTCATATTTTGCAGGTGATCTTGATAAAAGGAAATCTACTCAAGCTATGTGTTCACGCTTGTAGGTGAAGCTATGAGCTGGTTATCCAAGTTATAGACTATTGTAGCTCTATCTCTTAAAGAAGCTGAATATATGGCAACTACACAAGCTTGCAAGGAAGCTATTTGGATTCAAAGGTTAATGGAGGAACTCGGGCTCAAATAGTCAAAGATTACTATGTATTTTAATAGTCAGAGTTTCATTCCAGGATGAAGAACATAAGTGTTCAATATTACTTTGTTCAAAAAGTAATAGAAGAAGGGAATGTGGACATGCAAAAGATTCACATGAAAGATAACCTAGCAAATGTTATGAGAAAGCCAATCAACATGGCAAGTTTAAATGGTGTAGATCTTTCTATGACGTATTAGAAATGTAGGTAGCATGGAACTGGCAAGATGAAAAAAGGTTTTGAAAGCTCATAAAAAATGAGTTTAAGTGGGAGATTGCGAATGCATATAAAGTCACTTTTGTGGCTAAAGTCAAAAGAAGGGAAGGAACGATACAATAAGCTAAAATAAAAAATAGTTGCACCAAAAGCATAGTTGTTCCACTGAAATGCATGTGGAGTTACTGATTGATTGCACAATGACTCCTAAGCCTCTATAAATAGAAAGCTCCTCCATCAATTTACAGCATCACAACAATAATAGAGAGCATCCATTCAGAGAGAAAAATATATACATGTCTTCTGAGAGTTTCTCCTATTCCTATAGAGAGGTGTATTCTTCTAGTATAAAAATGTTATTGTTCTCTTTATATTTAGAGAGGTGTAATTTTATCTTCTACATAGTGAAAATCTTTCTTGGCCTTGTCCATGGTTTTTCCCTTATCATTAGAGGATTTTCCACGAAAATATTTTATGTCAGTTCCATTTTTTTCAACTTTATTTTAGTTGCGTTGTCCGTTTCCATAACTCGGTATCCAACATGACATTGGTTCTCACAAAAAATAATAAAAAATTAAATAAAATAAAAATAAAGAAAATAAAAGAAAAATTTGGACAATGATTTTGTTACAAAATTGTCTTTATCCCGTTTTATTCCAATTGAAGAATGTAAGGTCACACTTTTCCTCATGTACTACTTCGTCTTTTTGGGAAAACTCATAAATCAACATATTTGGACACACTACTTCATTCATTTCAAAATAATATCTCTTTCACTTTTTTTTTTTGTACATTCACAAATCAATATATCTAGACATATTTGTATATATATACATTGATTTATGAATGTACTAAAAAATAAAAGAGACATTTATTTTAAAACGGATGGGTATTGTCTATAATAAATCACTTGCGACTTCTACTATTGTACAAAGGAGTTTGTCGCCATTGGGGTTAAGTTGCATTAAAGTCCAGCTGAACTTTTTTTTATTGGATTAATTTTTTAATCTAAGAGTATGTTTGGTTCGGGAGTAAAAACATATATAAATATTTCATGGATAAGGTTCATGTATAATTTTATATTTAAAGCTCATTTATGAAAATTTATACTATATTTTTACTCTCAAACCAAATGTACCCTAAACCTTTTTTTTATATTAAATCTAAAAGGTTTGATAATGACTAGACTATATCATAAGAATTTGGACATAAAATTACACAATTTTACAAGAAACAAAATTTAGTAAATATTTAACAATATATATATATTGAAACAAATTATATCAATACAAAGTAGAGGGGCAGCCGCCCCCTCCCCCTAGATTTTCTTTTTTGACTATATATATACACATATTTATGGTATGATGTCTCCTTAATATATATGATTTTACTATAATTATTATAGAGTTAATATGTTATTATGAGTTTGATTTCTATGCAATAACATGTAAAATTTTTTAAACTTTATTCAATTAAATCATCTTATTTACATAACTTTTCAAGTAATGGCTATTAAACTTAACTACATTTACTAACATGACAATATATAATTGGATGATAGTAAAAAAAATGTTTTATAATATCAATGCATAGAAAATTAAGCTCTATTATTATATGATAAAAAACCCACTAAGATATAATAGATCTAAGATTTTTCTAATATATTGTTGGTATGTGTATGATAAAATAAATGATTTAATATATTTTATGTAAAAACTTTTATTTTCTAATAGTTTCAGGATATGTTGTTGGAGTGAAGTTTTTTAAAATATATGGTTAAGCAAAACTTATTGAAGAATTTTCAATAGAAATATTAGTGATAAAACTGTACAAACGGGTAGGGTAACCTTTGAACGTATTTTTAAATTCTTCACCTCTTAAACTGTTGGTAAGTGACACCCTTGAATTTGATTAATACGAGGGACAATATCCTAAGACACCAAGAATTACAAGTGGAGAATTTGATAATAGATTTTTGAAGACCTCAAGATTGATGGATACAGACAATTTAGATGGTGGGGACAAAAATAATATATAAACATAATAAAATGTTTCAAATAAGTTTTACCTTAGTGCAGGTCAAATATAATAAAATATTAGAGGTAAAATATATACATATCTATATACTCCTAAACAAAATATCAAATTATAGTGGGGACATAAGCCCCCAATATTATTATGCACATGGATATGTCCTTGCTGCATCCAAGAAAATGCTTTTGAATATGGGAATATCCAATAAATCAAAAAGAAGTTGTCATAAAGGACTTATTTAAAAACGGCCCAACTCAACCAAAATGTAATTTTCCTTTAAATGCATGCAATTTTAGGCTAAAAATGCGATACATGAAATTGTCCAATTGCTCTCCTTAAGTTTCACTACTAGAAATTCATGGGATACCGAGAGGTACGCATATGTTGATAATTACCAACGAGATTTTTGACGGGTTGTCACATTTTTGCATTATTATGCTTGTGATAATCAGTTTGCACGACAACCTCGATAAACTTGTTAGTAGTTAATGGCACCATTGTACGCCATATGGCGCACATAATTTCCGATGGGTGTACGAGGTTTATTGACTAGTACAATAGTAATTCTTAGCCTCTGTACCTCCGTACTTGTATGTGAGCCATGTGACACAAGAAACTTACCGATGAGTGTACTGACCGTATTTAATATTTATTTTTATTTATTCTTTTCCTCATTAGACAGGTGTATTGATAGATATTTAATATTTTATTTTCATTTATTTTTCCTTAAATTACCGATGGATTTTTAATATTTTTATTATCTATTTTTTTTAATTAGCGATGGGTTTTTGAAAATTTTGTACAATGGCATGCAATGCTTGGGATTCAAATATACCTTCTGGAAACCCATTAGTAATAAGTGAAATGTGAAATGCACCATTTCACTAAACTCATTGGAACTTGCAAATATTTTGCAATTGCGTTTTATTCTTCCCCATTTTTGCAACTTTTCACTCTCTCCTCCCGCTGCCGCTTCTCAGCCATTGTTCACTGCCACGTTGGAGCTTGCACTAAACAAAGAAAACCATTGCAATCTAGGTACGTTGGTGAGCATTTTAATTGGTTTAGGTTTTTGATTTAGTTTAGTTTTTCCGTTCATTTGTGAGTGCCTATAACGTTATTTTTTAATGCATTGGATAGTAATTGTTGTTATTATTTTGTTAATGTAGGTGTTGAGTTGACCCCTTGCACTGATTTATTGACGTTGATAGTGGACATTGAGAGTAGTTTGCCATTTTTTTCCTTATTTTATTTTATAATTTGTATATATAAATGTTTACAATTGTGTGAAATTAAATATTTTTTCATATTGGATTTTTAGGATTTGGTTGCACGCAAAAATCTTTCGCATTCTTTGTTTTTTTCACTGGAGTAGAGGTTAGTAAAGAAATCCTTGTTGTTTATATGGTTTAATATGTATATAGGATAGAGACTTATGTTTTCTTGGATAGAATTATAGGAAATGGGGATCACATGATTGAGGGAAAAGTGTAAGGGTCATTCCTCGACTTATTTGCATTGTTTGCTTGGAATTCTTTGTGTTGCGGAGATAGGATACATGTTGTGAAGTAATAAGGGAATACACTATAGAACGAATTTTAGAATTATGTGAATTGTATGTAATTATTAAGATGTAACTGTTTAACCATGTCTATTATGTTATTGACCTTTAATAATATCTATTATTGTTGAATAGACTTAATATCTAATGACAGTAAGCTCCTAATTTAAGTGGAGATGCTGTCAAAATTTTGTGAAATTTTTGTTAGGGAAATAAGATTAAAAGTAATTGTATTTAAAAACTTTAAAAAGTGGTTGAATGTGTTTAAAAGTAATAATTTTACATCTTTAAAAAATTGTATGTCTAAGAATTCAATAATACACTTAAATATATGATGACGGAAGCTTCTAAGTTAAGCGAGATTTATGAATGATGTACGATGAGCTGCTTGGTGCTGTTTTATGCAATAGTAGTATTATATGTACAAATTCAACCATGTATGATGAATCATACATCAGATTCAGAGATGACGATGGCATATAGAAATGCATAATCTCTGATAACTCCACCTGCCGCTACAATTGTTTATAATTCAGTGACGTTTCCCTATTCATTTACAGAATATGGACGCAAGAAATGGGTATTAGGCATGCACTACCCTTGGCCTTGCAAGGGTGCAATTAATCCATGCCTTATATATCCTTCTGAATTAAAGCATATTAATTATTCACAATCAAAAGTGGGCACAACCACTTCTTCACTACCATCAAATTCTTCATCAGCTCTTTCTTCCAAAATGGTCTCTAGTTTGGGAGTATTGGAGGGCTTCCAAGGGAAATCCAGAAGTGAAGGTGCAACTTCGATCCAGGGCTTCATTGTGTGCCTCAGCTTTCTTGCCATTTGCAGTTTAGCTGTATTGGATTTAATGTTAGGCTCGATTGCTATGGCTTCATCTTATGGATGCTTTTATTACTAAAGAGGTCTCTCTAAGTCCTTGAATGAAAAAGAAGTAGAACAAATTGAAGGGAGCTTATGAACAATGCCAAACTAGGGTGGCAATTAAATGACAAACGATCAAAGAAGAGTCTTTCTGGCAGAAGAGAAGAGTTACTAGCCCAAGACATGTTTGTATCATAGCAATAGATTCTAAGCTTGATCATGAATTCTAGTCCAGAGTAGTTGAGCAATCAATTAAATAAGTAATCAAATGAAATATGCATTGCACATTCATCATACCCCATTCTAATCCTTTGTGCTTTGTAAAGAGCACGCACTTTCAAATTCATTCCCTTCATTGCAATCTTTGTAACATCCCCAATTTTTCTTCATATAATGTTGCTTTATTATAGTTTTTTTATTTAGAAAGTATGAGGATTTTGTTTAGGCAAGAAATATTCAGGAATAATCATTAAAAAAAATGTCTAATCAAAATATTACAAGACTTAATAACTGGACAATTTGGAACTTAGCACATTTCCTTAGGTTTTATTAAAATTTTAAATATGCCACTAAATGTTGGAAAATAAGTTTATAACATAATTAGCGAGAAAATCAATAAAAACCTTGCAAAAGCTTGAAAAATGTCAAAAAAATTATTAAAAAAGTGAAAAAAATTATAAATACACTTAAAATATAATTTTAATAATAAATATTAATACTTAATAAATTTATATAATATTAGCATAATTGCGAAAAAATAACCTATCGTGGATGTAAAATAAACTCTAAAAAATCCTAGAAAATAACTCTAAGTTTGGTAAAAAAAATTTTTTTAACCAAGTTATAATATTTGACAAAGAGGATCACAAAATGGACCTCTCCATTAGACTATGGATAGTGTTAAAAATTACATTGATCTTTAATTAATTAATTTTAACTTAAATAAATCTTAAACTACCTAATTAACTACTTGAGCTTTAAGATAATTTTTCTAAATTTTGATTAATCTCACTAATACTCTTAAATCAATTAAATGACATCTAGAATAGTTTAGAAGTTAGTCTCATAATATATATATATATATATATATATATATATATATATATTTAAAAAATGACATATTTTATATGACATATTATCCAAAGCTAACCATTTTTTACTTAAAAATTCAACAAAGATAGGCTTATCTCTTTATCTTATTAAGACAACTCAAATTCACGTGGGAGGCAGCAAAAATTTTATATATTTTATTTATAGATAATTAATTATTTTAATTAACTCAAAATAGACCTAATTAAGGTAAAAATATATTAAAAATACTAAAAATTGTAGAAAAATTCACAAAAATTATAGATAACTTATAAATAACGTAAAAACATGTTCTTGTTAATAGATTAAGAAAAATTAATTTTTATAATTATTTTATGAATTATTTAGTATATATAACTTTAAGATAAATATGCAAAATTTATCATTTTCATATATTAATCATTCAAGATAACTTGTCACTAGTGGACATGAGGTTCAGACCTCTAGGCTGCCAAAGGATAAGAAAAAAATAATTTAAAAATATTTAAATAAATAATTAGTAAATTAATTCCTAATAAAACAAGCAATAATATAAAATATCAAATAAAATATAAATAATTATAGAAAATTATATAAATTTCATGAATACTTTTATTATATCTCTAATAATCTTATTATGATGTTTGAGTAAAAAATTAATTCATTTACTAATTAATTAACTTAATTAAGATTGACTAGTTTAAGTAAATTTACCTTATTTTGAATAATTAATTATTAAATTATATTAAAATATATTAAAATTTACTAAATGTATTTAAATTATGTCATTAACATTTTAGTATATCTTTAAATAATAATTGAGAATTTATTAAATTATTTAATGTTAGTTTTAATATTTAACTAATTAAACTAATTAAATATGACAAATAAATTATGAAATTAGTAATATTTTAATCCTAACCTTTTTCTATAAATAGCACCCCTCTAAACACAACTCCACACTTCAATCTTCTGACCAAAATCTATCAAAAATTATAGCCACAATTTCTCTCTTCATTTTCATCATTTTCACACAAAAACACTTATAAATTTTTAGCAAAACACCTTCAAATTATTACCTCTTCTTATCACCATTTACCATCAACACTTCTCAGCCTTTATACATGAATTTTAGCCCTTTGAGAAGGTTTAGAACAGTTGAAGAAGTTGCTGGTCTAGCCTTGGTGTAGCTAAGTTTCTAAAACTTCAAGAACAAGTAGGGGTTTTCTTTCACTTATAAGCTTCATATATGATTTTCTTGTATAATGTTGTGCTATATGATACTCAAAGCTTATGTTCATATTGTTTTTAATATCTTTGAACGATTTAAAGATGGTAACATAAAATACTTAATCCATGTGGATATGATGCATGTTTATTTATCTAATTATATGGTTAAAAATTATGATTAAAGATCATTTTAAATTTTGATTATGCTTCCTTCAAATATTTAAATGTTGTATAAAATTGTTTAACCATGTATTTTCATTTAATAAAGCTTTGTGCATAAGTTGTGAAATTTTAAGGTGATATAGCTTGGTTTTGACCTCATTATGTATTTGATTATGAAACATTTTTTGTTCATAAAAAGTGCTTTATTTAATTCATTATAATGAATGGATTCTAAATCTTTGAGCATGTAGTTTGGTTTATGTGTTATATTTCTCTTAGGACCATTAAAACTTAATAAAATATAAAAAGATACTAAAATATATTTATATTAATCATTACCTTTGTTATGGACTTATGAATTTCTAAATATTATCTGGACTATTATGAGTCTTTAAAACTCACTTGGACTTAATTGAGACAATTTATGATCATAACATTTGGATTTTAACTATGGACCTTGAATTATAGATCTTGGACTATGGACCTTGGACTATAAATATTTGACTTGAATATAAATTTATTAACATTAAGAAATATATTATCTACAAAAATTTAAGTTAATGTCCCAGTAGGAACATGACATATAAACTAATTAGTTTCTTGCTTAAAGTGATTTCCCAAAGCTTAGGTATAATTTTGATTAGTTCTTTTTAAATATTTATTAAAAGATTTCATTGCTCTTTTATTTACCCTATGATTATATCCTTATATAGATATAAATATTTCACTTTTGTTGAATATGTAAAGGTAATTTACCTACATATTTTCTAAAGATAGATTTGAAATAATTTTGGGTGTATTTAGGCTTATGAAATCAGTAACATATTATTACTTGAAATTAAATTATTATATGATTAAAACTAAATCAAGCTTATTTTATTATAAAGGAAATAAATTTATTATAATAGTGTGATTTGGTGCTTCAATGATAATTATAAGAAATATGGGTTTTATGAGTATTTTAGCAATCCTATGTTGTTTGGGCTTCATGTGTAAATATGAAAAATCTTGTAGTCTATATGTAAATATGAAAGAAATCGTGGAAACTTTATATAATTTTCATTCTTTATGTGTACTGATACACTATGTGAAATGGAATACATAAATAAGTGACATTTCTGGCCTTGCCTTGTAGCGAAAAGAACTTGGTGAATGTTATAGTGATGCCTTGGGCCTCGCCATGCCAGTGGATAAGGACTTGGCATGCCCAGGAATTACCATTAATAAATAGTAGTAATATGTTAAAAAAGAAATATTCTTTGTCATTTAAAAATTACCCTTGAGTTGTTGGAAGAAAGTGTATTACCTGAAAGTGCAATTTGAAGAGGTTCCTGAAAGACTTGGTATTTTAAGCGTCCATTATGACTACTCTCTTTCCTGAATCTATCAGATGCATGATTTATAGTTGGTATGCATTATTCTAGTATAAGACTATGAATGAGAAATAATCATAGGTTAAAAAATTTCTCATAAAATTTTGGATTACAGGTTAATAATATTATGTTAGCTAACCATTATTTAATATAATAGTAAAAATTAAGGTGGAAGAATTAAAGCTTAGTAAGGTGTTACAACCTCCATCTCATCTCTATCCTCTCTTTCCTTCATCATCAAATCCTCATCATGCATAATCATGAATTAGCCAATGAGTCAAGTCAAGTCAAGGTCCAGCTTAAAAAGCTCGCTAGATCGAAAACCCGCAAGGGTGGTCTAGGCAAAAATTAGAGCAAACACAAAACGAAAGGAAAAAAAAAAAGAAAAATCCAAGAAAGATGAAAATGAAAAGCTCACTAGATCTAAATGGGTTCCAAAAATATGTCTTGCCAAAAAATAAAAATAATTTTTTTTTTCAATCCACGCAACAATTTGTGATATTGATATATGTTTTATCATCCTCAAAGTTTCGTAAAAATGTAAGGATATATTATGTAATTTAAACTACCCTTAACTTGTGCAAAAGTGGATTTGTCTTCTCTTAACAAATTTCATTTTAATTAATTTAAACTAACCTAACACACAAAAATTTTCTAGAAGAATAGTGTGGCTTTGAATTTCTCATTGTATTAGAGGATACGTCAGTGTAGGAATAACCTGTCAAGCCAAAATTATTTTTTTCTAAAATTTGTCCTTTGATTTTTATTTAATTCTCTTTACTTTTTATTTTTGTAAATATATGATTGTTATATTTTTGGGTAAAAAATAAATGTTATTAAAGTTATAAATTAATTTGCATAATGACCTCTAGAGTAACTATATTTCTATGGATGTATTAAGGTTGGATGATTAAGTTTCCACCCATCCCTAGTCATAATTTGACTCCTGGACTTGAATCTATTTCAAAAGACCAGTTTTACAAATCAAAAGATTTTCTAATTTTGACCATAATTAAAATTGATGGTGATTTCACTTTTTAAATTGGTTGTCATTTTCATCGCACGCCCTTAAGGGACGTTGTGACAGCGGCACTCTGCTAGGGATAGTTAAAGAGTCTAGCCTATTAGAGTAAATTATGAAAATACTTATGACTTATAATATTTATTTTTTCCTTTCATATACCCTTTTATTTTGTTGTAAATAATTGCCTTATTTTACATTTTTATTTGTAAATAGTTGATTATTTTTGTAATTATTCGTCACTTAAACCCTAGGGTAGTGGACTCATTTTATTAGGATAGTTGATTTTTTTGTTTTGGCTTTATTGTGCAGTTTTAGGGCTTTAAGATTTATATGCTCCTTGCACATACTTCATTGTCACATATATACTTCACACACAATTCAGGCTCTACAGTAGACCCAAGCCTTGGAAAACTATAGGTCCAGAAACGGTTTCGATATTGCTACTATAAGGCTTATGCTTCCCAGATAGTCATTAATTCTTCCACTCAAATTGTTATGGATCTACGAACCGCCATATTGCGACTTTCATGTCTCTATGATTGGGCTCATAAAGTTGGGTCCTTATTCTATCAATAAAGGCAATCTGGAGACTTTGACTTTTAGTGACATAAATCCAACCCAAAGATCATGAACAAATAGATTGAGCCTAGAGGCTATCCAAATTGGTTTCTTGACTTTAGAGGTACTCAACTAGGTCCCACCCTACTACGACACAAAACAATGTTCCCCCTTCTTCTCTTTCTATCTCAACATGCATGTCTTGCACAGCTTACCCTCATCTCTCATTCGTGCATATCTGCTCATCACATGACATATATATAAAAAAGAAAAAATCTCCTCTTAAATCATTCTTCTCATTCATGATAACTAATTGGCATTCACTACATGCATTTTCTTCCATAAAAAAAAAGAGAAAAAACTTTTTCATCCATTTCCATGTATTTTTTTACACATCATAGCTATAAAAAATTTTAAAAAAATTAACCACATATCTTTTATTGTTTTAATCAATTTCCTCTCTTACACTTTCAGTAGTTTGCTAATTTAGTTCTCAACAACATATTCAATATAAACTCTAACAATATCACTGATCCATCATAAAAAGTACTGAAATGACAACATAAGGTAATAACATATTATTATTTCTGTTGCTTAGATATGATTTTGGTCTCTATAAGTATGGATTGTTTTGATTTTAAGTCCTCAAAAAAAAAAAAAAATCTTTTAGTCCCTTATCTTTTGAATATTATATTTTCATCTCCTAATGTTAGTTTGACTATTAAGTTTTGATATTTATAAAGACCAAAGTAAATTTTTAAGATATTTATTAGGATAAGAAATAAATTTTCCAATATTTGTAAAGAATAAATATATACTCTGAACTACCTATAAGGACCTAATAAATTTAGAGAATATGAACCAAAGACATAATATTGAAAAAAGAGAAACAAAAAAAAGGAGGAAATATAACTAGAATAACCTATATTTGTTGGCGATCAAAAAAATATTTAAACCAAACATCGAATAGTGACAAAAGATTAATTGGAAAGACAATTTGAAAAATAATGCAATAAATTGAAGAATAAAAGAAAAAGACGAAATTGGAGAAGGAAATAAAAATACGAGATTGTTTATTTTGTCTAAAGATTTTAATAATTATAAAATGTTATTCACATCGGAGTTGCACATAGGACAATCACAAACAACATAGAGGAAGATGATGTTAACACAAGACAAACTCAAACAACATAGTGGAGGATGATGATTGCCTAACGCATGCGAAAAATGGTTCAACAACACTCAACACAAAAAATGAAGAAAAGAAAAACAAAGATTAAAATAAAACTTGTGGTAAAGCACTTCCCATCAATAATTAATGAGCAACGGCAATCACTTGTTTACCAACATTGCGACCACTATAAAGGCCAACCAAGGCCGCAGGACCATTTTCAAGGCCCTCAGCTATGTCTTCCACGTAGACAATCTTCCCATCTTTGATAAGAGGCATGACAAACTCCAAGAATTTGGGATAAAGGTGATAGAAATCAGTAACCATAAAACCTTGCATTTTAACCTGCTTGAATATGAGATTTACCAAATTTGTAACACATTCTGGTTGAATAAGATTATACTGTGAGACCATTCCACAGCAGGTATGCGGCCATGAACTCTCATATTCAAGAGAGCAGCATCAAGTGTCTTGGCACCAACATTCTCGAAGTATATGTCAATACTTTCTGGAAAGTACCTAATTGGTAAATTGACATCCACTGGTCACTTGTGTGCATCATGTTAGAAGCTGTGATGAGTTTAAAGGCTTGCTTGTTTTAATTTTTAATAAAAGTAATTTTTAATTAAAAATTACTATGCATAAAAACTTCTTGTCTGAACTTTTAGCTAGTGTAGGTGGAAAGAATGAAAGTTGTGTTGAAAAATTCAAATGTGTATGGGTAAATAATCAAAATCAAAATAGATTATAATCTAAAGATTATTTGTGTTTGGATATGATTTTTTTTAAGTAAAATAAATTTTTTTTAAAAAATCATTTTTCATATATTTGGATTTTTTTTAAAAATAATGATTTTTTGAATTTTTTTTTCAACTTTTCTAGTTATACATAAAATTAAAGTTTGATAATCACTTTTTTTTTTAAAAAGATGAAATAAACGCACACTAAAATTTTAAGCTGAAACTAGCTTATAATCATAAATAAATTTTTCAAGCTTTTGATTGTAAGTAAAAGCTAATTATTTTGGAATTGTAATACTTTTACCAAACTAACTCTAAATATCAAATATTATATATTATAAAAAAATCATTTCACACATTTTTTTTTAGTAATTTTTCATATAAAAGCAGTCTTTTTCATTCAATCCAAATAAAACTAAATATCTTAAAACCACATTTTAGTTTATGCTTCCAAACACAAAGCGATTAATTTTCACATAATCAATTATATAAAAAAGTGATTATATAAACAAGAAATTACCTAAATAATTTTAATCTTTCATCTTTCACTTTCCCAAACACACACCAAGTGCATGTTTGGTAATCTCTATAGGAAATAGTGTTTTTATTTTTCAAAAAATTAAAAATCAATCATGATTTGTAAACTCATGCTGGAAATATGTTATCAACAAAAGTTAATATTTTTTAAGCTGGAAAAAAATACACTTAAAATCATAAGCAATTTTTAAAGCTTTTGATTAGAAGCAGATGCTGGTTATTTTAGGATCATAATACTTTCACCAAATTAACCTAAGTATCAATATCTTATGATACAAATAAATTTTTTCTTACCTTCTTTTAGAAATTTACTGAACAAAAACAATCTTTTTCATATGATTGAAACAAAAATTGATTATATTAAAATCACTTTTTAGCTAGAGTATCCAAATATAAATCGATTCTTAGGTAAGTAATTATATAAAAAATGATTATATATACAAATCAACAACTGTAGAAATAACTTTAGTCTTACAGTTTTCCCAAATACACCCATAAATATTATAAAAATATAGTTTCTACTAGCTGTTAAATAATAAGTAAATTCTACAAAAACTTTTTTTTTTAAGTTGGTTAAAAATTTAACCAACGGCACCCCAAATTGCTTTTATGTAATAGATTAGACTGGTTGAAGTAGAATTTCTCAATCATAAAGCTGCCAAATACTGACCTTTTCAAGGCTACATTGAGGTCAAGCTCTTCTTTATAGTTAAAAGCTTCATCAAATCCTAGTTTATTCTTCAATAGATCCACCTAGTTGTGAACAACAAACTTTCGAGTGAAAGGAGGGCTATGCATAAGGTACTTTAGCAAAATGCAAACAAAATAACTGTAGCATAGGACCACATAACACGATTTGGATGTACAAAACACAGTACAGAGTGCAAGATAGTAACAATTTGAACAACAAAATAAGTAAGGAAAAGGTGATGTTGGTTTATTATGCAGGCATATGTAATGACAATTAATTATAAGACTAACATACCTTATCTTTACTTCCTGCACTTCCAACAACATAACAACCAGTCAATTTAGCAAATTGCCCTACAAGTTGACCAACTGCACCAGAAGCTGCAGAGACAAAAACCTTCTCTCCTTTCTTGGACAGCCAACTTCAAAGAAACCAGCATAAGCAGTTAATCCTGGCATGCCTGTGTTCAAAGAGGAAACCAACATGGATTAAATATGGCACAATAAAATGAGGAAACTATGCAATTAATTTCCATAAGCCTGCTATCATACTTGCTGAGCCTGAGATTCATTATGAAGAAGCAAAATGAATTTAAAATAAAGATGATTTTTTTTTTAAAAGAAGTACAATATATGAATATATTACAAACCGAGAAAGGTTTATCACAGAAATGTGGATTTAACATATATATGCAATACGAGTGAGAACTCGATTCCAAATGCGTAGAAAGGACATTTGAAATTTATTGGGCGGGATCAGATAAGCTTCTAGAAAAACTTTTTTTTTTCTAAGTGATTTTTTTTTAAAAAAAAATCTTTTTGAAATAAAAGTTATTTTATATTTGAACATAAGATTAATTTATATTTGAAAGTAATATTAAAAAATCTTTCTTCATTTTCAAATATATTTGTTATATTATAATAAAGATCTTTTCCTAAAAGAAGAAATTATAGTATATATATATATATATATATATATATATATATATAGTAGTTATGCTTTTACCCAAAAGTTACACAAAAATATCAGAAAAGAAAAACATTGAAAACACTTATTTTAATTAATGATTAATGCGAGCCATATGATCTTCATGAAACATAAGAGGAATCAACAGGCAAACAAACCTTCTAAACAAAATGTTTCATCTAGATGGTTAACCCATCATCTTAATGACACTAGATAAACAAAGAGGTGGGTCTAGTACTAACTGACCTGCATTCTCATGTAGATTAGTCTTGGACACACCCTCGCCTAGCTCAACGGGCACTAACCTAACATGTGAGGATGCAAGACACAATTACTTCCATTAATGCCTCACAGCCCCTCCCTCATTAATGTCTGGCTAGTATATATATATCCTCTATGGCAAAGGGAGAGGGGCATCTCAAGACAAACACTTACCCATCATCTACCTCTAGCCAAACAACAACACAAAGGATCCATTTATCACAGGAAAAATTCAAAAGTTAAGGCATGCAGATCATTTTGATATCAAATACATTATTCATTAAGAATTAGTATGGATTGAAAATAGTGAATACATACCAAGAATTCCAGTATAATAGGAAAGTGGGACATCGGTATGCTCAATTTTGAAACGTATTTGAGTTGAGGAGACCAAACTGTACTCTTCCCAGTTAGTTAAACTCCATACTAAATCACCTTTCTTGTAATCTGGGTGTCCAGATTCTAGGACTTCAGCCACACCATTTCCTGCTAATGGCTACATTTACTCAAGAGTTAGTAGCTACCTAGGTAATTTTCTTTTATTAAAATGTATTTTTCTTTAATACCATGTATTCGTGACTAATTGCACTTTACTTTGATTTAGAGTTTCACAAATCTTTAGAGATTCACAAAATACCAACACCTATGAACCTTCGCATTCTCATTTTTGTAAAGGAAAGTGAAAAACTCGATTCATATAATAAGCAAGTCCTTTCTTATGCTATTTGAGAAGAAGCAGCTTGATGATATGGTGTACATAACTTTTACTTTTGAGAGCCTTTAAAATATGGCTATAATATATATATATAATTGTCTCACTGCGTGATTCACATAGTACTTCACCTAAAGAAGAATACATAATTTCTAATCAACCCCACTAAGTAATACTGAAATCTTAAGGACAACACAAAAAGGCATGTTTGGATTTGATTTATTTTTTCTCATTTTAAAATAACCATAAAGAGTAGTGTTAGTTGACACCACGATGGGACACCAATTATTGCAATGTGATGTCTCTTCCAACTCAAGGAGAATGATGCAGGAGCAAATTTAATAAGAATAATTATATCATAGAATAGTTGGATGATAGAATTATGTCACCATAAAAGAATGACAAATTGTTCCAAGGACTAAAAAGCCTCACATTGCGTAGGATAGAAAGCCTCAAATTGTTATATCAGGGGCATTGCGTGCTATTACAAGCTGAACAATTATATTAATCAAACAATAGGAAAATGCCCATTTGAAGTGGTATATTGCAAGCATCCTCTTAGTCCTTTGGACCTTTCTCCGTCACCAACTACTTACTCTGTAGTATAGCGCTTATGATGTAGAAGAACGTGCTAAGCAAATCAAGAATTTCCACAAGGAAGACCGAGAGAATATCATACACTAAGCAAT
The DNA here is from genome assembly GCA_030441495.1 of Dalbergia oliveri. NCBI lineage: Eukaryota > Viridiplantae > Streptophyta > Magnoliopsida > Fabales > Fabaceae > Dalbergia > Dalbergia oliveri. Next base: position 8,476,188 of record JAMLFY010000016.1, read on the forward strand.
TTGATATCACAAGACCAAACCAATAATAAAGCATAGAAGACAGTTAAATTTCAATGAAGGAGATTTAGTATGGGTACACTTGAGTGGATGGATCATTTAGGTAGCGTTGAAGACAGAGACAGTAGAGGTGGATCAAGACACAAAAAACATTGTCTTTGTATTGTGTTTGGTTGTGACATAAGACATAATAACTGCTTTGTATTTTGTTTGAAATAGGACAATATAACAAATACATAGTAAAAGACATATGTACCTCTATCGAGGTCACTAGACCACCGGACAACCGCGCCGGCTGGTCATAGACTATCGTTAGAGGTCACCTGACCGTTGGAGAGGTCGCTAGACCACCATCAAAGGTCCACATTGGAAAATAATAAATATATATAAGAGTTTATTGGAAGAAAAAAAAAGTATTAAACTTCGGTCTCTAATCATGTCCCCATTTTTTAGAGGGATTGAAATTTTCTATATTCCTCTTGAGAATTGTCCTCATCTCTGTCCTCCATCACCAAACAAATTTATATCTTTAGTGTCTCCGTATTTTTATCCCATTGACAGGAAGAAACGCTATCTTAAAGTCATGGGGCATTAATGGGAATACTTGCAAAATAGAACTTCATGGAAACTATGATGTTTCTGCTACTTTTAATGTAGCCGACTTGTCACCATATTATGAAGAAGATAAGGAACTGTTGGATGGTGAGGCCGAGCCTCTTCCAACTCAAAGAGAATGATACATAAGCAAATTTAATAGGTACAATTATATTGTAGAATATAGTTGGATATAGGATTGTTATGTCATTAAAAGAATGACTAATTGTACTAAGAACTAAAAGTCCCACATTACTTAGGATAGAATGATGGCCCCCTTCCACTACTATACATACCCTTTTGTATGGCAACTTTGATGTGAATTAAGCTCTATGCATATTCCTGTGTTCCTCTAAGCATTTTATTTTTCAAAACTTGTCATGGTTGGTGAATGAACCAAATGACGTCCCAGCGTACAATGTCACTCTCGCTTAAGTATACAATACACCCATCCCATCTTGATAACATTCATGTATCTAGGTACTAACACGCTTTTACATTAATATATGTTATCTATGTGATACGATGTTTTACTTCATATTTTTTTTTAAAAAATCCTCATAAGTAAACAATTGTTATTTTTGTCATGACAAAATAAGAGCCCGTCTAGTTTACATTTCAGTATAATTAATCTTGAAAAATAAAGTTGAAAGAAATATTTTTAATAAAATTGAAGTTAAAAGAATTACTTTGTATATGAAAATAAAAATTCAAAAACAAGTTTAAAGAAATTATTTTTGTTTGTAGAAAATAAAGTATAATTACTTTTAGAGATAAAATTATCAAAAAGGATGTAGTATACTTTTAGAGGAAAAATTAGAGAGTAAAGAAACAGAACTATGGCCATTGTAAAAATCACTTTTCAGTTGGATAGTGTAAAACGAAAAGCACCTTTCAAATTCTTTCGGATAAGAGTAATTTCACTCATTCAAACGTACTTAGACAACTAGTAAAACAGGCACCCAAACATAATACTCCTTTAATTTCAAATTAATTATCGTTTTAGAGTTTACACTAAAAAACAATCATTTTAGAGCTTTTAATTTTTAAAAACTAACTGTCACTTTAGAATTTTAATAAAATATTAATTAATTGAATTTAATTTTGATATATTATCAGGATAAAAAATTTACACATACAATCCATTTCCATTTAAATATAGTCAAATAATAAGCTAGAGTATTGGACTCAATCACACACTTGGAAAAATCATACAAATAAAATTGTAAAAATAGATGATAGTGTAAACAGTTTAAATTGTTAATTAGTCGATCAAAATTAAACTTTAATTAATTTATTATCTTACATAATATATTTTGTTCCTTCCTCCACCCCTCTCTGTTTTTTTTTCTAATAATTTATTTCCCTCTATTTTAATCAATCATATAATTTTTAAGTAATAAAAGGTACAATAAGAGACCAAGAGAGCTTTCTAAGTTTCAATCCCCAAAATTGTAGATAAAGTTCTCCCACGACTCAATTTACTTCCGCTAACCTAACACCCATTCGATTAGATTAACCTTTTCAAACAATCAAAACTTTTCCTTATTCCATGAACTATATTTAATTTGAGAGGGATGATGGGTTTTATGATGAACATCTTATCTTTGAATCCATCATGAACCCTTTATTATTAATTATTAGATTAAATTATTTAATAAAAATAATAATAATCTAATAATTAATAATAAGAGATCAATAATAAACCTCAAAATTTAAGATCCTCTTGTAATATACGACTATCCATGTCATTTTACTACGAAGAAAAGTACATTTGGCACTCTCAAAATATTAAGACAAACAAGGACTAAGCTTACAGTCCATCGAACTTTTGGAGCAAAAATCTCGGCAAAAACAAACATAATTTCCGAGGCAACAAGTAAACATTGAAAATAGAGCAAATGACTTACAGAACCAAGGGTAAAAGAAGTGATGTCATGTCCCAGAGAAAATCCCTTGCTCATGCGGAATCGCATGTACGGATCACAAGACAAGTATAGGTTCTTGAGCAGGACCTCCCTAGAACCTTCTGAGACCTTCAAAGTTATGGTACTTTCAACAATGCTCATGTCGGATTCCGTAGGAAAACCACTGACATAGTTTCTTAGGATCACTTGCTTGTTCCTCACTTGCGCCATCTTAGTTTCTTGCCTCTCCGGTCACTCGAAGCATTTTAAGTACGAAACAACGCAAAAACTGTTTTTGTTGGCCCACCAATCCTCATTGAATGGTAAAGGGCAGCTCCACGTTCTTCATCATCTTTTTATTGGGTATCTAAAGAGGGTCATTTCAACATGCTCCACACCAAGTTTTGGACCATTACATGGTTCACCATTTATAACCATTGGATATTATTTCTATGGTATGGATTTAAAACTGTAAAATAAATAATAAATTTAATATTAAAATAACAAATTTTAAATTTACAAAAACAACCTTTCTGTACAACTCTCCTCCCTTCTCCACTCTCATGCCACTACACCACCACCCACTTCCAGTACCTGCTGCCATAACCATTTTATTTTCTCCATTCGTTGGCTTCTTTGCACATATGTCTGCAAATCGACTATTGTTTGTTCCTCATACATTTTTTAATGGAATAACAAATTTCAGGGCCATGAATTAGACAAAAAAAAAAAAAACCAGAGATATTAAAACCCCTCTTTCCGTCATCTTCACCTGTATTATGAGCAGCATCAAAAGCCTGACCCTCCCCTCTCTCAACGCTACCTCACCCCACCCACACAACCCAGCATAGTGGTTGTTGTTTCTATATGCGAATAGTAAAAAGTTGATTATTCTGGCAGGGGCCACACTTTCCCTCTTTCCCTCTCTTATCTCTCAAAAGTAGGTGACCTATCAAAGAGAGATAATAAAAAATTGGATAATCCATCGACCAAATTAAACGTTATTTTCATAAAACTCATATCACAACCAGAAAATCAAAGGAGTACATGAAGGGTAGGAGAAGAAGGTGGCCGCAATGAGTAGGAGGAAGGAGCAACCGTGTTTGGGCCATGACCCAGCTAGGCTGCGATGGTGGAGAGATAGAGTCAGTGGTAGGAGAGAAAATTAGAAATTATCTGAGGGAGAACTTAGTAATTTAATTAGCACGTGATGATGGAGCATGTGATGGTCCAAATCATATGGAGGACCACGTTAACATGACCCATCTAAAGAGATGGCAAATTATGTGTTGGACTATTTTAAGTCTGGTGTGCATGTGTGTGCTGCACAGCGGAAAAAGTTAGGATCAATTTAATGGTCTATATTGATCTAATTAATTGTTGAGTCTTTATTAATGATTAAAATTAAATACTATGGACCACCTATAGAACCATTTTAGAAGTGATTATATTTTTTTGGTAGCTGTTAATTTGATCCAATGGTAGTTTTGAACCTTCTCATGGTCCTCATTCATCATCATTAAATTTTATTTTGAAGGTCTAGATTTAAAAACACAATATTTATATAAAAATATTTATATAAAATAATAAATTAAAATAATTATTTTTAAAATTATAAAATTAACCTTATTTTAATTTTTAATCACCCATTCAACCACCCACCTTTCTCCCCTTTCATTGTCACTCTTCTTTAATGCCATTGATACGGTGGTGGAGGTCTACCCCCTAACATGGTTGCAGCCCAAACAACAACCACTACTCCAACTTAAGCATCACTCTGCAAGCCCACCAAACCATCATCACTAACTATTAAAATTTTGAAACATTCAACATATGATAATCTTTATATTTCTGTGTGAATGTGGGAATTTTTTTTTCATCTCAAATTTATAGGAATCACCTTTGATTTTGTTGCAACTAGCAAAGGAGAGGATAGTTAAGGAGGAGAGTAGGGGATGGAGGAGGTGATGCGGGGCAATAGCCAGACAACAATGACGAAAATCAATTCGCAGCTCAACTAAAATTTTGAAGCATTCCAACTAAGTAAATATGGTTGTGGGGTGCTAGAAGAGAAGAAAAAATATTCAAGATATTAGTACCACGGTGAGGGTAATTAGTGTGGCCAATGAAGGTGATGAGCCATAGTAGTAATCGAAGGAATGATCTGGTTGGAGGGAAGAATGAAAAATGGTTGAAGACGAAACTGAATATTAAAAGAAGGCTAATTTAATAATTTAATAATATAATTAAAGGGATCATCAAATGAGTCGAAAACATACAAGAACCATTTTATCCATCACCATATTTTTACCTATTTGATATCTTAAAAGTTTCTATTAATTCTAGAACCACGTAGATAAATTTAGTCACTTAAAACATTGAACCACATTTTTAATTTTAGAAGTGATTTAATTTTATCAATTGATTCTATATAAAAATTCAATTAATTATATATAATTAATTGAATTTTTTATATCATAAACATAAAATTAGTCACTTCTAAACTAGTTGAATCGGTGCTCTATAACATCCATCCCTAAAATCAACAGCTTAAATAAGCGTGGAATAAAGAATTAATGGGTCTCTTTCACTTGATTGCTGCAAGCCATATTTAAATTTTTAGATTATCTGAAAGTAAGACAAAATATTTATTTCGTTTCATTTATTAATTAACACATTATTTGTTGTATTAAAAATATTAGAAAAATAAGAGACAATAATAATCTATAAAATTAATGTGTAAATAATTAATGAATAAAACATAATTAATATTTTGTTTTAGTCTCATGTCATCTAAAAATAATTCATATTGAAAATCGTAAAGCATAGAATATAATTGGCCTTCAAAGTTTCTTACTAGAAGAGCATTTTCTTGTGCTATAATGCATTCGGGCTTGGTTTTGGCAACTTTTTCGTGGTGCAACTCAAGCAAGCCATAATGGCAAGGGAAAAAATGGGATAGCATATTGCTTACTTTGTTGCAAGGTCGAATGTAAGGAGTTCAACCGTGCAATCACGGACAAAAGAAAGGTGAGTTTTATGATGAACTTCTTATCCTTAGATTCATCATGGAGCCTCTATCATTAATTATTAGATCAAATCATCAAAAAAAAATTATAATCATTCAATAATTAATAATATAGGATTTATAATGGACCTCAAAATTTAAGGTCCATCTTTTAATTTGTCACACCAAAGAAAAACAAAATGAGGAGACATACTCAATTAATGGCCAAAGTCGGAAATAAGTGTGCATGAGATGGGCTACTTCACAACTAATAAATATATATCCTTTGCCTTTGCAAATTATAAGGTGGACCTTAAATTTGTGAGTCTATTATGGATATCTTATTATTAGCTATTGGATAGTTACCATTTTTATTAGATGGTTTGATCTAATGACTATAAAAACTAATCCATAATGATCCAAAGATAAGAGATACATCATAATACTCACCTTCGCCTTTTATGTGATACTATGATAAGTAGTAATTGATTGAAATGTACCCTAAGGTTGCACTTTGCTGATACGTTGAATGCAATTATCATTTATGATTTATTTGGTACACCTGAAGAGAAAGATCTATAGTATAAGTTTATAGGATAGGACTTGATAGTATAAGTTTTAATAAACTTTTAATACTATACAATGTTTAGTGTAATACTTATAAAATATTACATTTTATATTCTATAAAATTATCATTTATTTACCAATAATTTTAATTATAAGTGAATAATGAATAAAATAATAATAATAAAATAATTTTTTATTAATTATTGACATATTATTAATTAAAATTTTAATTTATATTAAATGATATTATCTATTTCAATATTTTATGACTATTTATTATCTCATTAAGTATAAAATGTAAAATGCTCTCTTTTATATATTTTCATATTTTTAAATTTTTAATTATAATCTTTTATTTTAATTTAAAATTAATATTAAATTTAAATATTTTAATTACTAATCCTTATTACATATAATTTATTACTTATTTATAATTTAGTTTACTAGTAAATAATCTATAATTTATAATTTATAATTGACTTTTATACTATATATTATTTATTTAAAATATTTAATTTTTATTAAATACTTATTATTTTATTTATTATTATTTATTTATATACTTATTTTGATTAATAATCATTATTTATTTAAATATGTATTATTTATTAAATAATTATTTTTAGTATTTTATTATTATTATTATTATTATTATTATTATTATTATTATTTAAAAAATAAAAGAGTCTTTATACGTTAGAGGCTAATCAGACCTAATACGATTTCTTAACATTATGATTAAGTTATACGTCATTTTAAAATATAAGAGGTCATGGTGGATAAGCTTATACAATATATTATCTAACCAAACAATTAATAACAGGATAACATATAGTATTATAGTTTATCCCATTATGCCTAATATGACATTCCAAAATTACCCATAGCCACACGTCTAAATATATTTAATCAAAGGATGTGTCCAAGTTGGACTTAATTTATTTGGATTTAGGTGAAAAATAAATTTAAACCAATCAATTTTAATTGATTGATCTAATTTGGTTTAGATTAAAAAAAATAAATTCAATCCGAATTGAATCGATTATATTTTTTAGAGCAATTTACATTCACCTCTCTTAGAGTTTAGTGTAATTACACTTGGTACCTCTCTATTTTACAAAATTATCATTTACCTCCCTAGGTTCACTAAAATTACACCGACCTCCCATTCATATACTAATTCATTAATTTAAGTGATAAAGAAATTGGATCGTGGAGTTCTACTCGATTTCTGACTCTTTAACCTCTTCAATCACATTCGAGCTTGTGGCTAGAGGGCTTATGGACCAATCAATACTGATCGACCTTATCCTCATGTGAATGACCCCAAACACGCCCTTGCCTAGCCCAATGGGCGTTGACCAAACAGATGAGGGCGAGAGATACGATTACAATCTCTTCCTTAATGCCTCGTGGGTCCTCCTTATTAATGCCCAATCAGTATATAGCCCCTCTTGTAGGGAGATGGCATTCTATTATTAGCTAAACACGTGTCCACCCTCTACCTCTAGCCAGACAATAACATTTTGGCGCCACCATGTGGATTGGTCAATACTAAATCGACCTCATCCTCATGTGGACTGACCCCTGGACACACGCTCACCTAGCCCAATGGGTGCCAATCCAACACGTACGGCAAGATACATGATTACAATCCTTCCCCATAATGCCTCATGGGTTCCCCTCATTAATGCCGACCGGTATATATACCCCTCTTTGAGAGGGAGATGACATCTATTCTCTAGCCAAACACTTGTCCATCCTCTACTTCTAGCCAGTATAGCAACATATAACACATGATATACATAATTATTAATTATAAAATTATAATATTTTGACAATATTTGACGTATATTAAATAAAATACCTTTTTAATCATAAATTATAATTATAAGTTTCATTTTCATGTGATAAATGTGTATTTTATTCAATTAATGTGTTAAATATTGCTAAAATGTTATAATTTCATCATTAATAATTATGTGTATATATTCCATATTGAAATCGTTTCTAGCTTATGGAATAAAAGAAATAAAACCTAATGTTGATATATATGTAAAATCATAATTTTAAGTCTCATTTAGTGTCAAAATATAGTTAATTGATATTTCCAAGAATAAGTCTCATTCAGTGTTAGTCTATTACAATTGCTATAAATTTCTACTTAATTTAAATTAATATGTTACATTAAATACTTTTTATCATATAACTAATATTTTTCAAATTGTGATTAAAAAATATAAGCATTATACATGTACTATTAACAATTATTTTTAGAGTAAATAACTCATGTAGTCTCTCAAGAAAATTTTACAAGAATATTTAGTCCCTCAAAACTGAAATTAAATATGCGGTCACTTAAGATTTTAATAATACGAACACATTAGTCCCTTTGTATGTATTTGATTCTTTAAACACTAATATAATTGCACATTGACCTACTAACATGATGTTAAATGATATATATGTCATTTGAAGTGGAATAAAATGTTAAAATTCACAAAATAAGTCATTTAAATCTCTATTATAAGTCATAAAGTGATTAATTTTGTTCAATTTTAGATACCAAAATGAGTGTAATATGTTCCAAAATAGCTTCATTTAGCTTGCCTTTAACTTTTTAATAGCACATCATCATTGTACCATGCCACATGTGTAAGTTCACTAACTTAAAACTAATAAAGGGACTAATGTATCCATTAATTTCAATCTCGAGACCACGTGATTAATTTCTTTCTTAAAGGAAGAAATAGTTCGATGTAAAAATCTTGAAGGATCAAATAGGGTATTCATTCTTATTTTTAATCTAAAAATATTTCAATTGCAGACTTAAATCTTACCGTTATAACTATTATTCATGTAAAAAAACAATATTTACATTTTGATTGACAAAAATATCATGAATTTAATGACTTGAAAAAATATGTGATGAGTAATTTATAAAGTCTACAACTTATGCTGCCTATTAAAATTATTTAAGATAATGATAGTCACATGGCAAAAGTATTTTGTCATAGAACAATTTTCTCACTAATATTAATACCTAACGAGATGCCAAACATATAATTGTCAAACATGTATATGGATAATGAAATGATTCACCAACCTCATAATTTATTATTTTTTTTTACATCATAATTTATTAACATATATTGAGTTAAATGAATATATATGGGAACGATTAAATGAGATGAGTAGTTTATTATGGATTAGATGAATGAGTACATTATGATTAGAAATTATTTTTAAACTTTGATTAAAAATTATAAACAACAGTATTTATGGATGTTGGATGGATTCATAGGTTATACCACTTTAATTTTATTATAATTATAGCCATGCTGCATTATTTTTTTACAATTAAATTATAGCAAAATTTTTTGCTTTCCAAGTTTCTTTATTTTTCATATTACTCAGACCAAGATTGGGACTGGACCAAAAAAAGTGGGTCACAAAGATATGGAGTGGGAAGTTTAATTATGCAATTTAATTTGCAAGAAACTATGATGGAAAGCAAGAATATTATATAATTTGTATGGAGCAAGAAGATGAGCAAAAATGTTATACATTTTGTATGAAATGAGGATACTGAAATATGAAGGTTAAATAGTTTGTGTTAAGTATGAATATGGAACATAAGGATTGCATAGTTTGTATAGAGGGAGAACTAGGAGCAGAAATGCTATACAAATTTAATCAATTGTTATTTATTTCATGTTAAATTTATTAATTTAGCAAATAGCATTTATATATTATTAAATTCAATAATTATTATCAATTAAAGTAATTTTTAAAATACAAATAATAAAATCTAGACAATTTAAATTATTATTAATTATTTTTTAATTATATGCCACTTAAATGATACATTACATAACCTTAATTTTAGAAAGTAATCACATTTACTCATTGTAACACACTAGGAAATGAGTTGTAATTGAAATGATATAAATTAAAGTTATCATTTTTTAATTAACTACACCATATATTTTAAAATTGATATTTTAATTTACTAAAAGGATGTAAAAGTAAGGAAGTGTGATTGAAATAGCGTAAATTAAATTTATTCATTATTTTTATTAATTATAAAATTTATTTTTTATATTTCTACAAACAAAATATTTACTAAAAGGATGTAAATGGCTTATGATATAGTAAAATTACTCACTTATTTTCTTTCATCATTCAATAATTTTATCTATCAAAATGGGCAAAATTGTTATAAAATAAGCTTTTTATTATTAGTTAAAGGTCATCTATCGAGATTTCTCAACCTTATAAATATGACATTCAAAATAAGATATAGAATAAAATAACTCATTTTAGGTATATAGTCGGTTATATTTTGTTTATTATTTAATTATTTAACTATTAACTTATTTTCAAAATTAATTTATATATTCAATTTACTATAGGGTATATTTAATTGAATTGTTATTATTTTAAAGTAATGTTAAAAATTCTATTTTTTATTATCACCCCATGAGTTATATATGAAAAATAACTAGTTAATAATTATGTATATATATATTTCATTTTTTTATCACTTAAATTAACAAACTAGTATTTATAAGAAAAGTCAATATACTACTAGAAAGTGGCAGATACGCTTTTTACGATGGTATGTAACAATCGTATATTTACCCAGGTTACGAATAAAACAAATTTACATAAATACCCGTCTATAGCTGGTAAAAGATGGCGCCAATCACCACCAATTGGCGCATAGTATCCAAATGGTATACCAGGCTTAACCAGGTGAGTTTTAAATTTAATACTACATATTTATTAAATCCTTTATCGATAGGTAAACCAACGGGTACTCAAGATATTTAATATTTAATAATTTATGAATTAAATTACCAATTGTCTTACCAACGGTATTTGTCTATTATTTATGAATAAAATTACCAAGCTAAACCGACGGGTAATCAAGATGATTAATGTATAATGATTTATGAATTAAATTACCAACGTTTTTACCAATAGGTGCTTAAGATTTTTAATATTAATTATTTATGAATTAAATTATTGATAGCTATACCAACGTGTTAAATATATTTAAGAATTAAATTACCGATGGGTTAACCGACGGGTATTTGAAATTTCTTTTGCACTCGTGCAAACTCTTGGAATGCCATCACCTGAGTAATAAACGTAACTACCTATTAGTGATATACACCATTTCATTAATCGATTATCCGTGGTAATCCGTAATCATGCATATTACACACGAAGCCCTTCTTCCTCCTCACTCTAAACCCCGCTCTCTCTCTATAACCTCTCTCTTCCTCTCTTAGCCATGCCGCTGCCATAGTTTTTCCCTTCGTCGCCGCCACCAGTTCCGTTTGAGAAACGGAGGCCACCATTACGTTCCTGGGCTTTGGTGAGCATTTTAATCGGTTTAATTTTTTTGATTTGATTTACTTTTTCTCGTTCGTTTATAGGTGCCCATAGTGTTGTGTGTTTGTTGCATTGGGAAATAATTATTGCTATTAATTTGTTAATGTAGGAGTTTTGCTTGAAGGTCATAGCGATTATTGACTTTGGGATCGGTTTGCCATTCTTTTCTTTATGTTAGTCTATGTTTTGTGCGTATATAATTGTAGTGATTGAAATTTATAATGTTGGATTTTCAGGATTGGACTTGGTTGAACGCTGGAAGCTTCCCTATATTTTAGTTTTTTTTTTACTGCTATAGAGGTTAGTAACTCAATCCTTATTATTTATATCGTTGAATGATTTAATATATATGTATGATATATAGAGACTTATATTTTATATGATAGAGTTGTAGGAAATGGGGATTGCATGACTGGGGAAGGCGTAGAGGTCCTTCCCGACTTGTTTGACTTGTTTGATGTGGGATTCTTTGTGTTTACGGAGATTGCAGGATGCATGTTGTGGAGTTATAAGAGGATGCGCAATAGAACGATTTTTAGGATTATTTGAATTGTATGTAATTATTAACATGTAACGTTTAAATGTTCCTATTCTATTGTTGATTTTTATAATAATATCTATAATTGTTGAATTGACTGAAATATCTAATGATTGAAGCTCCTAGTTTAAGGGGAGATATTGTCAAAATTTTGTTAAAATCTTTTTAGGGATAAAAGATTAAAATTAACCTATTAAAAAAAACTTAAAGACCAATTAAAAGAAATATCTGATGATGGAAGCTCCTAATTTAAAGAGAGATGCTATAGAAATTTTGTTACATTTTGTTTTAGGGATAAAAGTTTAAAAAAAAATTGTGTATCGAGGAAATAAGATTAAAAAAAGGATTAAAAATAACTATATTAAAAAAAAAAAGAAAACCAATTCAATATATTTTAAAGTAGTAATTTGGCCCGCGTTAAAAAATTATATGGCAATGGTTGTATTGACTAAATATATGGCTTGGAAGAAATTTACAAAGCATTCTTGTTTGGGACATGAATATTTGTTATTTTTTAAATATGAAAGAGACTTCTATTTTAAAGTCATAGTGTATAATCATAGTGCTTCAAAAATGACTTATTCAAGGATTGAAGAAGACACTATCTAAGATTGTGAAGTTGGCAATGATGACACTGAAAGGCCTGTAGCATCTGAGTATCATGTACGTTTCTTGAAAGTTGTGGTGCACCTTAAACAAATGTACATAATCCTCAGGTGCTACATGTCTTTCATGTGATCATTGCTAACTTCACAATATTAGATAGTGTCTTCGTCATATCTTGAATAATTCATCTCTAAAGCAATATGGTTATATACTCTGGCTTTAAAATAGAAGCCTCCTTCATATTTAAAAAATAACAAATATTCATGTCTCAAACAAGAACGCTATGTAAATTTCTTCCACCATATATTCCAGGACAACCATAGCCATATAATTTTTCAACAACGGGCTCAAATTACCGTTTCACTATGTTTATTCTATTGCCGATCTTTATAATAATATTTATAATTATTGTATTGACTGAAATATGTAATGATGGAAACTCATAATTTAAAGGAAGATGCTATCGAAATGTTGTTAAATTTTTTTGTATGAATAACAGATTAAATAAAAGTAACCATGTTTAAAAAAACTTAAAATCCAATTAAAAGAAATATGTGATGACGAAACTTCTAATCTAAATGGATATGCTTCAAAATTTTTTTAGAATATTTGTTAAGAGAATAAGATTAAAGTAGTTGTACTTAAAATTTAAATAGCAATTGAATTTGTTTTTGAAAATAATAACTTTCTATCTTTACAAAATTGTAGGGTCTAAAGTTAATCACAAGCGCAATGTTACCTTCAAATCGATCATGGATGTATGATAGATTGTATCCTAATAGAGGGGATTAAATTGGACTTTTATAATGGTGTTGAAGAATTTATGAGTGTGGCATGTAAAACACAACAGTTCATTAATGAAGCAAAAGTTAGGTATCCATGTAATAGGTGCAAATGTAGAAAGTATCTGGATGACAATACAATAAGGGTTCATTTGTACAAGTGGGGATTCATGCCTGACTATTGGGTTTGGACTGAGCATGGGGAGGTAGTTAACGCATGGAACCAAGTGGGTATGTGTGAAACTGAAGTAGTTCTGGTGGGATCCATATAACTCAGCACGATGTTGGTAATGTGCTGGAGGATAACCTAGCTAGGCATCATGAGATGGTGTTTGATGCTCTGGTCTTGAATTTGCTGTCGTTATTCAGCCTTCAATCGAGGAGCCCAACCAAGATGCCGCTCGATTTTATAGTCTACTAGAAGCTGCCAATCAACCTTTATGGGAGGATTGTGCGCACTCTGAATTGTCTTTAACAGTTCAAATGTTGAGCATTAAGTTCGAAGGGAATCAAAGCCAAAGTTCTTTTGATCAGTGGGTTGCAATGATTAGTGAGCTAAGTCTGAACCCCAATGCAATTCCAAAAGATTTCTATCAAGCTAAAAAATTAGTTTCTAAACTTGGGTTGAAGGAAATAAAGATTGATTGCGCTTGAAATGTTGTATGCTTTATTATAAAGATGATAGTTCATTGACTAAGTGTAAGTTCTACCAAGAGCCTAGGTTTAAACCCAAGAGACATGGAAGTGGGAGGTATAAGGATGTCCCTCAAAAGAATGCACTATTTGCCCTTAATCCCTAGGCTCACAAAACTTTACGCGTCAATGAGTTTGGCTCCTCATATGAGGTGGCATAGTGAAAATCAAAGGGATAATGGTATGATGACGCATCCATCGCATGGTGAAGCATGGAAAGTTCGATCAACATATCCTGATTTTTCTTGTAACCCACGAAATGTTAGATTTGGACTCTGTCAGATGGATTTACTCCAAATAACCAATTTAGCAAACCTTATTCCTGTTGACCCATAGTAGTTATACCCTATAATCTCCCTCCTGACATGTGCATGAAAGATCCTTACCTATTCTTAACATGTATAATCCCTGGCCTTGATAATCCAAAAGCTAAGATTGATGTGTGTCTTCAACCCCTAATTGATGAATTGAATGAGTTGTGGTGCCAGGGTGTTCTTACTTATGATATTTCAACTAAGCATAACTTCATGATGAGAGCTGCATTAATGTGGACCATCAATGATTTCCCAGCTTATGGAATGCTGTCTGGATGGATGACCAAGGCAAATTAGCATGCTCGATTTGTATGGACGATACTAAAGCATTCACCCTGAAACATGGAGGAAAGAACTCTTGGTTTGATTGTCATAGAAGGTTCTTAGATTCTGATCATCTTTATAAGCGAAGCATATGTGGTTTTAAAAGAAATTGTGTTGAACATGATGAGCCTCCAGTTAGACTAAGTGACCACGAAATGTGGGATCGAGTTAAGGATATCCCAAAATAATGGAAATCGGAAAGGTAGTGCGGCACCATGTTATGGAGTATACCATAATTGGACCAAACAAAGTATTTTCTAGGAGTTGCTATATTGGAAGGATAATTTGGTGCGTCATTGTTTAGATGTCATGCATATTGAGAAAAATGTGTTTGACAACATTATGAATACTGTATTGGATACAATCGAACCAAAGACAACGACAAGGCAAGGCATGATCTGTTGTATTGCATGCGGCTTGATTTGCATTTACAAGAACTGAGAGATGGTCATTTCTATAAACCAAAGGCCAAATATGCCCTAAGTTCCAATCAGGAACAAGCAGTTTGTCAATGGTTTAAGGAGTTAAGAATGCCTGATGGTTATGCTTCAAACTTAAGTAGGTGCGTCAATATTGCACAGGGTAAGCTTGTTGGCATGAAAAGCCACGATTGTCACGTGTTCATGGAGTGTTTGCTTCCAATTGCATTCAGAAAGCTACCTGATATTGTCTGAAGCCGTCCAAGTTGAGTCAGCATTTTAGGGATTTATGCTCTTCTACTCTTCTGTTATGATCTGCTTGTCATGGAAAAAATATTCCCAAAATTCTTTGCAAATTAGAGAGAATTTTTCCTCCTGGTTCTTTGACTCAATGGAACACTTGCCCATACATTTGGCATATGAAGCACGAGTGTGTGGACCAGTTCAATATAGGTGGATGTATCCATTTGAAAGGGAAATTGGAGGGTTTAAAAGAACCGTGAATAATAGGTCTTAAGTGGAAGGATCAATATGCCAAGCTTATCTAGCGAGACTTCAAATTTCTGTCATTTTACTTTCAGCCACATGTTCAATCTAGGAGAACTCGGGTTGGTCGTAACGATGATGGAGGGAGTGTTCTATTCCACCTACGTTGTCTATATTCAATCAACCTGGTTAAGTTGCTGGAAAGAGCATGCCTTGATGGCTAACTTCCAAGGAATGGAATTCAGCACACTTACATATTTTGGTAAATTGTGACGAAGAGCAACCATTCAGATTGTAAGTTAAAAATTCTTTTTTTTTTGTGTAGGTGTGAGTGTGATGGTATGCATATATAAAATAACGTAAAATATATTTTCAACAACAGATACTTTGAGCAACTCACGGTCAAGATTCTCTTCAACAATTTCCGATTGGTTTAGATTACATGTAAGTCTTGTTTAAGATTATGTGACCCAAAATATTATCTATTAATTTTGTTTGATACAAGTAAGTTTGACATTTCAAACTTTATGTACGTAGGTTCATAACAAAAATAATGATGTAACATGTCCCCATTTGTTCAATTTAGCTTGGGGCCCAAAAAATAAAGTTGTAAGTTGGCCCATGTACTATGTTAATGGGTACAAGTTTCATACAACTGATTGGATTGCGGGAAAAAATGACAATACTGGTGTTTGTGTTAAAGGCGATATGGGACGGAGAATGTGATTGGTATGGTGTTGTTAAGGAAATCCTTGAATTTGAGTATGTAAGTGAGCTCACAAATAAATGTGTCCTATTCAAATGTGAATGGTATGATCCTTCCTGACTAACTTGGACACGTCAACACAACAATTACAAAATCATTGAAATCAATCACACCAGAAGATATAGAAGTTATGATCCATTTATTATAGCCCAAAATGCCAGACAAGTATATTATATGTCTTATCTGGAAAAGTAGGTCACAGTGGAGGGTTGTGAATAAGATAAAACCAAGAGGTATGATTGAAATAGAGGAAGACTGTTGAAGATGCGTATCAAGTGGATGATCGCATCCTTCAAGGGTAGTACTAAAAGACAACCTGAAAACCCCTTTCATTGACTATGGGAAGTTGACTTAATTGAATGCACAAGTAACCACCCAATCAGAAAATCATGAAGATGAAACAAGTGGTAGTAGTGCTGATGAGTCACCTAGTGATCAACAGGAGAGTGATGATGAAAATCCTACATTTTCATATTAACTAAGGTGTTCAATATTATATGTAATATTATTATTCAATTATTTGAAATTTCCTGATTTAATTAATGTTTTGTTGTGGATTATTTTTTAATTGTTTCAGGATGGCTAGTAGAGGTAGAGGCTAACCTTAAGGTTGGTGTACCCACCACCACCACCTCACCACCGCCCTTCCACCGCCTCACCATCGTCCCTTCCACCACCTCCACCACCTCAGTCATCGTCCTTCCCACCACCTCAGCCACCGTCCTTTCCACCACCTCTACCTCATCCTGACCATCAGCATCCTAGGCTTTCAGATGATGCCCACTCCTATGCTTGGCCCCACCCCTCCCGTATTCACACTCACAGTCCACTCGCATTAGACCGCTCTCCTAGCTCTACCACTTCCCCTAGCCCTATCACTGCCCCAACTCCCAGCCTCGCATCTCCCAGACTCCTCCTTCCTCGACGGGTCACAGGCACGGATGCCGATGGGAGGCCTCTCGCCCAGATGCAGGCCACTTGGGCCTAATAGACCGCTCCGGAGATTAGGCCAAGGTAAGGACAGGTAAGTTGAAACATATTTTTTTTAATTACATTTTAATTTTATATTGCTTATGATATTTGAGTAATTTTGATTGGTTTTTGATTTTTTTCATTTGTGTAATAATTTTCTCCCATTTGCATCGGTCACCATAGATCACGAAAGTTATAGAGAGTCGGTATAACCATCTGGCCCACATGGACACATCCCGATGTAAAGGAGTTGTGGTGCAAGGAGTGAAAGATAATTATATGATTGCTTCGCTTTTGTTAAAGTATATGTTTACATTATTTAATTATATGCCTAATATATAATCACTAATGTGTTGTGAATTTGTTTATTCAGAAAACATTCTACATTGAGCCCGAGCATGAGCCCGTAGTGAAGAGGGCTTGGAGGATTAGGTTCTCCAAGCGAATACGGGATATGTTTCATGATGTCCATAAGGGACACATGAATAGCTCATGGCTGAACGATATCACCTTGGCTGAGTTGGATGCAATTGGGCCAGCGACCCGACGTCAAGGATAGGTCGGGTAAGGGAAAGACACCGAGCCTCACAAAAGGCGAGCCGCTGCACACGGGTAGGTCAAGCACCCCAGAGGACCCAGAAGCGCTTGGTAATTCTTTACCCTTTCTACATTTTATAATAACATTTACTATATTTGAATTGTGATAAATACTATATTTTGATGACTTTATTGTGCTTATTTATGCAAGTGAGGGAGTTGAGCCGCCCTTCAACATAGGCGACTATTTCTGAGACTCACACCGAAAGGGTGAGCAGAATGGGTAGTCTAGAGAGGTCTGGGTAGACTCTCTGAAGCGACCTATGTAAGTTTAAATTTAGACATATCTTTACTTAATTTGTATTATTATTTTCATTTATGTCATAATCATTACATACAACTTGTTTTTCTTTTTTCCTCTACAGCGCGAGTACACCTCTGGAGTCTAGACCTAGGACCAGACCCAGATGGTGAGGCTGGGCCGATGCTACATTCCTCCTCTTCCCAACGAGGAGGATGTGTGGGCCTAGGTGGTTGGTGGCCCTTACAAGGGTCGCATATATGGGATGGGGTACTATCCTGAGAGTATATCCCCATCCTGCACTGGGTCAACTACCGAGGATGATGCCCTAATGGAGCGTGTCCATGCCCTTAACCATGAGCTACAGGAGGCCCAGTTGATCCAGGAGGAGCAACAGGCACAGCCCTTCCAGGAGCTCAGGAGCAAGGGCGAGAACTGAAGGAGGAGCTGAGAGATCCAAGAGCTTAAGCTTTCCTGGGAGCGGAGTAGTAGGAGAACGCAAGAAGGAGCAGGAGAAGCAACGAGGCGAAGGCTGAGCTTTGAAGATGCAGGAGAAGATCACTGCAGATGTCATAACATTCTTTCGGACATGCATGCTTCAGGATCTTCCAGCTTGGCAGAATGTCCCCCATATCCCACTCCCTTCCATCTTTGAGGGCCAGCAGTCGACGGCGATGACGATAATGGTCCAGATGATGATGATGCAGCTCATGCCGTTGACGATCTTACGCAGGACTTCAGCTAGCTTTTATCTAGCTTTTTCATTTTTACTTTTGGATATTTTTTACATTTACTGTAATTTGTATATATTTTATTGTTATAATTTATTATTTTATTTATTCATTTTATTATTTTTCTTATTTAATATCAGTTTGATTGATAATTAGGTTATTATATAAAAAATAAATAATAAATCATTAAAGATAAATTATAATTTAACCTATGGGTTATTGACGGGTTATCGGTAAAACACAATATTAATTAAATAAAATTATTTTTTCAAATATAATCACCCGTCGAAGGCCGTCCCCTTTTATATAATTGTATTAGCGCTTAGCATTTTATTACCCATCGGTACTTGTGTCGATAAATATGACCAGTTTATTCTACCGTTGGAATACTCATCGACGCCTGAAAAGATACTCTTACCGTCAATTGCTACCCTTCGAAATTTTGTCGTAATAAGTCGGATCCATGCTTTTCTTGTAGTGATGTAAATTTAATAAATCTCAAAAGTGGTTAATAATAATTTTAAAAAATAAAATGATGCTAAATATAATTACATTAAATACCAAAAGAGATTAGCGTAATTTTCTCCATTTATTTATCATTTGTTACCCTACTTTTTTGTTTCTTTCTTGAAGAAAGTATGATGCGACATCATTTTGAGTGACCTTTTTTTTCCTTTGGACCATTTTTGTACCACGTGCTCTGTCATCCAACGATCACTACTACAGGTGGCATTTGTATATCAAATTGCCTGTAATAAATTAGTAAGATTATGTAATGTGATTAAATGCATCATTTTAGAAATGACTAGAATTTATCTTCATGATGTCTTAAAAATTCTATTTTTTTTTAGGATCATAGAAATAAAATTTGGTCACTTTTAAAATGCATTTAAACATTTTTTTAAATTTAAAAAATACTCAAATTTTATCTGTGTGATGCCCCTTAACAATTGTATTTGTATCAAAAGAAGAATCCGTTTGTTTACGATTTCGTCATGCACTTTAGAAAAGCTATTTTGATGATTTCTTTTTCACAAATTGGTGGGAGGGACATTTGAAAGCAAGCTCTAAACAAAATTTACACCATAAACGTGCATCTTTTTAATAGCTCAATCAGAGGTATCCTAAAACAACCATGCGAAACTCAGAAATAATCACAACTGATTACTCAAGAACAAAAGCACGAAAAGCTCTTTTCACACTCATATTTCATACATGAAAACTAGAAGTAACAAAATTTCATTTGTTACAGGCTTTATTTATTATAAAATGTCACTAAAGTTGGAACCACAGCAATACTTTGATACTGCACACAAGGCAATCATAAATTGATAAACACCATAGTTGAGGAACATGACCAGGACTTTTATTCATGGGCAACAACAAGCACTTGTTTACCAATATTGTGACCACTATAAAGGCCAACCAAAGCTGCAGGACCATTCTCAAGGCCCTCATCTATGTCTTCCACATACACAACCTTCCCTCCTTGATGTGAGGCAAGAGAAACTCCAAGAATTTGGGATACAGGTGATAGAAATCAGCAACAATAAAACCTTGCATACGAATCCGCTTGAATATGACACTCACCAAATTTGTTACACCTTCAGGTTGTGTAAGATTATACTGCGAGACCATTCCAGGCTGCATATGCCCGAACTTTCATATTTAGTAGCAGGATCAAGTCTTGCCGAACATTCTCAAAGTAGATGTCAATTCCTTCTGAAAGTACCTTATTTGTAAAGTGATATACACTAGTCACTAGTATGTATTGTGTATTTGTGTTACATGACAATAAACAAATTAAATTCAAATTTCACTATAACAAATATTTTAAATACTGACCTTTTCAGAGCAGCATTGAGGTCTGGTTCTTCTTTGTAGTTGAAAGCTTCATCGAATCCAAATTTATTCTTCAATAGCTCCACCTGGTTGTAAAAGACAGACATTCTAAGAACTACGTATTTTTCTTGGTGAGCGAATGTAAATTGAATGGATTTCAGGTCTTGTTTTTCATACTCCTCTACAACATTGCATTCCTCTTCAAAAATGTAAGAGAAACAGAAGTACTATTTCTCTTCATGAATTCCTTGATCCTTTCTTCTCGAGGTGAAGCAAGAGGGGTTGCATAATAGGATACTTTGCAAACAAACTTGAAAATAGAACCACAAAGTAATGAACTTATTTCACAGTATAAAAACATTGAAATGTGAAACTTTTCATATTTGACATAAATAACAATATGCTCGTTGACTAAAAAGACTTCATGTACTTTTAACTCCACTGAGAATCTTGGAAAATCCAAGAAGCGTGCATGATGCCTCAAAGTGTTCATTGAAAAGAGATTTCGAATTATGAAATGATATTTCCTCAGCTTGAAAATTGGAGCAGTGCTTCTATAAGATGATTATGCTATTACAAAATAATAGTACTTTGAACAGCAGGATAAATAAGGAAAAGATTACGGTGACTCCTGTATAGAAAGACATATATGACAACATTAATTAGATGAATACCTTCTCTTTACTTCCAGCACTTCCAACAACATAGCAACCAGTCAATTTAGCAAATTGCCCAACAAGTTGACCAACTGCACCAGAAGCAGCAGAAACAAAAACCTTCTCTCCTTTCTTGGGAAGACCTACCTCAAAGAAACCAGCATAAGCAGTCATCCCTGGCATACCTGCATTCAAAAGGAAAAAACAAAGCACATTAAAAGGCACAATGAATTGAGAAAACAAATAAGCAAATAACATCCATAAGCTTGCTTGTTGAAATTCATGTTGAAGACACACAATGTCTACTCACAAAATAAAACTAAAAAATTACAATATAAATGCAATATGTTGAGAGGAGTTTATCACAGAGAAATGGTTGTAACAGATACACCAAAGCAGTGAGCTATCAGTTCCAAATGAGTATGCATAATGTTCATTCAATTTTCATTATCCTCCAACACATGGCTCTTTACTGAGCATGAGGGGAAAATGTAAAAGGAGTAAAGGAACAAACAACCAAACAACCACCTCCTATGCACTTTCCCCTGTCATAATTAACCCATTATCTTAACGGTACTAGACAAACAAAGGATTCATTTATCTAATGAAAATTTCATAAGTTGAAGCTTTTGCAAATCATACTGATATCAAGTGCGTCATTAACCAACAATCAATAATGAGAACTGAATTGTTGAATACATACCAAGAATTCCTGTGTAGTACGAAAGTGGGACATCAGTGTGCTCAATTTTGAAAAGTATTAAAGTTGAGGGGACCAAGCTGTACTCTTCCCATTTAGTATATCCCCATACAAGGTCACCTTTCTTATAGTCTGGGTGTCCAGATTCCAGGACTTTAGCTACACCATATCCTGTTAATGGCTGCAATTATTCACAGTTAGTAGCTACATAAATTTATGGTTGAAATGAATTGTCGATACTGCGAACTGCTATATTAATCGAATCTTATATTAAAATGCTAACCAACCATTGGAGTCTCACAAAATACCAACCCCTTTGAACCATGGCATTCTTGTGTGAACTGATTTTTTCCAAAGAAAAGCGAGAAAAAAAATGATTCGTATTTCACCCATGCATGTCTCATGGTGTTTTGAAAAGCAGCTTGATAAGATGCATTAACTAACTTTTACAGTTGAACCTTTGAAAGTTGAATATTATAATCAATAATCATTTTTAATTTCAGTTTTCTCAATTCCAAGTCCCAACAGTACAACAATTATACAGAAATTATAAATTTCAAACTAACCCAATTGAATGACATGGTGTAATCTTAAGAAGAACGAGAAGTTTCATGATTTTTAAGCAAAAAAGAACACAACCAGCTTCCTAACTAATTGATTCTGTTTGAGAAGTAGCCTAATTTCACATGTACCTATGTATACAACCATGAAGATCATAGATCCAGAGCTATCAGAGATTTTGATTGGAGCTAAGTTCATCTGTTCAATAATTGAGTAATTTCTAGTGCATTGATATCATCTCCCTCTCACCACATATCTCTTACATCAGCAACAACAACCACCAATTCCATCCAATCCCACCAATTCCCCTCATCTAGCTTCCCCTCCAATTTGGGGTGTATGGGATGGAATCATTCCCCTTCAGTCATATTTTTTTTTTATTATTACTGCTCTATCCCTTTCACCGTCTTGCTCTTTCTGTTGTGTGCTTCCGGTCATTGTTCTTCGTTAGCTTCACTCGATCCTCACAACGTGTTCTCTGTTGGCGTCTTACGCCTCAGAGAGATGGTCGGTGTTGCGCCCTCTTCGCTTTGCCAATAGCTTTGCCACGAAGACCAGGGCCGACAACAACCTCATCCAAGTTCTCGAATCTGAGATCAAATGTGGCCACACTGATCACTAATCACAACTTGTAATTTATGCTCATTTTTTCACTAGATTAAGTTCAACCCATTTTATTATTATTTTTTTCAGTGGTTCATCGAACCTTCCCACACTCCTCGCCGGAGGAAACGATTGCATTTGTTTACTTTGAGTTATTTTACAGGTGATGATTATGTCTTGTCGAATTCATCTAATGTTCCCATACCAAAAAAAGAAAAAATTCATCTAATGTTCCCACTACAAATACTTAAATACGATATTTTTTTTCATGTTTAAACAATTAAATTGTAATCATAATCATAAGGGTAATTTTAGAAAAATAAATTATAATTGTTTTGAGTCTATTCCTTTCCATTTTATTATCCAAATAATGGAATGATAATTATACTCCATTTCATCCTTAACAATCCAAATAATGGTGTGAGATCTTTATTCCATCCTACTTCACTCCATTCTACTCCATTTCATTCTATTTTATTCCACTCCATCCAATATTGTTTATCCAAACAAAGCCATAATGTTCTATCATAAACCATACTTATAATTAGACCATTGAAAATCTAAATTTCTCCTAATCGTTTCACCCCTAGTTTTTTTCTTAATCACCGTCTACTTTTAAGTTTTAACAATCCCGTTGCTCTTCATCTGGTCTATTCTTTTTACTGGGGCTTCTAAAAGTCTTCTTCAAACCATCTGAGACAAATTCTTCCATCCTTTCCATAGGTGCTAACCCAACTTTCCCTCTAGTGCATTCACTCCTAGTCCTATATTTTCTAGTGCATTCGTCATATATCACTTGACTCACTAAACTAATACTCTTCTTCGTGTCTTCAAAATTTCACTGTTCAAAAGACCTGGGTAAAGTTGTCAATTTAGTCACCTAATCACCAGTCATCACTCAAATTCAGATTTTCGAATTATTACTATTATTTATTTTTGGGCTAGAAATTTCATCTTCAAATTTTTGTCAACGAATCTCTCTCATTGGTCAAGTATTGTTCATCGGGTTTGGTCCTGTTTTAGTCACCTTGTTTATAATTAATTAATTATGGTTAATTTGCTCTTTCTTTCCTTAGTTCTCATATTTCATGTTTTATTGGATGAGAATAATATTATTGAGAAAACTATTAACCATTAAGGGTGCGTTTAGTCTCAAAAAATATTATTTAGTTTTCATTTTTTGTTTTCAATCTATTTCGTATTTTGAGGATTTTGTGACAAACTGCAAATTGTTTTTTGAAAAAAAAAAAAAGCTCATAAAGTGATACAACGAGTAGTGGTCCTGAGCTATGTCTCTTACTGAAATATAACTTTGAGGAGTTGAGGCTTTCTCAATTTTGTTCCAAAACTTATGCTTTTGAATATCAGAGTAAAATTTTTAATTAACCCAATTAAGTGGTTAAGTGACAGAAATTACAAAGCTCCTAAGTCTCTTAACATAGTTCAAGTGTTAATAAGTATGGCACATCTCTTTCCAACAACTAAATTCTTGCAAAATTTCTTGCGCTCCAGTATTTTTTTCCAACTCAATTCGTATTCTCAATCAAAATTCGCAGCTAAATGACACAATCTTCTAAGCAAAAAAAATCGAAAAATAGAAAGAAAGGAAAAATAAAAGTGTTGCATAGAGAGAGAGAGAGAGAGAGAGAGAGAGAGAGATAATGACTCACAGCGCCAGGGGTATATGGCTGCTCTCCAACAGGGCCTTCAATCTTGGACATGAGGCCTCGCATGTATGGATCACATGACAAGTAGAGATTCTTGAGCAGCACCTCATTGGAACCTTCTGGAACCTTCAAAGTGATGGTGGCTTCAACTATGTCCATGTCGGATTCCTTTGGGAAACCAGCAGTGACATAGTCCTTCAGGACCACTTGCTTGTTCTTCACTACTTCAGCCATCTTACGTTGTTGTTGTTGTTGTGGTGACTTGCGTCTGCTGTCACAGTTCACTCACTTTTCAGTGTTGTGTAGAGTGCTCCGCTGATAACAAAGGGGCTTGGCTATATAAAGGGGAATGGCAATTGGTTTTTGCCCATGCAGTGATTGCGCACGTTGTTGATATATTTTTTTTTGGCTGCAGCTCTAGTTGTTGAGTCATCATTTGTCATTGTGGTAATATGGTGATACTCTTGAGTGTGAAAGCGCAACTTTCTAAAAATGTTGTCGGGGTGAGAGTGTGAAGGACAAAGATAGGGACGGGTGAGACCAAGAATAAGGCATTCTTTTAAGTGAGCGGGTCCTGATGGTCCAATGCCAGGCTGCCACAACAGCTCGGGTAGTACCCTCACGCCGGGCATCGTAGCAATCACCATGTTTATGGCTGACGAGTGACAATTCCAGATAGATTTCCACTTTTTTTTTTTTGGTTAAGATAGATCATGTGTCAATCAGAAGTTCAGAACCGTCGGTGTTATATTTTATGGGTTTTGCTGCCAGTGCGCATGGCACTTGTTAAGGTTTTCAGGGGTGGTCGGTGGTTATTTTAAAGACATGTGTGGTTGGGGAGTGGAAATAAAAATAAAAATAATCTATATATATATGTATATTTTTATATTTATATTATATTCTTCTACTTCACTGCATAATAAAATAAGAGTATGAAATATGAAGAATAAAATGAAAAAAAAAAAAGCAACATTCATTCCTTTTTAGAACATGTTCTTTCTATATTTTGTTTCTCTCTTATCATCTTGCTTTTAAAAGCTTTCATTCCTTCTTTATTATGTTTCTTTTGTTCTTCATCATTCATAACAAAAGAAAAGAATCAAAATCTATTAACGCACAAAATTAATTATTACCTATGACGCTTAACTATGTCCTAAGACAGATACTTTTTTTTTCAGTTTTTCAACAACAAAATAAATTGAGATTGATTCTATTAGAAGTTGAGATGTGCTATTATTATTAAAAATTACAGTTAAAAATTTATAAATACGTACCACTAAAAGTAATAATTTAATAAGCAAAAAGTTCTAATAAAAAAGAGACCCCCTTTCAACATGTGCTATGAGAAAATAGTGGTGGTTGAACAGATTTAAATAATCCCAATCGATTTTTATGATAATACTCATTGTCACGGTGTAGGCTTTATGGTTTGCGTGATTGGAAGACTAAAGAGGTGTTTGAAGAAGCTGGTGCTATGTGTGTTAGAAAGGTTGGCAAAGTGGGCTTACTTTTCTTTATTTTATTTGGCTTGTATTGATTGCGAAGCAGGAAGAATATATTCCTGTCTCCACTTAAAGATCTCTTAGCTGGATTGTGGTTGGTAATATGCACACCACATTGCTTTGAGGCTCTATAAATAGAGCAGAAATCAAACTAGAAAAACATAACAACAAAGCTAAAATAGTTTCAGCTTTAGGAAGAAGCAGTATTAGCTTCTTGTGGTGAGGGAAAAATAAATAATGTGTAAGAAAATTTTAAGAGTGTAGTATAAGTATATATTGAAATTTTAGGTATATTTTTTAGATTTTGGAATATTATAAATTATAGTAAAAGAGAATCTAACTGATATACTATATTATAATTACTTTTTAAATATAGTAAAATATTTTTCAAAATTTACCCTTATTTTTTCTCTCAAAATTACAAGAGAATTTTATATGTTAAAATTTTATGTTTAGTTCTCTTAATTTATTTTTGTTGATGTAAATAGTAACAAATGGATCCCTACTGAAGTATTATTCATGTGTTTTATTTAATATGTTACACTCCATACATTTAGATGTGCTTCCACTTATATCTATAAAATATTTATTATACTTAGAGTGTATCAAACTCTAATATTTCTTAACAATGTAATTGTCCAACTAAGTGGCGCTGCTGGGAAAATCCAGAAGGGAGGGAGTGTTGTATTTTGAAAAATTATATATATTTCAAAAGGTTAAATTAATTATATCTTAATTAATTATTTAAAATAAAACTGGAATTGATTAGAAACATGTTTCAAATTGATAATGATTTCAAAATCAAAAACGGCTTTACTAGTCACTAAATCTTTTAAATATGGCAATGAATTAGTTTTAATAGCAATTGTTTTCATGATTCTTCCTTTTTAATTCACATCACACGATCAATGATTGTTTTCATTTAATCATTTCCTAAATCAAATGTTCTTCAATGCCATTAATTTTGTTCCTTGTTTTTTTCTTTAAAACCAAAACCGACCATGCATTCTAATTGTTTTTATTCTATATCTTAAATATTCTTTAAAACCAAAACCGTTGATGCTGTATTACTATTCTACTTAATTACAAACATTATAGATAGTTAATATATGGTCGTTAAGCATCAGTGTATACAGGAAAATCTCATTTGAACATATATATATAAACATATTTTTACAAGAACAAGAAGATTAATTTTTTTTTATTTCTAAATTTCTTACTATACTATTATTCTATTGCTTGGGTTATACATTAAAACTTATTCTCCATTGTAGTTCTTGTGTCCTTGGTTAATACCAAAAGCCTGGATTTGGAGATTTCTACAATGATAGAATAATCCTTATGGGCACAAGCACGCCAGGCTTACAACCATATTCTTTATCTTCTTATTTCAGGAGCGAAGATCAAATTTTCCAACAATCTTAAGGATTATGCCTCATGTTGCTGGAAAATGACAATGATATTCCCATTATTAACAATGTCACACCAGCCTTATCCTTACTTACCATGTTTATGATGTCTAAAAATTGAAATTTTCAAGATCAAAACTTCAAGAGATGGCAAGAGCAAGCTTTATCCGTCCTGACATGCATGGAGTAGCATGCCTTGGAGAATCCCAAGCCTGATACATAAGAACCAAAGAAATGGAACATTGGGTTAATTCAAATAAAGTTTGTAGATATACTATTTTATCTAATGAATTATTTGATGTCTATTCCTCTTATAAGGAAGCAAAGGCAATTTGGGAGTTCATGTCTAAATACAAAAGATGGGGAAAACAAAAGTTCGTAATTGGTAACTACTATCAGTGGGAGATGAATAAGGATATTCAAGACCAAATCAACGAGTATAATTGTTGGAGGAGTTGAGGAATGTAACGCCCAATTTTTACTGTAATTTTTACTATCATTAGGAATTACCGAATTACCGTAGGTAAATATTATATAAAATTTGAGACCAAACAATCCTTAATAAAGGAATATAACGTTAGAAGAGAAGTTAGGAGCAATTCGTGCAAGTATTGCAAACCCCAATTTTCTGTACGTGTAAAATGACCAAAATGCCCCTGAGGTTATTTTACTCAGAAAATGAGGATCGTGGGCCCCACCCATCCTCAAGGGGATGTTTTGATGTTAATAAGGGATTGTTTGTGTTATGTGTGTTAATAGAGGAGAAGAATCCTAATTTTGAGCTTCGACGCGAAATGACCAAAACGCCCTTACCCGTTTTAACTCCGATTTGTGCCGACTTAGCCCGAACCTCACTAAAATGTGTTAAAAGGTGTTTTTAAGCCATGATTAACCATTGGTTAAGCTCGGGTGGTCCGGCAATTTTTAAGTAAAATGACCGTTTTGCCCCTGTCTTTGTGCAGTTTTACAAATTTTGAGATTTTTGATTTGTCTAACGAAACCTAAGCAATATTAGGCTCAAATTAAAGCTTATTAAATTCTAATTACTAATCTAGAGTCAAAATTATTTATTTAGATTGATTAGAACCTAAAATTGCTTAAAACACCCAAATTGCTTAGTAATTCACTTAAACCCTTAACCGTAAATTCTCTAAATTGCATGAATACCTTGCCTACACCTAAAAAATACATGGAACACACAAAATCCTCTTCCACAAGGCTGTAATGCACGAAATTATTGAGTAATAAGTCAGAAAATTATTACACAAAAATCCAAAGAATGAAAACAAAGAATCATGAAAACATGGAAACATGATTCCATGTTTTAAGCCACCAAACAAAATGATTTTTCTTCCTTATTTTTTTTCTCTAATTTTTGGTCAGATTTCTTTCCTTCCTTTGTCCATTTATGAGCTGCAAAATCTCTATAAATAGGCATGCTTGAAGATAGTTTAGATGCTTAGTTCATAACTTACACAAATTCTAGTTTTAGGAGCACCAAAAGCTCTCATTTCCTCCTCCTCTTGGCTGAATTCTTTCTTCAAGTTTTCAAGAATATTTTCTTTCATTTCACTCAAGGAAACCAAGTTCTCTTCCTTTCCTTCAAATCAGATTAGGTAGGGAGTTGTTTTTAAGTTTATTTCTATGCTTTGCTAAGTGTTGTTCTTGGTTCAAAATGATGATTTCATGGATTTTCTCTAGTTTTTCCATTTGGTTTTCTTCTTCCTTTTCTTTGAACAATTCAGCCATATGGCCTAGGTGGGACTAAGATGATGGCTTGATGATGAGGACCTTGAGGGTGGGTTGTGAATCCATCACAAGTTAGGCCTCTAAAGCTTGAAAGTTCCACTTGATGCAAAACTTTAAAGAATAATATTTTTATGATGTTTTTATGATCTTGAGTTTAGAACTTGAAAGATGTATTTTTCACTTTGTCTTGCTAAGATATATTGGGTTGAATTTATATTTCTCTAAAGTCTTGGAGGAGCTCTAGTAAAGAAATAAAATGAACTTGCATCCATGTTTAAGTTTATGCCTTGCATAACCATGTTTACTTTCTATGTCATCACTAAATTCTCAAGAATGAATAAATGAACTTGCATATTCATGTTTAAATTTCCAAGCTTGCATTTCATGTTTAAATTTCAAGTTGTCACTTAATCTCTAAAGATAATAAAGAAGTTGCATCTCATATTTATTTTATGCTCTCACTTTATTTTATAATGGCTAAAAGAATCAATGCATGGCATGTTTATTTTATGTCATCACCTAAAAATCCTAGAGCTCAAAGACTTGCTTATGAATCATAAGCAAAGAAATGAGATAATTGGAGTTAAAGAATTTATTCTTTAAGAAGTCTTGAGAATTGGAGCTTAAAAAAAATGTAATTCTCATCTCCCTCACCGGTCCTGTGCCTACCGCCGCTCCTTGCTTAAGATTCTCTTCTCCCTCACTGGTCCCTGCGGATTACGCCTTCAGCTTCTTGCATCATGTTTATATTACAAGTTCTTGCATCATGTTTAATTTTCAAGTTATCACCTTAAATCTTAAAGATAAAGAAATGGAATTGCATATCATGTTTATAATTCCAAGCTATCACCTTATAAAGATAAGATTAAAATAAGGTTGCATAGCATGGTAATAATTCAAAGATGTCACCTAAATCTCTAAAGCTCAAGACTTGCTCCTTTTATCTTAAGTGAAAGATTTAATTATGAACATTCTTTCAAGTTATAAATCGGTCCCATGGTTAATTTAGGCCTAAAGTCCTATGACTTCTTTCAAGTTTAACAAAAGGAATTAGTTCTAAAAGAGTTTTAAAACTTTGTAAGAATTTTATGGGAAGCTAGTAATTTATGTGTACTTAAAATGTGATTTGATGCTTATTAAGAATTTGGTGTCATTGATTGATTCCCTGGTTTGTATGTTATAGTTGTTGTTGCAAACAATGAAAACTTATGCATGAAATAAAGACATATTCTTTACCTGGAAGAAAGTGTATTACTGTAAGAGTGCAATTTGGAAAGATTCTGGCTAAGGAAAGATTTGGTATTTAAGCGTGTCCATTGTGACCCACCTCTCTTTCCTGGAATCTCCAGATGCATGATTACAGTTGGTATATATTATTTCGGCATAAGACTATAAATGAGAAAATGTTATGATGATTATGAATGAAGAATTGTATTATGATATAACATGCAAAGACTTAAAGGTGACTCAAAATATATGAGAAAATGATCCTTTGGACCCATCAAACTATAGGCGGTGAAAAGGTGATTCTTGCCCCTAGTCTGTTCTCTCAAAAGGGTAGAGACGGAATTTTTACTTATCAAAAGGGATAAGTATATGCTGGTGACGACTAGCAAGGTATGAGCTCATAACCTAGATTACTCCCAAAAGGGTGGAGTATAGGGTGG
Organism: Dalbergia oliveri; assembly: GCA_030441495.1. NCBI lineage: Eukaryota > Viridiplantae > Streptophyta > Magnoliopsida > Fabales > Fabaceae > Dalbergia > Dalbergia oliveri. Next base: position 8,507,489 of record JAMLFY010000016.1, read on the forward strand.
CCCAGGAAAATGATGATGAAAGTAACTTTAAGTCACCTAAGAAACTAAGTAAATGCATTATGTGAATATGATGTTCTGCTATGCATAGTATTTATGAGATGATGATGAGAAATATGATATTCTGCTATGCATAGTATTATGAAATGATGATGAGGAATATGATGTGATTTTATGCATAACTATGTTATTATATATGAAAGGAAAAGTTCATTATAAACATGACATGCTAAGTTTATGATGCATTATAAGACGCATGATTAAAACCGAACCCTCGGAAGTATATTTTCGAACTTAATAAATCAATCTTAGCATGCTCACTATTTCATAATAACCCGAGGTTCCTGGGGACGATGATGATGACACAATGCATCATGAGGTGAGTACCCTACTGAGATTCTTTTTATAAGTTTCTCACTCCCTCTATTTTTCTTTCCATCTCGTCTTCAGAAATAGAAGGAAGCGTTCGTGAATCACATTGAGGCTTCACCGGTAGCTGAACTTGAATCCTGAGTTTCACTCGTATATTTCAGATATCTATCCCTATCCCTGAGTGTTATTACTAGGTGCCATTAATGGATGTCCTTCCATCCATATATTATTTATGTTTTATTAGATTGCCTACACTTAGTCTTATTCTGTTGGTAGGCAAAATATCTATATGATATGTAATTATGGATGCTGTATGATGGAGCCAATATATTATGATGTGATGTTTGTAAATTCCTATGTGTCTTTTAAATTTTGCTAAATCATTCACGTTAAGCGCGGCTCACGTTTTCAATTATGTTTAAAAAAAAATGGCTCGTAATTTCACTAAGTATTTTCAAAGCATGATTAAGGAACTGAAGCAAAGAGTAAAGTCTAGTAATTAATCAATACGCCTAGGTGTATTGGGTTAATTATTAGGGTGTTACATTTTGGTATCAGAGAGTTTCGCTTTCATCTAGCCTTAGGATTGGACTGACTATGCTTCTAAAGCATAATACGTTAGTAATGTCATGTGTAGATGTTTATCATTAGGATGAGCTTGAGGATTAGAAATACATGACTACTGGATGTTGAAAGTGCCATGGTAACTTGCTCACTTTGCATGGAATATTGGGCCTGATCACCTCAGTGTTGCCGTTTTGTGTGTATAGGGACCAATGGCACGACGACAACAGACTAGGCGCGGCAGATAACCAAGATAATGAGACCGCTGAAGCACTTTGACGTAGCAAGGACCATGAGAATGATGATGGAACGGATGGATCAGAATCGTCAAGCTAATATAAATCAAGGACATGAAATTCCCGAACATGCTCGTTTCGGGAATTTTAAGGCAAATCCACCGTTTTCAAGGGGACCCTGAATCCTAATGTAGCAGATGAATGGATTCGGAATATTGAGAAGGTCTTTGCTGTAGTTCCATGTTCCGAGGAGCAGAAGGTCACTTTTGCCACCCACATGCTTGAGGGTGATGCCCTTTTGGGATGGTGTTCGAAGACTCCTGGAGGCAACCGAAGTGGACATTGATTGGGAATTATTCAAGGTCCATTTTTACGAGAAGTACTTTCCGAGTCGGTTAGAAATGCTAAGGACATTGAATTCATGCAACTTGTCCAGGGGAATATGAATGTGGCTCAGGATACTGCCAGATTTGAGGAACTCATTAAGTTCTCAAGGATGTACCAAGGTAACCCTGATGAGTATTGGAAATGCATTAAATACGAGTCAGGGTTAAAGGCAGAACTTAATGTGGCAGCGTTGGACTTTAGGGATTTCTCTACCTTAGTCAACAAATGCCGCATCATTGAAGAAGGGCAAAGAAAGCTGGGTACTTCAAAGTCTGAGAATATCATCAAAAAGCTGACACCTCAAGGTCAACAGTTCAAGAGGCAAAATCGACCTCCATTCCCACCTCAATCGAGACCCCAAGGTCCACAAAGGAACTTTCAACAAGGAAGGCCGAACAACAACAACAACCGCTATACAACAACAACCCCAACAACAATCACAACAACAACAATAACAACAACAAGGGGAAAGCACCACAAAGGGGTCCAGCAGCACCTCCACGACCCGTGCCATCCATGGAATGTCCCAAGTGCGGCAAGAATCATGGGAGCATGCCATGTCGAGCCGGAACAAATGTGTGCTACCGGTGTGGAAAACCAGGTCATTACTCCCAGAATGCACAGAAAGGAACCCGCCAACCCCCAATCCCAAGCCAGGAATACCAAGGAAGGGTATTCACCGTTAATGCTGAAGAAACGACAAAGTCACGAAATCTCGTGGAAGGTAAGTGTAATATGTATGGTAGAAACTTAATTGTACTATATGATTCTGCGCTTCCCATTCTTTTATCTCCCACTCGTGTGTTAAAACCCTTAACTTGCATATAACTGAGCTTCCTTTTGACCTTATTGTTTCTACCCTATTGGAAAACCCGTTAGGACTTGTAAATGTTGTTTAGATTGCCATTTTGTTATTGAGAATAGATCATTTGTTTTAGATCTCATTTGCTTACCCATGCAAGGTTTAGATGTGATTCTTGGCATGGATTGGCTTGAAGCCAACCGTGTACTGTTAACTGCTATGAGAAAACCATCACTTTTCTTCCTTTCCATTGAACCTAAGAAACCCATAAGTCTTTACATAACCTGGAAAGGATGTGGTAAGGGTGAGAATAAAGGTTATATTTTCCTAGCCGCTAGTGATGTAGACTTTGAGCAAAGTATCGATGAGATACCAATAGTAAGGAATTATCCCGAAGTATTTCCAGATGAGATACAGAGTTTCCCCCAAGAGAGAGATAGAGTTTTCCATAGAATTGCTTCCGGTGCAGGTCCCATATCCATAGCCCCATACAGGATGTCCCCATTAGAGTTGACCGAGTTAAAAGCTCAATTGGAAGATTTATTGGAGAAAAAGTTTGTTAGGCCTAGTGCGTCACCTTGGGGAGCCCCTGTGTTGTTTGTGAAGAAAAAGGATGGGAGTATGAGGATGTGTGTTGACTATAGGCAATTGAATAAAGTGACAGTGAAGAACAAATACCCTTTGCCTAGGATAGATGACTTGATGGACCAGCTTAAGGTGGCATGTTTTCTAAGATTGATTTGAGGTCAGGTTACCACCAGAATTAGGGTGAGAGATGAAGATATACCAAAAACGGCCTTTCGCCGATACGGCCATTTTGAGTTTGGAGGAATGTCCTTTGGATTAACCAATGCTCCCAATTTTTATGGATTACATGAATAGGATCTTTAGACCCTATTTAGATCAGTTTGTGGTTGTCTTTATAGATGACATTCTCATCTACTCTAAGACCCACGAGGAGCATGAACGCCACCTAACCATAGTACTGGAAATCCTGAAGGAAAAGAAACTATATGCCAAGCTTTCTAAGTGTGAATTCTGGTTGGATGAGGTGAAATTTTTAGGGCATGTAGTATCTAAGAAAGGAATTGCTGGAGATCCTAGTAAGGTGGAAACGGTTGTAACTGGGAAAGACCAACCACGGAATTGAAGTAAGGAGCTTCTTAGGTTTAGCTGGTTATTACCGTCGGTTTATCAAGGGATTTTCCCAGATTTCCCTTCCTCTGACTAAGCTAACTAGGAAAAACACCTCTTTTTCATGGACCCGGAGTGTGAAAAGAGCTTTCAAGAGCTGAAACACAAGCTAACCTCAACCCCTTTTAGTGTTACCCGACCCCAATGTGCCTTTCGAAGTGTACTGTGATGCTTCAAGGAAGGGTTTGGGTTGTGTACTGATGCAGGATAGGCAAGTGGTGGCCTATGCATCGAGGCAACTCAAGCCACATGAGGCAAATTACCCCACCCATGACCTTGAGTTAGCCGCGTCGTGTTTGCTCTAAAGATTTGGAGACACCATTTATACGGAGTGAGGTTTGAGGTGTTTTCTGATCACAAGAGTTTGAAATATCTCTTTGATCAAAAAGAGCTAAACATGAGGCAAAGAAGGTGGATGGAGTTTTTAAAAGATTATGATTTCGGGTTAAACTATCATCCAGGTAAAGCTAATGTTGTAGCTGATGCCCTAAGTAGGAAATCCTTACAAGTGTCCCGTTTGATGGTGAAGAGATTGAGTTAATTGAGCAATTTAGAGACCTCAACCTAGGAATGACCTTGACCACTAAGGGCATAAGAGCTTGTCACCTTAGTGTGACAAGTGAATTCAAGGAAAGAATTGCTCAAGCCCAAAGGAAAGATACAGAATTTCAAGAGACCTTAGAGGCAGGAAGAGCTGATAAGTTGAAAGGTTTTACCCAAGGGAATGATAGTTTATGGAGGTTTGAAGGTCGTATATGTGTACCTGCTAGTGGTGACCTCCGAAGGATATTTTGGAGGAAGCCCATAAGAGTCATTTCACCCTCCATCCTGTGCCACCAAGATGTATCAAGATTTGAGGAAGATGTTCTGTGGCCTGGATTGAAAAAGGATGTGTGCACATGGGTGAATAAATGCTTGGTATGTCAAAAGGTGAAGATTGAGCACCAAAGACCCTCTGGAATGTTGCAACCCCTATCAATCCCCGAGTGGAAGTGGGATAGTATCTCCATGGATTTTGTAATGGACTACCGAGGACCAAGCGAATCATGACGCCATTTGGGTAATAGTGGATCGTTGACTAAATCAGCCCACTTTTTACCTATTAAGGTGACTTATTCCTTGGATAGGTTAGCACTTATATATTCAGGAGATAGTAAGATTACATGGAGTACCGTCGACGATAATCTCTGATCGATCCGCGATTCACGTCACGATTTTGGGGAGCTTTCAGAAGGCGTTTGGTTCAAAGCTGTTGAGCACGGCTTATCACCCCAAACGGACGGTCAATCTGAAAGAACTATCCAAACTTTGGAGGACATGTTGAGGGCATGTGTTTTAGATCAAGAGAGAGTTGGGATAAGTACCTTATTATTGAATTTGCATATAACAACAGTTATCATGCAAGTATCGGTATGGCACCATACGAGGCCCTCTATGGACGGAAGTGTCAATCACCTCTATGTTGGTATGAGCCCGAGAGCAAAGTCTACTTGGACCGGATATTGTGAGGGAAACGACGGAACAAATCAAGAAGATTAGGGATAAGATTCTCACCGCTCAAAGTCGACAGAAAAACTATGCGGACAAGCGGCGAAAACCGCTAGATTTTCAAGAAGGGGACCATGTGTTCCTAAGAATCACCCCCACCACAGGCATAGGCCGAGCAATGAAAGTAAAGAAATTGAGCCCCAGATTTCTTGGTCCGTTTGAAATCCTTAGCAAAATAGGATCTGGAGCCTACCGTATAGCCCTACCCCAGTCTCCAACCTTCATGATGTTTTCCATGTCTCCCAGTTAAGGAAATATCATTCTGACCCAAGTCATGTACTAGAGCCAGAACATGTACAATTAAGAGATGACCTAACGTTTAACTTACCACCCACGAGAATCGTTGACCGAGGAGTTAAGCAGTTAAGGAACAAGGTTGTACCCTAGTCAAAGTAGCATGGGGACGAGGTGAAACCGAAGAAGTTACATGGGAGCTGGAATCAGATATGCAAGCACAGGTCCAGAGCTATTCTCAGGTAACGAATTTCGAGGGCGAAATTCTTTTTAAGGAGGGGAGTAATGTAACGCCCCAATTTTTACTGTAATTTTTACTATCATTAGGAATTACCGAATTACCGTAGGTAAATATTATATAAAATTTGAGACCAAACAATCCTTAATAAAGGAATATAACGTTAGAAGAGAAGTTAGGAGCAATTCGTGCAAGTATTGCAAACCCCAATTTCTGTACGTGTAAAATGACCAAAATGCCCCTGAGGTTATTTTACTGAAAATGAGGATCGTGGGCCCCACCCATCCTCAAGGGGATGTTTTGATGTTAATAAGGGATTGTTTGTGTTATGTGTGTTAATAGAGGAGAAGAATCCTAATTTTGAGCTCCGACGCGAAATGACCAAAACGCCCTTACGCGTTTTAACTCGATTGCGTGCCGACTGAGCCCGAACCTCACTAAAATGTGTTAAAAGGTGTTTTTAAGCCATGATTAACCATTGGTTAAGCTCGGGTGGTCTCGGGCAATTTTTAAGTAAAATGACCGTTTTGCCCCCTTTGTGCAGTTTTACAAATTTTGAGATTTTTGATTTGTCTAACGAAACCTAAGCAATATTAGGCTCAAATTAAAGCTTATTAAATTCTAATTACTAATCTAGAGTCAAAATTATTTATTTAGATTGATTAGAACCTAAAATTGCTTAAAACACCCAAATTGCTTAGTAATTCACTTAAACCCTTAACCGTAAATTCTCTAAATTGCATGAATACCTTGCCTACACCTAAAAAATACATGGAACACACAAAATCCTCTTCCACAAGGCTGTAATGCACGAAATTATTGAGTAATAAGTCAGAAAATTATTACACAAAAATCCAAAGAATGAAAACAAAGAATCATGAAAACATGGAAACATGATTCCATGTTTTAAGCCACCAAACAAAATGATTTTTCTTCCTTATTTTTTTTCTAATTTTTGGTCAGATTTCTTTCCTTCCTTTGTCCATTTATGAGCTGCAAAATCTCTATAAATAGGCATGCTTGAAGATAGTTTAGATGCTTAGTTCATAACTTACACAAATTCTAGTTTTAGGAGCACCAAAAGCTCTCATTTCCTCCTCCTCTTGGCTGAATTCTTTCTTCAAGTTTTCAAGAATATTTTCTTTCATTTCACTCAAGGAAACCAAGTTCTCTTCCTTTCCTTCAAATCAGATTAGGTAGGGAGTTGTTTTTAAGTTTATTTCTATGCTTTGCTAAGTGTTGTTCTTGGTTCAAAATGATGATTTCATGGATTTTCTCTAGTTTTTCCATTTGGTTTTCTTCTTCCTTTTTCTTTGAACAATTCAGCCATATGGCCTAGGTGGGACTAAGATGATGGCTTGATGATGAGGACCTTGAGGGTGGGTTGTGAATCCATCACAAGTTAGGCCTCTAAAGCTTGAAAGTTCCACTTGATGCAAAACTTTAAAGAATAATATTTTTATGATGTTTTTATGATCTTGAGTTTAGAACTTGAAAGATGTATTTTTCACTTTGTCTTGCTAAGATATATTGGGTTGAATTTATATTTCTCTAAAGTCTTGGAGGAGCTCTAGTAAAGAAATAAAATGAACTTGCATCCATGTTTAAGTTTATGCCTTGCATAACCATGTTTACTTTCTATGTCATCACTAAATTCTCAAGAATGAATAAATGAACTTGCATATTCATGTTTAAATTTCCAAGCTTGCATTTCATGTTTAAATTTCAAGTTGTCACTTAATCTCTAAAGATAATAAAGAAGTTGCATCTCATGTTTATTTTATGCTCTCACTTTATTTTATAATGGCTAAAAGAATCAATGCATGGCATGTTTATTTTATGTCATCACCTAAAAATCCTAGAGCTCAAAGACTTGCTTATGAATCATAAGCAAAGAAATGAGATAATTGGAGTTAAAGAATTTATTCTTTAAGAAGTCTTGAGAATTGGAGCTTAAAAAAAAAATGTAATTCTCATCTCCCTCACCGGTCCTGCGGACTACGCCGCTCCTTGCTTAAGATTCTCTTCTCCCTCTCCGGTCCCTGTGCAATTACGCCGCTTCAGTTTCTTGCATCATGTTTATATTACAAGTTCTTGCATCATGTTTAATTTTCAAGTTATCACCTTAAATCTTAAAGATAAAGAAATGGAATTGCATATCATGTTTATAATTCCAAGCTATCACCTTATAAAGATAAGATTAAAATAAGGTTGCATAGCATGGTAATAATTCAAAGATGTCACCTAAATCTCTAAAGCTCAAGACTTGCTCCTTTTATCTTAAGTGAAAGATTTAATTATGAACATTCTTTCAAGTTATAAATCGGTCCCATGGTTAATTTAGGCCTAAAGTCCTATGACTTCTTTCAAGTTTAACAAAAGGAATTAGTTCTAAAAGAGTTTTAAAACTTTGTAAGAATTTTATGGGAAGCTAGTAATTTATGTGTACTTAAAATGTGATTTGATGCTTATTAAGAATTTGGTGTCATTGATTGATTCCCTGGTTTGTATGTTATAGTTGTTGTTGCAAACAATGAAAACTTATGCATGAAATAAAGACATATTCTGTTCCTGGAAGAAAGTGTATTACTTAAGAGTGCAATTTGGAAAGATTCTGGCTAAGGAAAGATTTGGTATTTAAGCGTGTCCATTGTGACCCACCTCTCTTTCCTGGAATCTCCAGATGCATGATTACAGTTGGTATATATTATTTCGGCATAAGACTATAAATGAGAAAATGTTATGATGATTATGAATGAAGAATTGTATTATGATATAACATGCAAAGACTTAAAGGTGACTCAAAATATATGAGAAAATGATCCTTTGGACCCTCAAACTATAGGCGGTGAAAAGGTGATTCTTGCCCCCTAGTCTGTTCTCTCAAAAGGGTAGAGACGGAATTTTTACTTATCAAAAGGGATAAGTATGTGCTGGTGACGACTAGCAAGGTATGAGCTCATAACCTAGATTACTCCCAAAAGGGTGGAGTATAGGGTGGCCCAGGAAAATGATGATGAAAGTAACTTTAAGTCACCTAAGAAACTAAGTAAATGCATTATGTGAATATGATGTTCTGCTATGCATAGTATTTATGAGATGATGATGAGAAATATGATATTCTGCTATGCATAGTATTATGAAATGATGATGAGGAATATGATGTGATTTTATGCATAACTATGTTATTATATATGAAAGGAAAAGTTCATTATAAACATGACATGCTAAGTTTATGATGCATTATAAGACGCATGATTAAAACGAACCTCGGTAAAGTATATTTTCGAACTTAATAAATCAATCTTAGCATGCTCACTATTTCATAATAACCCGAGGTTCCTGGGGACGATGATGATGACACAATGCATCATGAGGTGAGTACCCTACTGAGATTCTTTTTATAAGTTTCTCACTCCCTCTATTTTTCTTTCCATCTCGTCTTCAGTAGAAGGAAGCGTTCGTGAATCACATTGAGGCTTAGGTAGTGAACTTGAATCCTGAGTTTCACTCGTATATTTCAGATATCTATCCCTATCCCTGGAGTGTTATTACTAGGTGCCATTAATGGATGTCCTTCCATCCATATATTATTTATGTTTTATTAGATTGCCTACACTTAGTCTTATTCTGTTGGTAGGCAAAATATCTATATGATATGTAATTATGGATGCTGTATGATGGAGCCAATATATTATGATGTGATGTTTGTAAATTCCTATGTGTCTTTTAAATTTTGCTAAATCATTCACGTTAAGCGAGGCTCACGTTTTCAATTATGTTTAAAAAAAAAATGGCTCGTAATTTCACTAAGTATTTTCAAAGCATGATTAAGGAACTGAAGCAAAGAGTAAAGTCTAGTAATTAATCAATACCCTAGGTGTATTGGGTTAATTATTAGGGTGTTACACGTAAAACATCCAACTACAAGATGAATTCGAGCTGGATTGCTCATGAAAAATTACTAGAGTCATGTAAGCACTACAAGCAACGTTGAAACATAAAAGCAAGCAACTTTCTTTGACCAAACTGATCAAGCATATAATTATAGAAGATACAGGGAAGGAGATTGAGGAGGCAAGAGCATAGGCATTGGCTGCAAGAGCAAATATGGTTCAAGCCCATAAGAAAAGGCACAATGGTGGAAAATTTAATTCTAACTACAATAAACCAAATTTTGTTCCAAGAGTTTCTAATCCCACTTTCAAAGGAAGTGGAGGTTGTTATGTGTGTGAAAACTAGGACATCGTGCTACATGAGTGTAGGAGAGCAACCATGATTCGAATAAGAATCCTCCTAAACCAAGGGCTAACTTGGTTGAAGGAAATGCTATGATTGTTGCCTCTCTCAAGTATTATTGATGGCCAGTGTGATGATTGGGTGGTAGACTTGGGGCTACTAGGCACATATGTGCTAATAGGAATGCTTTTACCTCTTATACTTCTATGGGAGATGGAGAAATCTTGGTGATTCTAGAACTTGCAACAATTTTAGGAAAAGGGAAAGTTCTTTTATAGCTCACACCTGGCAAGACTCTCGCTTTGAACGATGTTCTACATGTACTTAGCATAAGGGCAAATTTGATTTCTGTGGCCCTAGGAAAGGCTAGTGTCAAGATATTATTTGAATTGACAAAATTGTTATGACAAAGAATAATGTATTTGGAAAGGTTATTGTAACCAAGGACGTTTGTCCTAATATTTCAGAAATAATAAATTAAAATGCATTTTTTTTGGCTTGCTTGATTTTATGAACATGTGACATAGAATGTGTTAAAATAATAGTAATAATTGTAATTTTGCTTGATACAATTAATTAATATGAATATCTTATTTTGGTGCAAAATCTTTATTCCTTCTTGTTGTTTTTCAACTAGTATATCACGTTTTTTTTTGAGTTTTTGATTGTTATCACTATGATTTAGTCAACATATATTCTTCAATTTTCAAATTACTTAATTAATGATAATTGATAATTTTATGTCTGTTTGTTTTTATTATTTTTTAACCTCATTGATATTAATTTTTGATTTTGTGTTTGTTAATTGCTTTCAATTCATTGTTGCCTTCTTGTAATTATTTTCTATATCAAGTATCATAATAATTTTTTCTTTTGAAAAAAAAAATAATGTGATATATAATTATTATTTGTATTATCATCGGTCAGCAATTTGTATCTATATTGTGCTTCATCCAACACGGAATAATAAGTTGAGCATTTTACTTTGTGTGAGCATATACAAGCATAATTCAAATATTGAGTATTGAGCTTTATTGTTAGACTGATAAATTTTTTTGAGATATTATATATAGATATCCAGAAGCACTTAAAAAATACTTTGATGCCGTTGGAATTGTGATCCAGTTAGTGGTTGAAATAGGATGTGATAAAGTAGCTAAGATTAGGTGAAATTATATCCATGGAATATATGAATTTGTATAAATGTCATATCGAGGGGAATACTTAAGCCAATATGAAAATTAAGAGTGATGGAAACCCAACCTTTGTGAATGGAGATCCCAGGAATAAGGTTCATATGGGTAATAACAAGTCACTTGTTAGTTCTTGCTAGCACTTTTTGTCTCTTCCTATGGTGTGAGAAATATGAGTTGTGCTAGACTGCATAATGTGAGGGTAAGCTAATATTTTAATGAATTTCAAAGTCCTTAAAGGTGGTGTATAAAATGCAATATACACTTGATGAAAATTACCTATATAAGTGTAGGAGTTGGGCCGCTCCTATGAAATTGTGACTAAATTTCTAGAGCACTCATGAACTACCAGGCACGTGCATGGTCGAAAAACACAAAACAACGTTAACGATGATGATGATATGTTTTGAGGATGCAAATGTGATCAGATAGGACTTTAAGTTACACAAAAAATGTTTGGTTCATAGAAGTAATTAACGAAACTTCACCAATACATTGTAATTTAAAGTCCTTTCTATCTAGATTGGTTCATAATCCAAAAGGCAATATATTTGAAGCATTTTCACCCAAGTATAACTCAAATTTTTTTTTCATTATTATTATTATTATTTTAAATGAAAACCTTTTGAAATAGGTGGGAGATTGTTGTATTTTGAAAAATTATATATATTTCAAAAGGTTAAATTAATTATGTCTTAATTAATTATTTAAAATAAAACTGGAGTTGATTAGAAACATGTTTCAAATTGAGAATGATTTCAAAATAAAAAACGGCTTTACTAGTCAATAAATCTTTTAAATATGGCAATGAATCAGTTTCAATAGCAATTGTTTTCAAGATTCTTCCTTTTTAATTCAAATCACACGATCAATGATTGTTTTCATTTAATCATTTTCTAAATCAAATGTTGTTCAATGCCATTAATTTGGTTCCTTTTTTTTCTTTAAAACCAAAACCGTTGATGCTGTCTTACTATTCTACTTAATTGCAAACATTATAGATAGTTAATATATGGCCGTTAAGCATAAGTGTATATAGGAAAATCTCATTTCAATATATATATATATATACACACATTTTTTTACAAGAACGAGAAGATTAAGTTTTTTTTTATTTCTAAGTTTCTTACTATACTATTATTCTATTGCTTGGGTTATACATCAGAACATATTCTCCATTATAGTTTTTGTGTTCTTGGTTAATATGGAAGAGCCTGTATTCTTGGAAATTTCTGGACAGTGATAGAATAATCCTTAAGGACAGGTAGGACACCTTAGATTTAACAACAATCTTCTTTATCTTCTTATTTTGCAGGAGCAGAGATCAAATTTTCCAATAGGGAGGTGGGTTAAGGAAAAGGATAAATCAACAATGATATTTTTACATTCAAAAATGGATATCCATTGAGGTGCTCATGTCATCATCACTTGATATCATGGTAGTCCCCACTCACTCCACTTATCTATCACATCCAATGATAAACACGTTATCTGATTGAACACCTACTATTAAAGGTATAAATAACATTTTTGAAAAGCAATTGTAATCCTTATTTTCATTATAATAGTGACAGTTGCACACTAACTCACAAGGACCATCACAGAATTCCTCTGTAGTTTCCTACTTCCCCCCTTATGCTCATCATTGTTGAATAATAATTTGCAATCTACAAACATGTGTCAATAGTCAATAATGTATGGACACATGGAAGATGATGTTGAAGAGCTTCCAACAAACTATACTACCATATAGGACTAGGGTGCGTGGCGCTAGGCAGGGGAAGAGAAGAGAGAGAATGGAGATGGGAGAGGGAGAAGAGACAGCATATTGTGAATCACACGTGAGTGATGTATCGATCTCCTATGGTTGGTTTTGATTGAAATAAATCATCTTGGAAGAATATTCACATTGTCAAGGAATGAAAGGAAAAATAAAAAAAAAGCCCATAAAGTGATACAGCAAGTAGTAGTGGTCCTGAGCGATGTCTGTTACTGAAATATAACTTAGAGGAGTTGAGGCTTTTTTCAGTTTTGTTCCAAAACTTATGCTTTTGAATATAAGAGTAAAATTTTTTATTAGCCCAATTATGTGATTAAGTGACAGAAATTACAAAGCTCCTAAGTCTCTTAACATGGTTCAAGTGTTAATAAGTATGGCACATCGTTCCAACAACTAAATTCTTGCAAAATTTCTTGCTGTCCAGTATTTTCTTTCCAATTCAATTCGTATTCTCAATCAAAATTCGCAGCTAAAAGACACAGTCTTCCAAGCAAAAAAAATTCGAAAATAGAAAGAAAGGAAAAATAAAAGTGTTGCTATATATATATATATATATAGAGAGAGAGAGAGAGAGAGAGAGATAATGACTCACAGCGCCAGGGGTATATGTCCCCAGTCCATCAAGGCCTTCAACCTTGGCCATGAGGATTCGCATGTATGGATCACATGACAAGTAGAAATTCTTGAGCAGCACCTCATTGGAACCTTCTGGAACCTTCAAAGTGATGGCGCCTTCAACTATGTCCATGTCGGATTCCTTTGGGAAACCAGCAGTGACATAGTCCTTCAGAACCACTTGCTTGTTCTTCACTACTTCAGCCATCTTACGTTGTTGTTGTTGCTGTTGCTGTTGCTGTTGCGGTGGCTTGTGTCTGCTATCACAGTTCACTCACTCTTCAGTGTTGTGTTTAGTGTTCCGTGGACAACAAAGGGGCTTGGCGATATAAAGGGGAATGGCAATTGGTTTTTGCCTATCTGCAGTCATTGCTTAATGCCTACGTTGTTGATAATTTTTCTTTTGGTTGTGGCTCGAGTTGTTGAATATATGGGAACGAGTAGAATGAAATAAGAAGTTTATTATACAAGTGGGAAGATTAAGTGCATTATGATTAGAAATTACTTTTAAACTTTGATAAAAATAAATTATAAACAATAGTATTTATGGATGTTGGATGGATTCGTGGGTTATACCACTTCAATTTTATTATAATTATAGCTATGCTGGATTAGTCTTTTACAAGTAAATTATAGCAAATTTTTTAGCTTTCCAGGTTTCTTTATTCTTCATATTCCTTGACGCCAAAATTTAGGATGAGGACCAAAAAAGTGGGTCACAAAGATATGGAGTGGGGAATTTAATTATGCAAGTTAATTTGCAAGAAACTATGATGGGAAGCAAGAATATTATATAATTTGTATGGAGCAAGGAGATGAGTGAAAATGTTCTACATTTTGTATGAAGTAGAGACCGTGAATATGAAGGTTACATAATTTGTGTTAAGTATGAACAGGAAATAAGAGAATTGTATAGTTTGTATATAGGGAGAACTAGGAGCAAAAATACTATGCAAATTTAATCAACTATTATTTATTTCATCTTAAATTTATTAATTTAGTAAATAACATTTATATATTATTAATTCAATAATTATTATCAATTAAAATAATTTTTAAAATATAAATAATAAAATCTAAACAATTTAAATTGTTATTAATTATTTTTTAATTATACATCACTTAAAATATACACAACATAATCTTAATTTTATAAGGTAATCACATTTACTTATTGTAACACCTTAGGAAATGAGTTGTAATTGAAATGACATAAATTATAATATTATTCTTTTTTTGTTAACTACAACATATATTTTAAAATTGATATTTTAATTTACTAAAAGGATATAAAAGTAAAGGAAGTATAATTGAAATAGAGTAAATTGAATTTATTTATTTTTATTAATTATAAAATATATTTTTATATTTCTAAAAATAAAATATTCTAATTTACTAAAATAATGTAAGTGACTCATGATATAGTAAAATCACTCACTTATTTTCTTTCACCATTCAATAATTTTATCTATCAAAATATATAAAATTGTCATGAAATAAGCTTTTTATTATTAGTTAAAGGTTATTTATCGAGATTTTCTCAACCTTATAAATATAAAATTCAAAGAAAGATATAAAGTAAAATGACTCATTTTAGGTATATACTCATTTACATTTTATTCATTATTTAATTATTAACTTATTTTCAAAATTAATTTATATATTCAATTTCCTATAAGCTATATTTAATTGAATAGTTATTATTTTAAAGTAATGTTAAAATATCTATTTTTCATTATCACCTTATGAGTCGCATGGGTAAAATGACTAATTAAAAATTATGTGTATATATATTTCATATTTTTTCACTTAAATTAACAAATTAGCATCTATAAGAAAGGTTAACATAATTTTAATGAATCTCATAAGTGATTAGTTATACTTTTATAAAGTAGAAAAATATTGAATATAATTACATTAAATCTGTGCAATTTTCTATATTTTTTTATCATTTTCTACCCTACTTTTTTTTTTTTTTTACTTGAAGAAAGTTTGATGCGACATCATTTTGAGTCACGACATTTTTAGTCCCCTTTGGACCATTTTTGTACCACATGCTTTGTCATCTAACGATTATGACGACGGTTGGCATTGATATATCAAATTACCTGTAATGAATTAATGAGATAACGAAATGTGATTAAATGCATCATTTTAGAAATGACTAGAATTTATCTTTATGATGTCTTAAAAGTTCTATTTATTTTTAGGATCATAGAAATAAAATTTGGTCACTTTTAAAATGCATTTAAACATATTTTTTTAATTTCAAAAGCACTCAAATTTTATCTGTGGGATGCCCCCCAACAATTGTATTTGCATCAAAAGAAGAATCCGTTTGTTTACGAAATTTTTTGCTAAGAACAAACAGGTCATGCACTTTAGAAAAGCCATTTTGATGGTTTCTTTTTTCACAAGACTGGCAGGAGTGACATTTGAAAACAAGCTCTAAACAAATTTTACACCATAAAAGTGCATCTTTTTAATAGCTTAAAACAAAGGCATCCTAAAGCAACAATGCAAAACTTAGAAATAATCACAGCTGATTACTCAAGAACAAAAGTATGAAAAAGCTGTTTTCAATCTCATCTTTCATACATGAAGACTAAAAGTAACTAAATTTCATATATTACAGGCTTTATTTAACATAAAATGTCACCAAAGTTGGAATCACAGTAATACTTTGATGCTGCACACTAGACAATCATAACTTGATAAACACCATAGTTGAGGAACATGACTAAGGCTTCTATTCACGGGCAACAACAAGCACTTGTTTACCAATATTGTGACCACTAAAAAGGCCAACCAAAGCTGTAGGACCATTCTCAAGGCCCTCATCTATGTCTTCCACATACACAACCTTCCCTTCTCTGATGTGAGGCAAGAGAAACTCCAAGAATTTGGGATACAGGTGATAGAAATCGTGAACATTAAAACCTTGCATACGAATCCGAATAGGACATTCGCCAAATTTGTTACGCCTTCAGGTTGTGTAAGATTATACTGCGAGACCATTCACAGCCTATGCGGGTAGACACTCATATTTAGTAGGAGAGGTCAAGTGTTTGCCGCCAACATTCTCAAAGTAGATATCAATTCCTTCAGAAAGTACCTTATTTGTAAATTGATATACGCTAGTCACTAGCACATATTGTGTATTTGTGTTACAAGGCAACCTAAATCTTCAATGGCAATAAACAAATTAAATTCAAATTTCACTGTCAAAAACCTTTTAAATACTGACCTTTTCAGAGCAGCATTGAGGTCTGGTTCTTTTTTGTAGTTGAAAGCTTCATCAAATCCTAATTTATTCTTCAATAGTTCCACCTGGTTATAAAATACATACATTAAATTGAATGGATTTCAGGTCCCGTTTTTCATACTCCTCTACAAATTCCTCTTCAAAAATGTAAGAGAAACAAAAGTACTATTTCTAGTTTATGCCACATTTCTCTTCATGAATTCCTTGATCCTTTCTTCTCGAGGTGAAGCAAGAGGGGGCAGGGGTTGGTTGCATAGTAGGATACTTTGCAAACAAACTTGAACATAGAACCAGAAAGTAATAAACTTATTTTACAGTATAAAAACATTGAAATGTGAAACTTTTCATACTTGACATAAATAACAATATGCTCATTGACTAAAAAGACTTCATGTACTTTTTATTCCAGTGAGAATCTTGGAAAATCCAAAAAGCGTGCATGATGTCTAAAAGTGTTCATTGAAAAGAGATTTCTAATTATGAAATGATATTGCCTCAGCTTGGAAATTGGAGCAGTGCTTCTATAAGATGATTATGCTATTACAAAATAATAGTACTTTGAACACCAGGATAAGTAAGGAAAAGATTATGGTGACTTCTCTATAGAAAGACATATATGACAACTTTAATTAGATGAATACCTTCTCTTTACTTCCAGCACTTCCAACAACATAGCAACCAGTCAATTTAGCAAATTGCCCAACAAGTTGACCAACTGCACCAGAAGCAGCAGAAACAAAACCTTCTCTCCTTTCTTGGGAAGACCTACCTCAAAGAAACCAGCATAAGCAGTCATCCCTGGCATACCTGCATTCAAAAGAAAAAAATAAAACACATTAAAAGGCACAATGAATTGAGAAAACAAATAAGCAAATAACATCCATAAGCTTGCTTGTTGAAATTCATGCTGAAGACACATAATGTATGCTCACAAAATAAAACTAAAAAATTACAATATAAATACAATATGTTGAGAGGAGTTTATCACAGAGAAATGGTTGTAACAGATACACCAAAGCAGTGGGCTATCAGTTCCAAATGTGTATAATGGTCATTTAATTTTCATTATCCTCCAACACATGGCTCTTTACTGGGCAAGAGGGGAAAATGTAAAAGGAGTAAAGGAACAAACAACCAAACAATCACCTCGTATGCGATTTCTCCTGTCATAATTAACCCATTATCTTAACGATACTAGACAAACAAAGGATTCATTTATCTGATGAAAATTTCATAAGTTGAGGCTTGCAAATCATACTGATATCAAGTGCATCATTAATCAACAATCAATAACGAGAACTGAAATTGTTGAATGCATACCAAGAATTCCTGTGTAGTACGAAAGTGGGACATCAGTGTGCTCAATTTTGAAACTTATTAAAGTTGAGGGGACCAAGCTGTACTCTTCCCATTTAGTAAATCCCCATACAAGGTCACCTTTCTTATAGTCTGGGTGTCCAGATTCCAGGACTTTAGCTACACCATATCCTGTTAATGGCTGCAATTATTCAACAGTTAGTAGCTACATAAATTTATGGTTGAAATGAATTATCGATACTGCAAACTGCTATATTAATCGAATCTTGTATTAAAATGCTAACCAACCATTGGAGTCTCACAAAATACCAACCCCTTTGAACCATGGCATTCTTGTGTGAACTGGTTTGTACCAAAGAAAAATTAAAAAAGAATTGATTCGTATTTCACCCATGCATTTCTCTTGGTGTTTGAAAACCAGCCTGATGTGATGCATGTAACTACTTTTAGAGTTGAACCTTTGAAAGTTGAATATTATAATAAAAAATCATTTTTAATTTCAGTTTTCTCAATTCCAAGTCCCAACAGTACAACAATTATACAGAAATTATAAATTTCAAACTAACCCAATTGAATGACATAGTGCAATCTTAAGAAGAACGAGAAGTTTCATGATTTTTAAGCAAAAAAGAACACAACCAGCTTCCTAACTAATTGATTCTGTTTGAGAAGTAGCCTAATTTCACATGTACCTATGTTTACAACCATGAAGATCATAGATCCAGAGCTATCAGAGATTTTGATTGGAGCTAAGTTCTTCTGTTCAATAATTGAGTAATTTCTAGTGGATTGATATCATCTCCCCAATCTCACAACATATCTCTTACATCAGCAACAACAACCACCAATTCCCTCATCTAGCTTCCCCTCCAATTTGGGGTGTATGGGATGGAATCATTCCCCTTCAGTCATATTTTTTTTATGCAATTACTGCTCTATCCCTTTCACCGTCTTGTTCTTTCTGTTGTGTGCTTCCGGTCATTGTTCTTCATTAGCTTCACTTGCTCCTCACAACGTGCTCTCTGTTGGCGTCTTACGCCCAGAGAGACGATCGGTGTTGCGCCCTCTCTTCGCTTTGCCACGAAGACCAAGGCGGACAACAACCTCGTCCAAGTCCTCGAATCTGAGATCGAATGTGGCTACACTGATCACCAATCACAACACGTAATTTATGCTCACTTTTTTACTAGATTAAGTTCAACCCATTTTATTATTATTTTTTTCAGTGGTTGTGTGTGATATTTGTAGCCAATATCGAACCTTCCCGCACTCTTCGCTGGAGGAAATGATTGCATTTGTTTTTTTTTTTGTTTTTTGATATAGAGTGATTGCATTTGTTTACTTTGAGTTAATTTACAGGTGATGATTATGTCTTGTCGAATTCATCTAATGTTCCCATACCAAAAAAAAAAAAAATTCATCTAATGTACCCAGTACAAATACTCAAACTAATACGATATTTTTTTTTCATGTTTAAAAAATTAAATTGTAATAATAAGGGTAATTTTGAAAAAATAAATTATAATTGTTTTGAGTACATTCCTTTCCATATTATTATCTAAATAATGGAATGGTAATTATACTCCATTCCATCCTTAACAATTCAAACAATGGTATGGAATCTTTATTCCATCCCATTCTACTCCATTCTATTTCATTCCATTCCACTTCATCCATCATTGTTTATCCAAACAAAGCCATAATGTTCCATGGTAAACCATACTTATAAGTAGACCATTAAAAATCTAAATTCTCCTAATCGCTTCACCCCAAGTTTTTTTCTTAATCACCGTCTACTTTTAAGTTTTAACAATCACGT
Organism: Dalbergia oliveri; assembly: GCA_030441495.1. NCBI lineage: Eukaryota > Viridiplantae > Streptophyta > Magnoliopsida > Fabales > Fabaceae > Dalbergia > Dalbergia oliveri. Next base: position 8,527,289 of record JAMLFY010000016.1, read on the forward strand.
TGCTCTTCATCTGGTCTATTCTGTTTACTGGCGCTTCTAAAAGTCTTCTTCAAACCATCTAAGACAAATTCTTCCATCCTTTCCATAGGTGCTAAGCCAACTTTCCCTCTAGTGCATTCACTCCTAGTCCTATATGTTCTAGTGCATTCATCAGATATCACTTGACTCACTAATACTCTTCTTGTATTAGTTTAGTGATACAAGAAGCATGGCACATCTTTCCAACAACTAAATTCTGGCAAAATTTCTTGCTATCCAGTATTTTTTTCCAACTCGATTCGTATTCTCAATCAAAATTCGCAGCTAAAAGACACAGTCTTCTAAGCAAAAAAATTCGAAAAATAGAAAGAAAGGAAAAATAAAAGTGTTGCGTATATATATATATATATATATATATATATATAGAGAGAGAGAGAGAGAGAGAGAGAGAGAGAGAGATAATGACTCACAGCGCCAGGGGTATATGTCCCCAGTCCATCAAGGTCTTCAACCTTGGCCATGAGGATTCGCATGTATGGATCACATGACAAGTAGAGATTCTTGAGCAGCACCTCATTAGAACCTTCTGGAACCTTCAAAGTGATGGTGCTTTCAACTATGTCCATGTCGGATTCCTTTGGGGATCCAGTGACATAGTCCCTCAGGACCACTTGCTTGTTCTTCACTACTTCAGCCATCTTACGTTGTTGTTGTTGTTGTTGTTGTTGTGGTGACTTGCGTCTGCTATCACAGTTCACACTTTTCAGTGTTGTGTAGTGTGTTCCGTGGATAACAAAGGGGCTTGGCTATATAAAGGGGAATGGCAACTGGTTTTTGCCTATGCTGTCATTGCTCACGTTGTTGATATATTTTTTTATGGCGGCTCTAGTTGTTGGTCATCATTTGTCATTATGGTAATATGGTCGTACTCTGAGTGGGAAACCTTTTACTTTATAACTTTATCGTCTAATGTTAGTGGCTGATGAGTGATAATTACATATAGATTTCCAACTTTTTTTTTCGGTCAAAGATATATTTCCATGTGTGAATCAGAACATTCGGGGTTATATTGTATATTGTTTATATTTTAATTTTTAAAAATAAGTGTTTAATTGAAAATTTTATTTTATTATTATTAGGTATAATGAATTAATAGAAAAAGTAATAATTATTACCATATTCAATAGTAATAGATTAAAATAACATTTGTCTATATTTTAATTGTATATTACTTTTCTATGTTAAATTATTGGTGGTCGATCATTACTTTTAATTTGTAAAGCATGGACGCTAAATATATAGAACATTAAATTAAAATTATATGGAGACACATCAAATTTAAATAATTACATGACACAGACATTATATATATATATATATATATATATATAATTTTTTTATTTTATTGTATGATTTTTTTTATTGTGTTTGTATAATTTTTTTTATTTAATTAATTCTTTTTTTTTTATGATCAATTGAAAAATTTTCAAAATGACCTAACTAGTTTTTTCTGTTTCGTGTAAGCTCAAAAAAACTAATTTTTTAATTAGATGCATATGTATTTAACACATTAAATTGTATTGTATTGTGTTGAAACGTGTCCGCACACTTCTTAGCTTTTAATCATCTCAACGCACCAAATATATTGATACTTTAAAGCTTTATTTTTTTTTAATAAAAAAATTTTCTTTGAAAACCTGGAAAAGACATTATCAGCAAAACCATATTTTATTTATAATTTAATATTTTAACTATTAGATTGAAGAGCATCAGATAAAAAATGTTACACTATATTCTTGAACTTTAGTTCATACTTCATATGCAATATGATACTATAAATTTTATTAAATGTGTGCTATTTTCATTATAATATATATAGAAATAGAAATATTATTATTGATAAATATTTTACTTTTGTATTGTATATATCCCCACATAGTATTTAATAATATAATCTTCTAGGTGAAATCCCGATACATTGTATACTAATTAAAGTGGATGTACTTATTACAATTTTTACGTTATGGACCATTTATTAGAATTTTTAACCATTATATATACGTATAATTAATTTGGTATTCTAGGAATAAAGTATATACAACATAATGTTCCAAAGGGAAAATGCTATCTTCCTAAAAAAAAATCGTATTTCTTTTATTTGACAATAAATTTAGCTTGTCATTTTCTTAAAAAATTTTAAGAATTCACTCCCAAAATTAAAATCACAAAAGCTATGTTATTATTAGTTATCAAATTAAGCTAATAATTAACACTCTAACCTTGCAAAATCAAATGATAGAAGACTACTATTGTTATATGCAATTATGTAAAGTATTGCATGATATTAATTTTCTTTAAGATATTATGATCAATTTTCTTTTACTAAAACTTGACCATTAAATAAATTTAAAGTAAAAATTATTTGTAATTTGAAAATAAAAATTGGGCTATTTGGTTAAAATTTTGAGAGAAGTATTTCTTCATATTCAAGTAGAAACAAAAGCAAATTTTTTTTATATGTTTGGGTATAATTATAGAAGTACTTTCTATTATAGTCAGAAGTTATTAAGTTATTTGGATAGAGTACATACAGAAGTACTTTTTTTGCTTGAAAAGTTATTTGTAAAACTATAATTAATGGCATGAAAAGTTATTTCCTAAAACAGATGTTTTGATTTTCAGTGTTTTTTGCACTTGAACTTTTTTTCATATAAAATTATTTGTATTTCTTATTTATTTTTAACTAAATATAATTAATAAAAAATGTTTAAATAAAATAAAATCAATTCTTTAATAGTTTATATTTGTTTATGTTATGTTATATTTATTGGGCTTATTAAACTAATTATGTATATTTATTATTATTGAGTTATATTTATTGATAAATAAAATAATACACACACAAAATAACATGTAACAAAACAATTAAATTATTTTAGGTGTGATAGTGAAAATAAGGTGAGTGGGTGAGAGTGATTTAGTGAAAGGTTATTTTTTGTCTTTTTATAAAATTTATGAGGTTAAATTTTGAATCTAAATAATTTGTAAGGATAAATTTAGCTTCTAAGTTTTTTTGAAAAGCACAAATAAACATGGTAAAAAAAATTCTAGAAATAGTTTCTTTTAAAAAAATTGAAAAGAAGTACTTTTTTTCCTCCTAACTTATCCAAACGAGTTCAATATAATATAGATATTCATATGCAACTAAATTATAATAAATTAGAGTGAGTTTCAACTAAAAATTATAGATTAATTACAATCATAATTAAAATATAAAAATAATTTAATTTTAATGTACTGATGCAAAAAAGTTTTACATAGTTGTAATAATACCTCGACAAATATTGTTACCTTCCACACCCATTATTTGAGAAGTCTTACAAATGGAAAATTTTGATTAAAATTTACATTGTCAATGCATATCAAAATTAAATTCATAATAAACCATGTAATAATTGCAAGTTGACTGTTTATAATATTAAATGCAAAATGTGTTTAATTTATATATTATATCATGTCATGTCATATCATCATCATATATATAATTCTAAAATCGAAGTTTGGAAAAAAAGAAATGGTTGATGTGTCATTCAATTAGAGTATTTAGTTCCCCACCAATGAAAAGTCAATTAATATACTAATTATATTAAACCATCAATTACCGCCCATTAAATTCACTCAAATAATTATAATAGTCAATTAAACAAATGTATTCCAACTCATGAAAGCTTTTAGAAGGTAGACTACATATATGTGAGCAAACCATAAAATATATGATGTGATGCACTCTACATAAGTCATCCCATTCTATTGGTGTCAGGAACTTGTTAATTTGTTATGGTTTTTTTTTCTTCTGATTATTCTATTCATTTCCTTTTATATTCTTCATTCCATACACTATATAACATCATCTCATTTTGCTATACTATAAGAAATTTGTGGAACACAGAGAATTACAGACGGATTTTATAAGCTTTATAGATGGATTTTTCAATTACAGACGGATTATAGATGGAAACATGTAGTTTGTTATTTTCTTCTCATAAATGTTACAAACTGATTTGTCTATTTGTAGATTTACAGGAGATTTTTTCCATCTGCAATTGGCTAAAAAAAAAGGTTGCAAACTTAGGGTGTGTTTGCTTTGGGTATTTTCAGTTTTCATTTTCATTGAAAAATGAAAATAACTATGAAAACGCGCTTGGTCTAAAATTTTGATCTCGTTTTCTAGAAAAAAATTTCAAAAATCGTGAAAAAACTGAAAATTTTCATTCTTTCCTCCGAAAATTTTGAGAATGAAGAGAGGAAATTGTGAAAATGCGGTGCATGGATATAATATTAATGAACTTTATAATAGCTCTCTATGAAACCCTTCACCACGTTCCCTCATCTTGTGCGCTCTTGTCTCCCCATTGTTAGCGCCTCCTCTTGCTTCATCTTGTCAGTCACCAGGTAGCTCTTCCCATCCATCCATTATTTCACCTTTTTGATCTTCTTCTTCTTCATTGTGTTTCACCTCCCTTTGGTCCTATCCTCCTCTTCTTCATGTACACGATGCGCTGCCTTTGCCGTGAGGAAGGGAGCCGGACCGCCTGAGGAAGAGACCTCTGGCCACCAGGAAGGGAGCCAAGGTCGCGGAAGGGAGCTGAGATCGCTACCAGGAAGAGAGCCAAGGGCTCCGCGGAAGGAGCCGAGACCACCGGGAAGGGAGCCAAGGCTGCCGCTGGGTTCCATGGGTTTGTTTTGCTATTTTTATCAGTGAATGGGTGTTGGTTACTGATTAGGATTGCATTAGTCCCTGATTTGTTGCAAAATTTTGTTATATTGGTGTGAAATTCCTTCATGGGTTATCTTTGTGGTTAGGAGTAATTTTCTAATTTTTTTTTGTTTCCTGATTGTATTTATACTCATGTAATTCAATTTTCTTTCTTCGCTTTTAAGATAAACTAGGTTAGATTTCAACTGACATTAGAGATAACAAAATCAGGTATGCTTTTTCAACTATTAAAGGATAAATATTGAATGATTTGATGCTGTCTTGAATATGGCATTGATTTATTTATGCTATCTTGTGCTAATTGGGTTTGATTGAATGATATTGATATTGAGTGATTTGATTTATGCCTCATGTACTGATTGAATGATATTGAATGATTTGATTTATGCTATCTTGTGGTGATTGGGATTTCAACTATGGATTTATCTTGTGCTAATTTGGTTTGATAGAATGATATTGATATTGAATGATTTGATTTATGCCTCATGTACTAATTGAATGATATCGATATTGAATGATTTGATTTATGCTATCTTGTGCTGATTGAGATTTCAAACTTGTAACATTTAGCTCAACTTTTCATATGCATAGATTTTTATGTTGTAGAAATAGTTATTATATATTTTGTTATTGTTCATAATGAATATTGGTTGGTTGATAGAAAGTTATTAGCCTAAGATGGGAGGAAAATCTGAACTTGGAGATAGTATGGAATGGTCTATCTCAAACACAAAGGCTTTCATTGACGTGCTTTATGAAAGAGTGAAGAAGAAGCAACAACAAAGTTCATCATTTAAAGGAGCAGTTTAGGAAGATATAAACAATGAGTTGGCTACCATAATTGGAGAGAGTTATGGTGTAAACAGATTGAAAGGGAAGTATCAACGACTACTCACTCTACACCGTGAATTTTAAACTTTGCTATGGATAGGAGTTACTTGGGCTCTACATCTAATAAAGTGAATGCCCCTCAAGACGTATGGTATGACTTGATTTCGGTATGTTCAACTTTATTAATTAAAATACAATCATTTTCAATGTAATGATAGTGTAACTTATCCATTTACCTAATATTAAATTTCATTTATATTTTGCAGAAGGAAAGTACTACAAACACTTTAAGAAGCATGGAATTGAGTTTGACTATGAAATGCTAGGTGAAATATTTAATTCTAGTATTGCAACGGGCAAATTAAGTTATGCTTCCACTCAAGAGCCACCAACCTCTGATGAGGATAGACAAATGGAAGATGACTTTCTTTCAAATGGTGTGTATGTTGCTGGCCCCATTGATGTTGGTGATGATGACTTGGAAGAAATTGGTGATAAAAGGAAACATATGGGATCTTCAAGTGACCGTCGATGCAAAGAGGCAAAGAATTCAAGAATAGAAAGACTTGAAAAAGCTTTGAGCCAATGGAGTGAATCAATGAGTGGAAGGACAGAATCTTCCAAAGCAAGAACTGAAGCACTGAAAGCTAAGGCAGCAATATAAAACACAAGCAAGCCAAGCTACAAGCCCAGGATCTGATCCTTATTCTATAGACGCATGCATGGAATTGCTGGACTCCATGGAGGATATTTCAAGTAAAATCCACAACAACGCATTGGTGAAGTTTAAAGATAGCGATTGGAGATGCATGTTTATTAAGATGCCTTCATTTAGGAGGAAGGATTGGCTAGCATCACTTGAGTAGTACTAAGTTGATTGTTGACTTTATGCTTTATTTTAAATGTTGTGCTTTATTTTTAATGTTTGTAATGACTTGTTTAACTCTTCAGTATTGGATTGTTAACGTGTGTTATGTTATGTATTAACTTGTTGAACTATTTGGTATGGGATGCATTTCAATATTTTCTATTATTATACCTAATTGACTTTGTTGATATTAGTATAGGTTCTTTATTTGATGAGCTTTAATGTTTTCCTATTATTGAAACTAATTGATCTTGTTGGTATGATGAGCAGGTTAATATGTCAATGTGAATCCACAAATAGTTCAAGTAGTGACAATAACACAGATTCAAGTGACTTGTATAATGATTTGGAGATTTGATTATTGTTTCACTAATCAAGGAATATGAGCAAAATTTTATTAACAAAATACCATGTAGGACTTCTATGTTGACTAGGAAGATGTATACTCTTGAGTTCTTGGTTGGGCATGAAGCTAGATGCTATGAGAGTTTTAGAATGGAGAAACATGTATTTATGAGTTTTTGTAACACTTTAAGGGAAGTTGGAAATTTGAAGAATGGTAAAAAGGTAAGTGTGGAGGAAGGAGTTGCAATGTTCTTGATAATATTGTGCCATAGTACGACATCGAATTGTTGCCAAGTGCTTTTAGCATTCTCTACAAACTATTAGCAAGTGGTTTAAAATAGTTTTAAAGCAGTTTGCAAGTTGGGTAGTAGAATTATTCGGCCAAGAGGTCAAATGACTACTCATCCATATATAATGGGCAATCAAAGGTTCTTTCCTTATTTTCAGGTACATCTTTTACATGTTTCTCTAACATATAATCAATTATAATTAATTTGTACTAAATTATTATTCACATTTCAAATGTAGAATTGCATTGGTGCTATTGATGGCACACGTGTACAGCTTGGGCTCTGCATCAAAACAAAATGCCTTTCGCGGAAGAAAGGTTTTGATAACATAAAATGTATTGGCAATATGTGATTTTGACATGATGTTTACATTTATTTATTCTGGATGGAAGGGACAACAAATGATTCAAGGGTGTTTTTAGATGCTTTAACTCCTGAAAATAATTTTCCAAAGCCCCATGGAGGTATGCTTTCTTCCCATAGCAATTTGCATTATATATATCACTAATGACTAACTTAGTATTATTGTTTCAATTAATTTACAGATCAATTTTATCTTGTTAACTCGGATTTCCTAATATGTCTGGTTATCTTGCTCCATATCGAAAAGAAAGATATCATTTGCGTGATTTTTGTGAAGAGGGACGGCATGGGGAAAATTGAGAGATGTTTGTTCAATCATAGACACTCTTCATTGCGAAATGTCATTGAGAGATGTTTTGGAGTATTGAAGGCAAGGTTTCCAATTTTAAGGTTGATGCCAAATTATCCTGTTAGAAGACGAAGGCTAATTCCAACTGCTTGTTGTGCTATACGTAATTTTATTAGACTACAACATACAACAGATAGGCTTTTTGTCCATTACTATATAGAAGACTCGGCTAGAGATGAGCATGGCTTAGGGGTTGACCAACAAGGCATTAATATCGATGCTGCAAGCAAATCAAATGGCACAAGTTCGAGAAACTATTGCAGATCAAATGTGGGAAAGTTACCGAAGGCAATGAGATGCATTATATGATTGATGATTGTACTTTTTTTTGGTTTATATGATTGATGATTATATTGTTTTTTTGGTATTACAAAGAGTTGCATATGGAAAGATTATCCTATTTAACATATAAATTTGTATTTGGATCTATTTTTATTAAGTTGTATTTAACATATAACACTTGCTATTAGGTTTATTTATGTTATGTTGGTTATATTATTAGCTCAATATTTTTTGAGTAAATGATCTCTTTGGCCATAAATTTTTCAATTTGACATCAATTTAGTCTAGAAGTTTATTTATTTCTACATCAATTTTAGTATTCTGATGAAGTAAAATTTAAAATAACTAAATTGATGTTAAAATTTAAAATATTAGGATTGAATTAAAGTCAAAATTAAAAGAAGTAGAACTAAATTAATATTGAGAAAATTTATTAGGAACAAATTGATGTCAAAATAAAAAATATTTCAACATCACTAATGTTAAAAATGTTGTAAGAATCAAATGATAGTCTATTAAAAATAAAATTATTTCAATTAAAATTTAATTTGAAGTTCATATAAAATCATTTTCAAAAGTTCTTAATTTATTGAAAATAGACAAAACAAACGGGTTTTCAAAGTTTTTAGTTTTTGGAAACTGAAAACATAGAATAAAAAAACAGGTTTTCTAAACTGAAAATTAGAAAATGAAAATTTTTTTAAGAAAATGAAAACTGAAAATTTTTCCACAAAGCAAACAGCCTCTTAGCCAATTACAAATAGGAAAACCCACCTGTAATGGAAAAGATAAAAAAATTTAACTCTTACTCCACCATCTTCACCACATCCATCATTTCCAACAATCATGCCCTCCCCGCCACCACTTAATAAAACAAAATCAATCTAGACCACCCCACAAACACAAACCCAAATCTTTCCAAACCTCAAATGAAAAAATGGAAAACCAACTGCCATTGATTGCCATTGTCAGTGTCCTGGCCGCACCACGCCACTACGTGTAACCACCACCCCCAAACTAAACAAAGCACCATGTTCCAAATATGCTTTCCTCAACCCTACATAATAAAAACTAACAACTCAATGGAATAAAAAAAGGTAGAAAATGAAAAAAAAACCTAAACCCATTAAAAGTTAGAGAACATTACTACGAACACAATGATATAAACCGTTTGCAAAATGGAGACTCCAATCAATGGCGGTGGCCAAAAGAAGGGCGATTTAATGGTGCATTTAGAGAAAGATAGATATGAGAAAGAGTAGAAGCAAGGAAATGGGAAAAAGAAGCGAAACATGGTAACCTGGTTCTAACTTTATGGACAGATTTTCTATTTGCAACTCATACAACAAAACACGTTGTTTCATTAAAGCAAAGTAATATTATTTATAAATCATTTATAGATAAATTTCAAAAAAATTATAATTAAAATATTAATTTGTAACATTATTTACCAAAGTAATTTTATTATATAAAATTTAAAAAATATAATTAAAATATTATTTACTAAAGTAATTTTATTATATAATTATATTTTATATGAAATGTTTTATTATTAATCTTGAATTATAAATTTATACATTAATTTTTATTAATTTATGTATTTTAATATTTATTTAAATGTGATTTATTATTTATTTAAAATATTTATTTAGTTATAAATTTTAAAATTATCTATTATTTTAATATATAAAAATAAATTATAATAGATAAATTTATTTAATACGTTGTAGGCACAAACAACATGATATCATTGCATAGAAATTAAATTTATTATTTATTCTATAATTATTTTATTATTTAATAGATAACTTATAAAAAATAAATTATGAAAGAGAATACACAAAACAAACCCTTAATGAAATGGGGTAAAGTGTAGATTTTTCAAACAAATAATATAGTGGAGTATCATTTGTTGATACATTAAAGGGGGCAAGTATATTTTACATTATTACTAGAGATAATACATGTGCTTCGCACAGGGTTAAATTATAATATTTTTTAATTATTTTTTATTATAATATTTGTGTGGGAAAATTGGGATAATAATTAAAAATTAAATATAATATAATAATAGGATCTTTTAAATTATTCTATATAATGTCACTTATGGAGTTCATGAAAAACTTTATTATTGACAACATTTTTGGCATAATTATGTATTTCTAGCATAATTATATAAATTAAACAAAATTTATACATTTAATCATCAATATATAGTAATATTATCCATTCTCAAGTGTAATTTAATAATCAATAGTCAAATAGTCAATGTATCATGTTGTGTAAATTTTAAGTGTCACAACTAAACTCATATAATTAATCATCATAAAAAAACACATAATTTTTTTGTACCTTTGGTAAATAATTTTTAACTCAATTTTATAATTTGACAATTATTCTTTTAATATTTCACTAAACCCACTTAAAATTATACATACACGTAACTCATATATAAGTCATTTAATCTCAATACATTCAAATTTTGATAATTAATAATTATAACTAAATAACGTATCTTAATATAAAATTTTATTCATTTTATTTACATAAGAAACACAATTTAACAATCAATTATAAATGATAAAATATTAAAGTAATTTAATTTTTTGAATTTTGCATTATTTTTTTTATTTAAAAGAACCAATATAATTTTTTATCATTCATTACTAAGTTTTATAAATAATATATCTTAATTTTTTACTCTATTTAATTAATATATTTTTGGATCAATTAATACACGAAAAATATTGAAGTAATATATTCAATAATTACAATTTGACTTCTAGTAATTTTATAGTGGATTTAAACAAATGCATGAGATGAGATTACTTATTTATTGATAGGTAATGCATAAAATAATATATTAGGAGATTCATATGACTTAAGGTTAATAAATGAAATAGGATAAATAATTTTTTTCAAATAATAATTTCCTTTCAATATTAGTGAAGTAATTTTCACTGCGTACTATAGAATTTAATTTCATAACATTCTCTTTTGGATCATCCAAAATAATAATGATATTGAGTATAACCATTATATATTAAGTAAAGTCAAAGTCTATAAATTTGTAAAATAAATTTCATCCAACCTTATTAAAATTAATTTGAGAAAGTTTCTTCATTCAAAAAAAGATCATTTTAAGACACTATAACAATATCAAAATTAAAGAAATAGCAGACATGATCTCCAAGATTGTGAAGAGAAAGATTTTGAGAAAATACATAGTTAAGGAATATGAACATGGAACTTTAGAAATTGTAAGTCCAAGTAAGACCAAAAAACTTCTGAATGAAAGAGTTATTGTTCTTTGATGCAATCTCTTCCTATAAGCATTAGTTTAATTGAAAAGATAGAAACTAGAAATAGAAATGAGATAACACCTTAAAAATAATCTTAAACTCAAAACTTGACAAATGGATAGGAAGCAATTTTCTCCTTCTCAAACATTCTTGGTACGAATTGTTGCACAAATACCCTTTAGATTCCAAACATCAAAACAAACAAATGATCAATGCGTTAATTATTGCATTGATTCTACTCTTGTATTTATTGTGTGCCTAGTTTGGGCACTTAATAATTTTTGCCATTACAACAATCATTGAAAGCAAATAAAATTCTACTTTAAATTTAATCATTATGAAGGTAATTTATTGCATTTCAGTTTTAAAATTAATAAATTACTGTAGGTCATAAATTATAGATCTCAAAATATGTTATAATAATTGAAGTTATGTGAATGCTTTTAATTTTCTAAAACGACTAAAAAGTCTCATTAAATTTTGACATAAAAATATTCTGAAGGAAAAGTTAGTTAAAAAATAGTTATTAGTGTACGTGATTACTATTTGTGGTTAATTCGAAAATTGTAATGACTATTAATTTTTTGGGTTGAAGAAAATAATATAAATTAATAAGTTACGTTTTATTATGACACATTTAATTGTAAAATTATTTAATAATTTCATAAAATAAAAGGTATAGTACAAATATTCGCTTGCTAGCTTTTGTGTACTAATTGTATAATAGAGTCTATTTTATATACACACATATATTATTTAAATAAAATAAATGAAAGTATTATTGATTACACAAAAGAAAGTTAAATTAAATAATATAATTCATATAAGAATATAAATCATTTAAACATGATATCAATTAAGTGAAAGAATAAGTTTTAAATATTAAAATACTTTTATTTATTATCTACACTAAAAAGATTACATATATTGTGTAAACTACATAGATTTTATTTCTAAAAAATAATTATTGACCATTGAGTTGTTCTTATATATGCAAAAGATAATATTATAAATAGTATAATATAAATATGATACATTTTTTTTTATAAATGCACTTTAAAATATATTTGGTTTAAAGTTTAAGGTTTATAAAAAATGTATAACATATCTATAAAAAAAGTGTTATAACGCTTAAAGTTTTTTTAATAAATTTAAATATAGGTTGTGGTTAATTTTACATATATATATATATATATCAATTTATTTATTTTTAAATGGATTAAATCTAAAAATTAAGATTAAAAAAATTATATTATCATGAGTTAATATATCAATAAAAATTATACTATATAAAGTTTCACCTATTTAAATTTAAAAATAAAAATATTTACATATAGAACTAAAGTATCACAAATTAGAGTGTTTAAACTATACATTGTATTATTTGAGAATCACCTAATACTTGAAAATCAAAATATAATTTAATTACAAAATATGGATAAGCATGCACTAATTGTAGTGTAAGCATTAAATGTGAAATGGAGTGAATTTTACTATATATATAGATTAATAAATTATATTCAATTAGTAGAATGTACTAATATATATTTTTAACCTTATATTTAATATTTTAATTATGGTGATGGGTGTCAACTTGATATTGTTATTCTTATTTGATATCGATTTTTTAATATTATTCTTAAACAATATCAATTTAATTTGAAATCAATTCTAATTTTATATTCCACAAATTAAAATTTAATCCAATGTGCTTAATTGGTATAGGTATTATCCTTTATTGATATCAACTTGGTTTGATGCACTAATTAATTTTAACAAGTGTTGAATCTAATTTATTTGTATATGAAAATAATTCAAAATTCTAATTAAAAGGAAAAATAAAAAAATTATTCATTAATTATCATATCTCACAATTTAAACAGGTGATGATATTAAACATATATTTCATAGGTAATAATTAATATATCTTGTATGGGTAATGCAAACATATGAATTCCACTAGTAACAATTAGTGTACAATATAATTATTGACAATTAAAACTATATATATATATATATATATATATATATATATATATATATAATGTCATAATAATTATTTTTGAAAACCTTTGAGAAGATAATGATGCTTACATGACCCAAAAAAAATCATAGAACAATTTTCTTATTATTATTATTGTTGCTTTTATTAGGTAACACCAAATTCATATATTACACGAGTGATAACAAAGATATACATTACATGGGTAATAATTAAATTACAATATGATTACTATCAATTTATGCTCGATTAAAATTAGTACTAAGATATAATGTGTGTGTATATATATATATATATATATATATATATATGTAAAATTTTGATAAATTATTTTTCTTAAAAAAACATATTTATCTTAAAAAAAATTAACTTTGTTAAATTATTTTCATGATAAACTATACAAAAAAAAACTATATTATATTCAAATCAATTTTATAATATTTTTTTATCAAGTTTTTTAGAATTTACAAATGTAAAATTTCATGCATTGCATGAGTCAAAAGTTGGTGTGTGTATGTGTGTGTGTGTATATATAGGGAGATGATTAAGTGAGAGGAGTAAATTTGGACTGTCAGATCTTACATTAATGGTTAAGATTAAAACATAAAATTATGTGATATTTTTAAGTGATTATGTGACCTTTAATAACTTTTAATCCTGGCCATCCATATATGGGTATATGGCCTAAATTTAATCCTTTCACTCTCATATAAAATCACTGCTCACTAGATAGTGAAGTGACTCATACCATTAATAGGTCATAAACCCTCTTTTCTTCTTTAAGTAAAGCTTTATTTTAGTCCCTAAAATTATAAGCATGTTTCACTTTAGTTTCTAAAATTTTATTCTGGAGGTTATTTTAGTCCTTGGTCACACAAACAATAGTCAATCATTTATGTTCTACTGACATAGCATATGATGTGACACATGACATGTTGATATGACACCAAATTAAAATAGGTTCATATTAATACCTAAAATCTCCAAATATATTAAAACATCCCTAAAATTTTTTAAAATATATGAAAAATGTCTTGAATTTTCAAATTTTTCCTATTTTACTTCATAAAATCTAAATTCTCAATATTTCTTAAACTCATTTATTTCTTTCTTATTTTTACACACTACTTAAAGATTTTTCTCATAGAGAATAGCAAGATGTTTACTTTGATACTTTCAATAATTTAATAGTATTGGAACATGTTCTAATGTGTTAAATTTTTATTAGTTGTGTAATCCATATAAGCCTCTAGTCAATATCTAATTAGAATTTTTAAATACTTGGGACTTATGATTTTTTTATTTCTAATTTATTCACAAGGTCATTTTATAAATTAACATACAACTTTAATAAAATTTCCAATTCACCCCTAAACTAGAACCCCTAATTTCTTCCAAAAGTCCACCCTCCACCACTACCACTCAAAGAGCTCCAAGGAGGCAAGAACGAGAGAGAAAACGGTGGAGTAAAACACAATTTGGGAAAAATGATTCATGTTATTCATGCATAGAAATGAAACCAATATTTATACAAGTGAGTTTGGAGAAATAAGATCAGCTACTCAAGGTATATTCTAACATATCAGCCTAACAACCCTATAACTAACTAACGGAATTTCTCGCATCATTTACTGTAGAGACTTCATGGATCGCTGAGTTATCCGCTAAGCCTGAGGACGCTGACCCTCCCCTCCCCCCTCCCCCTAGGCGCAGCTCGGAGCTGGTAAATATCCAATAAGCTAAGCTTGGGAAGAAAGGAAGTAAATGATTTGAAGGGAAGTGCCTTGGTAAAAATGTCTGCTTAGCAAAAGAGGATACTAGGAGCAAGAGCATGAGTCAGCCCTGACTTCTCACATACGAGGTGGCAGTCAATGTCGAGATGCTTCATACGTTCATGGAAGATGAGATTGGAAGCTATATGAAGAGCACTCTAGTTGTCGCAATAAAGGAGGGCAGTCTGGGGCATTGGATGTTGAGGTCATGCAACAAATACACAAGCCACTGGAGTTCACATGTGGAAATGGCGAGGACTCGGTATTTTGCCTCCACGATGAACGTGAAATTGTGGTTTGCTTCTTCGAACGCCATGAGATGAGGGAGGTGCCAAGGTAAAGCAGGTTAAAGACTGAATGGAGAGTGTCAATGCAACCTCCCCAATTGGTGTCACTAAACCCAAAGAGCTGCAAGTGAGAGCTGCGAGAGAAAAATAAGCCACATCCCAGGAGAGCCCTTCAGAGACAGAGGATCTCCTGAGCCCTGTAATGTGCGTGGTAGGACATGCCATGACTGGCTAAGTTGCTTGGAGACGAAAGTGATGTCCGGCCTAGTAGTGGTGAAATACAAGAGGCAGCCCATGAGGCGATGATATGAAGGAATGTCATCATAAGGGGTGCCCCGTTCACACGACACTTTAATAGCATAATCAATCGAGTAGATGCGGTTTAGAGTTCGAAACCCTGAATTTGCAAGTAACTCCAAACAGGACTTGCATTGGCACAAAGAGATGCCACGAGTGGAGTGAGCAACCTCAAAGGCCAAGAAATATTTTAACTTGCTGAGGTCTTTAAATCAGAAATGAAAGTCAAGGACAGACTTGATTAAAGCAAATTCATTGAGGGAGTTCCCAGCTAAGATGATGTCATCAACATACACCAGGAGAGCAGTGTAGCTGGAAGTGTCATCCTTGATGAACAAAGTATGATTAAAGGCAGCCTTAGTGTAGCCATGGGCAAGCAACACCTCACCAAGTTTAGGAAACCACTGCTTGCTTGCCTTTAATCCATAAAGGGATTTAAGTAATTTGCACACCTTGTTAGGGCCTTGAGAGGGAAACTAAGTGGGAGTGTCATGTATACGTCCTCATGGAGATCTCCATGGAGAAAAGTGTTATTGACATCCATTTGATGAAGAAACTATCCTTTAATGGCAGCCAAAGCAAGGAGAGTCCTTATGGTTGTGATTTTGGCTACTGGAGATAAAGTATCAAAATAATTGATCCCCCTAACCTGGTTGTAACCTTTAGCAACGAGATGCGCTTTGTACCTCTCAATGGAGCCATCAGGCTTCCTTTTGATTTTGTAGACCCACTTGTTTCCAATATGAACCATATTAGGAGGAAGATCAACCATTGTCCAAGTCTAATTCTGCTAAAGTTCAACTATTTCAGCTTGGATGGCTTTGTTCCATCAATCAAATTGAGTAGCCTCATAGGAGGTAGGCTCAGAATCGTTCGATGCCAAACAGAAATTTTTGTGAGTAGTGGAAAGATGATCATATGATAGATACATAGATATGGGGTAGAGAAGACCGGACTTAGACTTGGCAGGAGGATGATTTCCAAGGGATGAAGCCAAGGTGGTGACCAAGTGATTGCACTGATATTGGCCAAATATGAGGGAGCTTTGGTTAGGTGAGTGGAGGTTCTAGAGGATTGGAAGGAGTTGGTAGGTGGGCTGTCTAGTAGGTGGGCTAGGGGTTGGTCATTAGTCATGAGGGGAATTGGTAGGGAAGGCATGGTTTTAGGTGATATAGGGATGGGTAAGTGATTACGGGTTGTGGCTAAAAGCGATATAATGGTGGGTGGTGAGGTAGGAACCCTGCATCAATATGTTTACTGAGAAGAATCAGCATAAGGCAAGATATGGTCATAAAATAATACATTTCTTGGAATGACTATTTGATGGTTATGCAAGTCAAGTGTAACAAAACCTTTTACACGATTCGTAACCCAAAAATATAGACTTTTTGGCTTTTAAATCAAATTTGTGTCTACCAGTTAAGGTTGACACATAACAAATGCAACCAAACAGATTAAGATCTATAAGATTAGGGACAATGTTGTAAATTAACTCGAAAGGTGATTTGTTTTGCAACACTGGTGTATTAATTCTATTTATCAAGTAGACTGCATGTTTAACTGCATAACACCAAAAATATTTTGGCAATTTTGAATGAAGAAGACTCCTAGCAACATTGAGTATATGTTGATGTTTACATTTTACTCTACCATTTTGCTGAGGAGTTTCTCTACAACTGGTTTGATTAATTATTCTCTTTGAACCATAAAATTTTGGCAAGAAAACTGAGTTCCATTATCGGTTCTAATTATTTTGACTTTGGCCTGAAACTTAGTATCAACAATTGTAACAAAATTCATGATTTGCTCAGATGCATCTCTTTTTGTCTTAAGCATAAAAATCCAGGTAAAGTGACTATAATGATCCATAACAGTTAGAAATATCTATAACCATGTATTGGTTGTATGCGAAATGGCCCCCAAATGTCCATGTATACAAGTTCAAACACAACAGAGGCTTTATTAATGCTCATAGGGTATGCTAATTTCTTTTGTCTGGCAAAGTTGGAGATATCACAAGGTTCTGATTTATGAAAGTCTATGTAGGCATGAGTTTTACTCATGAGTTACATTCTTTTGGTGGATATATATCCTAGCTTATAGTACCATAGGTCTTCTCGGTCAATGGTTGATGCAATAGTGAGTTGATTAATGGAAGGTAGGGGAGATGTGGCTATGATACAATCCATTTATCACTTTACCCGAGCCAATCATCCTCTTGGAGATCATATCTTGTATAATGCATGAATTATGAGTGAAAGTTAGTTGACAATGCAGAGAAGAGTAGAGCTTGGAAATAGATATAAGGTTCAAAGAAAAATCTAGTATATAAATCACATTATGCAGGACAAGTGACTTAGAGAAAACAATAGTTCCTACGGTGCAAGTGGTGATAGCATTATCATTTGGCATTTTGACATAAAATGGTTCTGTTTTGGTGTATGAAGTGAAGAAAACAATGTTTGAGCATACATGATCTATTGCTCCAGAATCAAATATCCAGATTTGATCTTGAGATATCGACCTAATAGACATTACAAAAGAGACTTTACCAAATTGACTTGAGGTGGAGGTGAATTGGCCGAATTTGAGTTGGCAACTCCTATTTTAGAAGTGGCAATGTGGTTTGCTGAGTGTAGTTGTGGTTCCATCAGTTTTGATTTTTGCAACAAAGCCATTAAGCTGTTATATTGATCTTGAGTGAGAATCTAACTTGGAGCATTATGATGATTTTCTTCAATATGTGATTCATCATCCTTAGCACCACATTCATCAATCTTTGTAGTGCTATTCACTAAGGAATTCCTGAACTTAGGAAATATTCCAAGTTTCTTGTAACATGTGTCTATAGTGTGGCCTATCTTTCCACAATAGGTACACACTTTACTCACACCTCTACCTCTTCTTCTGCCTATGGTCCTAGAGCTGGCCATAGTATTCACAAGAAGCCTCACTTCATCTTGCATCATATTTGGAATTTGCCTCTCTTGTTGGAGGATCATGGCAAACACTCGATTTAATGGAGGAATTTGATCCATGAGTAGGATATGAGATCTCACAAATCCGAAATCCTCATTCAATCCACTTAAAAATCAAAGTATACAATCCTGTGCTCTATACACACTCGGATTCCTAGTGGCTACACAAACACACTTGACTGGGCATGGACGTTTTGAAAGAAGTCTATAATTCTCAAGTTCTTCCCATAGAGCTTTCAATTCAGTGAAATACTCCATTACAGTGAACGTACCTTGTCTCAAGCCCTATAATTCTTGCTGGACTCCAAGATCCGCATCATGTCAGCCTTGGAGAACCTTTCCTTCAGATCCTTCCACATTTCAGTTGAACTTTTGATCGGATCTATGCTGCAAGCTATGGAAGGAGATATGGAATGCATCAACCAAGAATGCACCATGTTGTTACATCGTTCCCAAGCTCCATCGAGTGGATCGAAATCATCTAGCATTAGAATCGATCCATCAACAAATCTGAATTTGTTCTTCAAAACTAAAGCTCGTTTCATTGATCTGGCCTAAGCGTGATAGTTTGAGCCAATTAGAACTTCCTTTACAAGAATCTATGAAGGATTTTCATTTGCATTGAGAAAATAAGGATTCTCAGCTTTTGAAATGGATCCTCATTCTCAACGTGATCTACGGCAGCTCCATGATTGTTTGAAGTCGCGTTCCTGGTTCTTTCCCGCCATTGGAAGCATGGTAGAGCTCTCAATATAAGAGCCCTGATACCATCAAAGAGATACGAAGGAGGGAAGACTAAGAGCGAAAATGTTGGAGCAAAACCCAATTTGGAGAAAATCATTCATGTTATTCATGCACAAGAATGAAACCAGGATTTATACAAGTGAGTTTGGAGAGCTAAGATCAGCTACTCCAGGTGTATTCTAAGATATCAACCTAGCAACCTTGTAACTAACTAAAGAATTTCCCGCGTCATTTGCTATAGAGACTTCATGGATCACTGAGTTATCCGCTAGCCTCAGGACGTCTGAGTCACCACCTCAATCTCAGCTTCTGCCGCTACCTCGTCTCCACACTTTACTCCTTAGCCTTGTTTTGGTTATTCTTTCCCAAAAGGAAGCTAAATCAAATATTCTGTTGATGGTTATGTTTTCATGTTCTTTCAGGTATGTGTAACATGGTAGATGCATATATTTTGGCACATTGATTGTGGTGCAAATAGCATCATTGTGCAACATATGTTATATCACAGCTTGAGGAATTCGAGTGCTATTATTAGTCCAATGTTACCATATAGTATAAACTGCTCAAGAAAATTAAAATTGCATTTGCACTACTATTATAGTATGAGGACGATAGAAACTATGGACGATATAAATCTACATTGACGCCTCCAATAGTATATCGATGGTGCAACGCCTAGGATATGGTGTGGTCTCACGGCCTCCAACAACTTCCCAAAGGTTTTACCCTTGAAGATATGACTCCGTATATGTTTGCCATGTATTATAATTCTAGGAATCGAGCTTCTTAATTCCACGAACCACTTGCATATCAACCATAGTGATTTGATGAAATTTTCTCACCATTACTTTGGTCCTAGACCAACAACATCATAGACCCAACTACGATTTTGCAAGAACTCCCTCTTAACTAATGATATTTTCACTTGAAGCGGTTCAACTGTTAAGCTCTATGCTAAATTGTAAAGTAAGAAGACACTAATACATAAACCATTTTGTGCACCTTAGGATACTCCCATACACATCAACACTTGGGTACTTGACTCACCCTTGGTGCAATTGAGCACTTTTGCTACACATCACTTCATGAGGCACTCTCACTCACATACTACTTATTGCACTTAAAAGTCTATTTATAGGGAGCAAATGATGGTGCATTTGCCAACATATTAACTAGAGAATTCCAGGATCTTTGCTATCTAGGTGGTTCAATGACTTTTGCTATTAAAATATTGATGGGAAAGTTTCAGGAACTTTTAGATCATTACAAGAAACCTCCATCATATTGGTACCCTATCACTTCATGATGTTTCTAGAACTTGTGCTGAATTTCAAAGTTCATATGTCAAATATGATCCAAGCCATTGTTGGAAACTTCATTGATTTGATCTGGAGGTCTCTTCTGAGTGCCAAAGATATGTTGGACAAACGCAATTGGCCAAAATATTAATGTATTCGATTTAAGTTCCAACAACTATCTTAAATGCAGATGATTATGTTAAAGATGATACTATGTTCTTTAGCCAATGAATTTCTTGTCTAAATTGATAAAGTGTTGAGCAAGATTAATCAACCCATGGAGATAATGAAAATGGGAAGTTTCATTAAATTGAAGAGTAAAGATACACTGAATTTAACACAAACTTTATGCAAGTCTTGAGAAACTGTATTGTCTTCCTACTTCGCATTACATCCTTCTATATGCATCCTATAATCTAGGAAAATTAGAAATGTGGTCCTTGGCTGAATCTTGATGTGTTAATCCTCTAAGATAGGATCTTGCTTACTCAATTCTCATCATGGGCTCTTTCCTTTTTTTTCTTTGACTAAATATTTAAATTAGTCCCCTAGATTTACATCGGGAGACAATTTAGTCCTTAAATTTTAAAAATCCAAAATTGATTCCTCACATTTCAAAAAAGGGACAAATTAGTCTTTCGTACAGTTCCGTATAGTGTGTGGAGGGACCAATTTGTCCCTTTTTTAACTTTACAAAATTGTACGGAGAGATCAATTTATCAACTTTTTTGAAATATGACGATCAATTTGGGATTTTTAAAATTGTACCAATTTATGTTTTAGTCTTTGTTTTTTAGTAGGCTTCCTAGGGTCTTTCCTTCATCATTCATCAATGCATCCTCATGTGTACTGGACTTGTTAATTTTGGACCCCAATAGTCCATTTTCTCTAAAAGCCCAACAAGATCAAACAGATCAATTAGTAAACTAAACACGTAACGTTAAGTTAGTTAGCAAGATAGTGTCAGAGTTATGTTTGTTATAGCATTATCACCATAAGTGATTTTATCTTCTAAATCTGTCACCCTTCATCATCCCTCTGTATATAAACTTTCAATAACAATACAAACGTTTCATCTACTTATGCTTTTTCCCTATTGTTACATACTACAACATTAACCGATTTACATAATCTTATAGAAATTCAAGCATGTACTTGTATTAATCAGAGGAGAAGTAGCAAATATTATGTCATATATTTATAAAGAGGACTGTTATTTATACATCCTTTTGTGGATATATTAGAGAATATCTCCAATTATATGCTTTAATACTTATATGTTTTCTTTTCATTTTTCTTTTCATCTATTTCTCACTCACACTCATATGGTGTTTAAAGATGTATATCATGGATCTACAAATAACATGATGAAATTGATTTTTTCCAAATAAGAGAAATTGATGTGTTTAAAATGTTAAAAATAAATTGACATATAAAATTTTTCAGAATTAAATTGATGTTAACTTTAAATATTAAAGATTAGAAAAAATATAGAGTAAATACCCAATCTGGTACTTCAAGAAAACTACACGTGATAATATAGTTCTCTAAGAACAAAAACTTATCTCGTGGTCCTTGAAAATATAAATTATAAGATAAATTAATCCCTATGTGATGTTGATCCATGAAATCTTAATGAAATTGCATATGCGACCCATTAATACAGTGATATGAGACATTATTTGACACGTGTGCAAAACAATGTTGTTTTAAAAAATAACCTTGTCCAAGGCTTTCTCCATTTCGCTGTCTTCTTTATTTTCAAAGGAACAAAAAGAAAATGAGACTTGTGAGCAGCTTGGCCATGCTCAGTCACCGTGGAGGAAAGCAATAGGTGGAAGAACGTAGCTAGACTGGGAGTTTTACAAGTTCTATTAACAGAAAACTAACAGAGCAACTAAGTGCACATCATTTTCAATTTTAAGCAATCATAAGATGACTTTTTTTTTTCTTAAGAGACTAATTTGTCCACCACAAAAATCTTAAGGAATGAAATTGAATGTTCACTAAAAAAAAAATTACCCTTCGATCTAGTAGTTAAAATATTAAATTATGAATAAAATATAACACCTCTGTTTCTTTAGCTTGATCAACAGGTGGAAATCAATCCGTAATTATCACTTATCAGTCGCTAACATCAAATGATAAAAAAATATAACATCATTCAAATTCAAAATATGACCATATTAGCATAATGACAAATGACAATTCAACAACTTAAGCCACCACCAAAAAAAAAAAACACCAATGTTGCCAAATAATGATTTCCATTTTTCCCATCTTCACCCCTTGTGAATCCCGTTTACAACCGCCAAGCCTCTTTGTTTTCCACAAAATGTAAGCAATGACTGAATATGCAAAGTCAAAATTACCACATAATGATTTTTCATTTTCCTATCTTCTCCTCTTGCCATCCACAAAACATAAGTAATGCCTACATTGCAAGCCAGAATTGCCACATAATGATTTTTATTTTCCCATCTCCCCTTGCCATTGCCCTTTATAATCCCCCAGTTCCTTTAATTTGTTTTGCACAAAACTCTCACAATAACAAGGCACTGAAGAGTGAGTGAATTGTGGACACAACAACAATGTAAGATGGCCAAAGTGAGGAACAAGAAGAGGTTCTAAAGGACAATGTCACTGGTTCCCCTAAGGAATCCGACATGGACATAGTTGAAGGCACCATCACATTGAAGGTTCCAATGAGGTGCTGCTCAAGAATCTCTGCTCGTCGGTCGACCCGTACATGGGAATCCTCATGGTCAAGGTGGAAGGCGTTGAGGGACTTGGCACACATATCCCTGGCGCTGTAAGTGGCGCAGCTTAGTTTATTTATATAAAACATGAATAAATGGTTGGATTGATTAAATTTAATTTGGATGAAAAATTATTGAATGGAGTAAGCGTACAGTACTTATAAAGTAGATAGATATATAGGAGTAATTTATTGTGAAAGTGAGAAGGATAAATCTTTACCATATCTTACATAACTAGCAAAGATTAAAACATAAATACTTTTTCAAAATGGCCATTAATTATCAATTTATCATTAATTAATTTTTAATTTTATGGTTATGTTTTAGAATTATTAGAGAGTTAATATATCTACTATTGTAGGTGTAATTTAAAATTAGGAGAATTGATTGTTAGAAAGATAGATCATCACTTATTCTTGCCCACCTAAATTTTTAGTCATCTTTTACTACTATGCAAAAAATACTAAATAGCAAGAAATTTTGTTCGAATTTAGATGTTGGAACGATATTAACTCTTAAACATTTAGGAGCTTTGTACTTTCTGTCACTTAATTCGATTAATTTGAATTTTACTATGCTATTCAAAGGCACAATTTTTGGAACAAAATTGAGAAAGCCTCAACTCATCAAAGTTTATATATCAATAAGAAAAGATCACCTGGGCCACTACTTTTACTATCACTATTAGAGCCATGAATAGTTTTTTAAACGATGTTATTGTCATCCAATAAAAATAGGAAACAAGATTAAAAAAAGAGCAAATTAACTATAATTATAAAACATGGCGGCTAAAACAGGACACAACTAGAAGAACCATTGAGAGGAATCCGCAGGTAAAAATTGAAAGTGCAGTGCTAAAATAGTGAGAATCTTGCAGATAGTGTTTGGAATGATTAAAGTTATAAGATGATTTGATTTGATTTGAAATTATTTATAAGTTAAATTTTATGTTTAGGATGATTATATGGAACAAGAATATAATTGATTTAGAAATAAATTCTTATGTTTAAAATACGTCTATTGGTGAGTACTAATTAGTGATTAACGTGCAACTTTGCCCTGGTCTTTGAATAACTGAAATCTTGAAGACAAAGAGAAGAGTAAATCAGTAATAGTTTTAGTGAGTCAAGAGTTATGTGGTGAGACTGAGGATGAGGTACATCCAATGAAAACTATAAATTATTGAATGTGAAATGTATCTTCAATCAAATATTTTGATAGCAATGCACCTATGATCTTCTAGGTTGAAAATTTAGGGTACTTCATACCAGCCTACTTTTCAAACTGCATCAAGTTTTTAGGAATTGAGCTGTGTTACTTCTGCTAAGAAATCATGAAACTTTTGTAGGGACTGTGTTCTTCTTAATTATGATTACACTCTCTCACTCAATTGCATTAATGATAATTTTAGTAATATTAAAAAATCTTTATTCATTTTCAAATATTTTTGTTATATTATAATAAATATCTTTTCCTAAAAGAAGAAATTATAGTAGTTTATATATATATATATATATAGTAGTTCTGCTTTTACCCAAAAGTTACACAAAAATATCAAAAAAGAAAAAATTGAAAATACTTATTTTAATAAATGAGTAATGCGACCCATATGATCTTCATGAAACACGAGGAATCAACAGGAGAACAAACTTTCTAAACAAAAGGTTTCATCTAGATGGTTAACCCATCATCTTAATGACACTCGATAAACTAAGGATCAATTTATCATAGGAAAAATTCAAAAGTAGGCAGCATGCAGATCATTTTGATATCAAATTCATTATTCATTAAGAATTAGTATGGATTCAAAATAGTGAACACATACCAAGAATTCCAGTATGATAGGAAAGTGGGACATTGGTGTGCTCAATTTTGGAACTTATTTGAGTTGAGGAGACCAAGCTGTACTCTTCCCTCTTAGTTAAAGCCATGTTTGTTTGTGATTATATCCACAAATAATCACTTTTTTGCCCAAAAAATTAATTTTTGTATATTTAGATAATTTTTAAAAAATAATTGAAATTTTTAAAAAAATTAGTTTTCAGCCTTTTTATAGAAGATAAAATTAGTAGCTTCTAAAAAAATCAGCTTTCAGTTTTTTATAATTATATATAAAATTTAGTTTTCATAATTATTTTTTAAAAAATCTAAAACAAATGCACCCTAAATCACCTTTCTTGTAGGGTGTCCAGATTGTAAAACTTCAGCCACACCATTTCCTGCTAATGGCTACATTAACTCAAGAGTTAGTAGCTACCTAGGTATTTTTCTTTTATTAGGATTTGTGACTAATTGCACTTTTCTTTGATTTAACTTTTACAACAACCTTTAGAGTTTCTCAAATCTTTAGAGATTCACAAAATAACAACACCTACGAACCTTCGCATTCTCAAATTTGTAAAGGAAAGTGAAAAGCTTGATTCATATAATAAGCTAGTCTTTTCTTATGCTATTTGAGAAGAAGCAGCTAGATGATATGGTGTACATAACTTTTACTTTTGAGAGCCTTTAAGATATGGCTATAATACATGTGTGTGTGTATATATATATATAAAATTGTCTCACTGCTTGATTCACATATACATAATTTCTAATCAACCTAACTAAGTAATCCTGAAATCTTAAAGACAACACAAAAAGGCATGTTTGAATTTGATTTATTTTTTCTTCTTTTGGAAAAAATAAATTTTTTAAAAAAGAAACTCTTTGGATAACCATAAAGAGTAGTGTTAGTTGACACCTTGATAGGACACCAATTGCAATGTGATGTTTCTTCCAATCTAAGGAGAATGATGCAGGAGCAAATTTAATAAGAATAATTATATCATAGAATAGTTAGATTATAGAATTGTTATGTCACCATAAAAGAATGACAAATTGTTCCAAGGACTAAAAAGCCCCACATTGCTTAGGATAGAAAGCATCCCCCCTTCATTACTAAAAATACCATATGTACCTTTTGTATGACAATTTTGAAGTGAATTAATCTCTTGGGTTTCTATATAAGCTTTGTGCTTATTCTTATTTTCTTCTCCAATCTTTTTAAAGAGTAAGAGGCCTAGTCAGTCCTTAGCTTGGCCAACTAAGGTGGATCTTTGGTTGTTCTTCACCATGGTGGGGTTGTTAACGTCGCCACGATTGGTGAACCAAACAATTTTTGGCTATGGCTACGAGTACTCGCCATTACGAGTAGTGTGATGCGACCTTTATAGAAATATCATTCTTTCCTTTAACAATATCATATCTTTATAAGCTCCTTATTTATTCTAGTTGTTACATTATCATTGGTGCATCATAATCGATGTGTTTTCATCATCATCATTATGCCACCATCATTATTGATCATCTTCAAAGTTATTATATGGCACCAAAACACCAAAATCCCACTGAAATGAATGCTCAAGAAATTGAAATAGAGGAGCTATGTCACCCAGTTAAGGAGCTACAGGAGCAACTTGTAACATATGAAGCTACTCAACATGGATGCTCATAGCGAAGCAAGTAATGATAGCAATCCAAATGAAGAGGATAATACTAATCCTTTTCATCATATCTCTTCTTCATTTGAGAGTTCATCTAGGCACAAAGGTTGATGACTCACCGTTTTCAATAAGGTTGGAGACATAGTAATTAAAGTTGGCATCCATGAGTTTGAAGGGATTCCCTAACTTGATGATTTCATTGACTAAGTTTGCATGGTGTTTCAGAGTAAAAATATCAAATATAAATGTACACATATATCAATGCAATTATACACTCAAACAGTTTCTTATATAAAAATAAAACCCAAACTCACTTGAGCATGACTAGTGGAGTAAATAAAAAGACTGACCTTTGATGTGAAGTGACATTGGATGGAAAAGGAGGAAGCTTCTTTTGCTGAAAAGCATCGCTTCCTCCCCCCTCACTATGGTTTTCCCCTCACTATGGTTTTTAATATAAAGGCAAGGAGAGCAGAGAGGGACAGATTCTTCCTCGCAGCAGTAACATCGAACCCCTCACTAAAACACAAGGTAAAGAGAGTTTTCGAGATGAAAGAGGTGCCAGATGACAAGATAGTGAAACTTTTTGCAATCAAGTTAAAGAAATATGCCTATATATGGTGGAGAATCTCTAGCAAGAAATAGAAAGAAAATACTGAAGCATAATTATGTATAATGGGATAAAATGCATTATGAACTCAAGAGGAAGTTCCTTCTCGAGCATAATAAACAGTATGTTTTCATCAAATTTCATAATTTGAAGCAAAGATAAATAACAATGGAAGAATACACAAAGGGGTTTGAAGGAATTCTCATGAAGTGTGATGTTCACGAGCCCAAAGAACAAACAATAGCCAGTTTTCTTGGAGGGCTTAATAAAGAAATTGCAAATATTGCTCAATTGCAACCATTCTAGAACTTGGATGATGTTATTAGACTAGCAATGAAGGTTGAGAATAAAAGGACACTGAAGGATAATATGCGGCCTTCCAAGGAGAAAGCAATATCCAATCCCTTGAGACAAAAGTGGACTCCCTAACAACCTTCTAAGGTGAGTTCTTCTAAAACTTCACAAAATAATCTCATTCCTTGGACTCTAGCAAGAGGTGCTTCAAGTGTCAATGATTTGGACATGTTGCTACTGATTGTCTAGATCAAATATTTATCACTCTAAGGGTATGTTTGGTTAGGAGGTAAAAATAGGGTGTAAATTTTCATGGATGAGCTCTATGTATAAAATTACATGTGAATCTCATTCATGAAAATTTATTATCATTTTTTCTCCTTAATCAAACATACCTTAATGGAGGAATGAGTCAATGAGGAACTAGGCATTGAGTGTGTGGAAGAAGATAAGTTTGACCATGATGATGTAGAACAAGTCTCGACTGTCTGTGAGGAGGCCTAGGCGGTTCATTACAACTTAAATTCCAGCATGCTAACTGAAAATAGAATTAGCTTCGCCACAACATCTTCCACACAAGATGTACTTCTCAAGGGAAGGTCTGCAGTGTTGTCATACATAATGGGGTTGTGAAAATGTTGTTGCTAATTATATGGTGGAGATTGAAACTTCTATGTAAGTTCCACTTTCATCCTTACAAATTACAATGGCTAAGGAAAGGGAATAAGGTCAAAGTAATGAGGCATTACTCTGTCCAATTCTCCATTGGGACCAAGTACAAGGATGAAGTATGGTTTGGTGTCATCCCACTGGACACATGTCACCTATTATTAGGACATATCGTTGAGCTATATATCCACGATAGGTTCAAAAATACATACTTTTTCATCAAGGAGGGTGTAAAGGCTGTGTTGACTCCACTCAAGCATGAAGAGTATCAAGAGAAACAAGTTGAGCCATTACTTGTCACAAAGTTAGATCTTAATGATGCACATTAGAAGCCAAACTTCATGTGCCTTTAGTTGGTTTGTGAGGAGAACAAAGTATCTTGATAACTATAGGAGAACAAAATGCCCTTTATAGAAGAGTTATCCAATGTCATTATTGATAAGATACCAAGTGTCTTGACACCTATGTGAGATATCCAAGATGCCATTTACTCTATCCCTATTGTTGTGATTCCAAGGAAATTAAACGAGCTTATCACATGAGTCCGCATAAACTTGAAGAATTTCAATCCCAAGTAAGGGAACTTTTAGACAAGGGCTTGGTAAGAGAACGTGTTAGTCCATGTGTTGTTCTTGCCCTACTAGTGCCAAAGAAAGATGTTTTGTGGCTTTAATTTATGCATTGGTTGTTGTGATGTGAATAAGATTATGTCGGACTGCATTCTTTGTAGGGGAAAAGGAAAAACAACCATAAGTGGGGTAGTTTGGTATTTTGGTTAGGTTAAAGAAAAAACAGAAATGAAGGAGGTGGATTAAGACCACCAAACCACCCCCTTCTCCTCAAACTCTCACACTTCTCTCTCACTCTTATCCCTCTCTGTTCCCTTACGTCCCCTTCTTCTTCTTCCCTTTTCTTTTTGTTTTATTTTATTTTTCAACCCACAAACTCCATTGTGATCTTAGTTTGTCATTAAATCTTCATACCCATTTGCTTCTAAGCTTGAGGTAAGTCTCCAATCTCAATCTCATCTATTTTTTTTGGTTACTCTAGGGTATATCCTAAAACTAGTGACCTCTTAAAAATAGTGGATGTATATATGTTTGATATTTTAAGTATAAATCTAGAGAGTTGGAAGCTCTAAAATTAATAGGTTGTAGTAGGTAGTGTCAAGACTTGATTTTCCTTTAATCCTTAGGAACCCTAGGTTCCATAAATTGGGGGGTTTTTGTTTAATGGACTTTCTAATTGATAAATTGTTTTGAAATAAATTATTTAAACTTGTCAAAATGTTTATGTTTGCTACATTCTATTGATGTGAGCGAGCTACGCCTTAGAGCTGTCATGTAGAGGCCCAATTGATTCCTTTGTATTGTTAGTAGCTATTTACATAGTGACGGTATTCTAAATTATTTTTATGGGAGAAACTAACTTATTAAATTTGATAAAAATTATATTCTAAGTTACTTGGATTATTTGGTTAGTTTGAATAGTTAATTTTCTTAAATATAATAGTTATTAAATATGACTTGATGATTTTATTGAAATTATTGCTTACTCTCTTTGTTGATTTTATAATGCCATGATTTTGATATATGCTATTTCAATGTGCACTAGAAAAGTTTATGATATTTGATACTTGAAATGTTAGATTAATATGAAGATTGAATTTTACATTTGTAAATTGTATTTGATAAAAATTTATTTAAGAAAACCATAATGGGTTCTAAGATGGAATTACCGTTTGCCATAGCAAAAAGAAGTAATGGCAATATCGCTAGCTATAGCGAAGAGAAATAATGGCAGTACCGCTAGCCATAGCGAAGAGATATAATGGCAATACCGCTTGCCATAGCGAAAAGATATAATGGCATTACCGCTAGCCATAGCAAAGAGATGTAATGGCGTATGTGCACATAGTTTCTCTTAGTGAGATAAAGTTTGAAGGAATCTTATTTGAGAAATAATAAACCTTGTGATTGATGGGTTGAGATTACTCCCCAAATAAGATTTATGCTTCTTATGTAACCCTCATGAGTATTTGAGTATTTGATGATGGAGTAGATTTTATGTGAGAATAAGGAATTGGAGAAAATAATGAGAAAATGTGTTTAGTAATTTATTTTTGAGATTTTACTTAGAAATAAAATTTTGAAGAGTATTTATTTTCAAACTGGAAGAATATAGGAAGTATGGACTATTATATTTTTATTATTAACTTTTAGAAATGTGTATAATTTATAGCCTATCCCGTTTTATATCACATGCTCGTGCATTGATTAGTTTCTCCTTCTTGTCCACTTTGTTTATAGTCCTCACTAGGTCTATTTGACTCACCCCCTCCTTTTCCTCCAGATTTTCAAGTAGCTAAGTAGCAAGTTCCTGGGATTGCTGTTGCCCAGGAAACTCTTTTTGGTAGGCCTCTGTTGTCAATTGCGGCTTTTTGATTATTGACTCCAATATTTTGCAGCTATAGGACATAAGTTGGGAATTTTGAGTTATATGTAAGAACAAGAGTTTAAGCATGAGCTTTTGTATAATTGGTCCTTAGTATGTATATAACTAGAATGTACTAGTTGTTGAATCTGGATTATGATACTACATTGTGCAACAGGTTAAACTTGATATATGGGTTATTCAGCTTTTAAGGGAAGTGCTCCGAATTTCTGAGCCAAAGTATTTAAGTCTGAAATTATTTTAATGAGATCATATCTTTAGGCTTGCTAGTCTAGGTAAGTACATCTAGCCTGTGCGTCTCATGGCCTAAGATTGGGTCGTGACAAAGTTGGTATTTGAGCCTGTTAGTTGGTCCTATTGTCCTAATGGCTGCAAATATTTGGGCAATTATGGAATCTTGTTTGTAATTTGTGTACTCGGGCACAATGTACAAGTAGGAAGCTATAGGTGTCCATTATTAAACTGGAGGAAGTCTTTCGATCTAGTTGTCAAATTCTATTTGGTGTTGTCTTTGTAATTCTCCTATGATGATTACACCTATTTTTTGATCTCTGCTTATATCCTAGGGACGATGCCACCCAAGAAAAGACTTGCTAGGAAGCCGACAACTGATGAGGCTTCCACTCAACCTCATATAGCTGTCATGAGAGGCAGTGGGAGTGTTGGTCGCCATGCTAGATGTACACAGGGTGGTGCAATACCCCAATTCTAGGTTCCTAGAGCTACATGTGGGGATCTTACACTAGCTAGACTAGTTGCGAGTATGGATAATGTTCAATAGTCAATTCAACATTTGGTGAATGCCCTTGGAGGAAATCGACAGCCTTAGGCATATCAGAATCAAGAAGGTTCAGAGTCTAGTCAAGAGGTGGCAAATGTTAAGCAGCCACTAGTACACCGTCAAGGGCCAGTGGTTTCTTTGTCTTCATTTATGAGTTATAACCTTCCAGGATTCAATGGTTCTGACTCTAGTGAGGACCCCGAGAGATTCTTAGATGATGTGGCTTGGATATGCAAAGCTTTGGGATGTTCTCCTACTCGGATGGTTAAGTTGGCAGCCTTCCAACTATGACATGTAGCAAGAGGTTGGTATGAGACTATGCTTCATGCGAGGCCTGGAGGATCACCGCCTTTGGTTTGGAATGAGTTTACTCAATTATTCTTAACTCATTTCCTACCAAAGAGTATTCGGGTTAGCCCAAGACAACAATTTGAGTCTCTCGTGTAGACAGATCAGATGACTGTGATGGAATATAGCACCCAATTTGAAAAGTTGGCTAGATATGCATCACACATGGTTGCTACTGAGGAGTTGCGAGTTGATCGCTTTATTAATGGTTTAAGGCCCTATATATATAGGGTACTAGCAGGTTTTGAGATGACATATGAGCAAGCTTTGAATAGAGCTTTGGCCATTGAGCGGGAAGGCAAGGATAAAAGTAGAACATCACGTGACTCGCGCAAGAGGTCATGATCAGAGGGCGTAGTTGGGGCCATCAGGCCATAGCAGTAGGGGTTTTAGAGATGATATTAGTCAGGGCCGTTAAGGTCAACAGAGAGCCCCTCGGTCACAGACCTTCCATGGTAGTTAGACTAGTAGTGCTCCTAGTTGGGGCTTTCTACCGCATCAGAGGCATTCTGAGAGAGTCCCTCCCACTTGTGCTACATGTGGAAAAGTGCATTTTGGACCTTGCAGACAGGGCTTCACAGGTGTTATGTGGGCAGGTAGGACACTTTGCTTGGAGTTGTCCTATGATGCACTCTCAGCCTTCTACTAGTGAAGCTACAACATTTACGTTCCAAGCTCAGGGAAATGGTTCACATTGATGAGGATCTAGCAGGTCTAGTGGAATGGTAGAAGATCAGGTGCAAGAGGTTAGGGGCAAGCTGGTAGGGGACAAGCTCGTGTTTTTCTATGACTAGACAAGATGCTTAGGCATCTAATGATGTTGTGACAGGTATACTCTCAGTATGTTCTCATGATGAACATGTTTTGATTGATTCAGGAGCTAGCCATTCTTTTGTATCACCTTCCTTTGTATCTTGTTTTGGAAAGGACTCTATAGCTCTTGAGGAACCTTTGATAGTAGTTACGCCAATGGACACCTTGTTAGCCACTTTGGTGTTTAGAGGATGTGAAGTTTCGGTGGGTGGCAAAATTTTAGTAGTTGACCTGAGAGTTCTTAACATGGTAGATTTTATGTGATATTGGGTATGGATTGGTTAGCTTCTTGTCAATGCTAACATAGACAGCTACAATAAAGCGGTAAATTTCAGCATATGCCAGGTGAATTGCCAATCACTTTTCAAGGTGATCGGGATTGGTCACCAAGTAACTTGATTACCTTCATGGTGGCTCAAAAATTATTGAGAAAAGGTTGTCATGGGTACTTAGTGATGGTGATAAATACAGGGGAAGTTGGAACATATCCTTGTGGTATGCAAGTATCCCAATGTTTTCCAGAAGAGTTACTAGAATTAGCACCTAATAGGGAGATAGAGTTTTGCATAGATTTGCTTCCAAATACCCAGCTAATATCTATACCTCTACATAGAATGGTTCTAGCCGAACTGAAAGAATTGAAGGAACAGTTGAAGGAGTTACTTGATAAGGGCTTCATTCACCTAAGTTGTTCTCCTTAGGGTGCACCATGTTATTCGTTAAGAAGAAAGATGGTTCACTCCATTTGTGTATTGACTATCGCAGTTGAATAAAATAACATCAAAGAATAAGTATCCCCTTCCTTGTATCGATGATTTATTTGATCAGTTTCAAGGATCCTAATGTTTCTCAAAGATTGACTTGCGATCTAGATATCACTAGTTGAAGATAAGGGGTGAAGACATTCCCAGATGACTTTTCGTACTCGTTCTGGTCATTATGAATTCTTGGTTATGTCTTTTAGGCTTACCAATACATCGGCAGCCTTTATGGATTTGATGAACTAAATCTTTAAGCCATTCTTGGATCACTTTATTATAGCCTTCATTGATGACATCTTAGTGTATTCCAAGAGTAAGGAAGAGCATGAACAACACTTGAGGTTGGCCTTGCAAACCTTAAGAAACATAAGTTGTATGCTAAGTTCTCTAAATGTGAATTTTGGTTGGACAATGTGACTTTCTTAGGTCATGTTGTGTCTAAAGAGGGGATAAGTGTTTATTCTAAGAAAGTGGAAGCAATGCAGAATTTGCCAAGACCTACCTCTATGAGAGAGATTTGCAGTTTCCTTGACTTGCAGGATATTATCATCAATTTGTAAGTGATTTCTCTAAGCTAGCAGCACCTTTGACAAAGCTAACACAGAAGCAAGTTAAATTCCAATGGAGTGATGCATGTGAGCAAAGTTTTCAACAATTGAAGAGTTCTCTGACATCCGCCCGATGTTAGCATTGCCTATTTCAAGTGGTGGTTATGCAGCTTACTGTGATGCTTCTAGAATTGGCCTTGGTTGTGTGTTGATGCAACATGGGAGAGTGATTGCTGATGCATTTAGATAGCTTAAGAAGCATCAGCAAAACTATCCCACATATGATTTAGAGATGACAGCGTTGATATTTGCTCTGAAAATTTGGAGGCATTATTTATATGGTAAGACATCTGAGATTTACACTGATCATAAAAGTCCTAAATATATTTTTCAACAGAAGGACTTGAATTTAAGGCAAATAAGGTGGATAGAGCTCTTAAAAGACTATGATTGCACGATTATGTACCATCTAGGAAAGGTAAATGTGGTGGCTGATGCCTTGAGTAGAAGGCCAGTGGTGAAAGAGTTCCAAGAACTTGTTGATAGAGGGTTACAATTTGAAGTCATAGGTGCACAGTCACTTTTAGGTCATGTTAAAGTCTGTTCTATGTTGTTGGATGATATTAAGGGTAATCAAGGAAAAGATCCCTTTTTGAAGAAGGTTATGGAAGAGGTCAAGCAAGCAAAGCTTCAAAGTTTGTTGTTGATTCTGATGGCATTTTGCATCTTGGCAAATGCTTATGTGTTCCTAATGTAGCGGATCTGAAAAGAAGATATTAGAGAAGCGCATCATTCTTCTTATACCATTCATCCAAGTTCTACATAAATGTATCAAGACTTGAAAGAGTTCTATTGGTGGGAAGGAATGAAAAGGAAGTAGTTGAGTTTGTTTCTAAATGTTTAGTATGTCAGGAGTGAAGGCTGAACATCAAAAGCCTCCGATTGCTCCAACAGATTGAAATACATGAGTGGAAGTGGAGAGAATCACAATGGATTTTGTGACAGGATTGCTTAAAATCGTAAGGGGGTATGATTCAACTTGGGTGATTGTAGACCGATTGATAAAGTCTGCACACTTTTTACCTATAAAGACTACCTACATAGGCTTAGTATGCTAAGCTTTACTTGGAGAAGATTATATCTCTGCATGGAGTGCCAATATCTATCATATCTGATAGAGGGTCTCAATTCACTGTCATTTTGGAAATCCTTTCAGACGGTGTTGGGAACTAAGTTGGACTTGAGCATTGTTTTTCACCCTCAAACGGATGGTCAGCGAAGGACAATACAAATCTTAGAGGATATGCTCCGTGCTTATGTCTTAGATTTCAAAGGTAGGTGGGACCAATATCTCCCATTGATGGAGTTTGCTTACAATAATAGTTATCAATCTAGTATCCATATGGCTCCATTTGAAGCTTTATATGGGAGATGTTGCAGGTCACTTATTGGTTGGTTTGAAGCTGGAGAGTCCAAAAATCTTATGCAGATTAGAGATGTCGACCTTTAGAGTTTGGTGTAAGGGAACACATGTTCTTACGAGTTTATCCCATGAAAGACTTGTTGAGGTTTGGCAGAAGAGGGAAGTTAAGCCCAAGGTTCATTTGACCTTTTGAGATATTGGAAAAGGTAGGGCAAGTAGCTTATTGCCTAGCTCTTCCACTAGTCCTTTTAGGAGTTCATCTAGTTTTTCATGTTTTGATGCTTCGGCAATATGTCCATGACTCTTCTCACACCATACAACATTAATCATTTGAGCTTGATGAAAACCTAAGCTATAGTGAACAACCTGTAGCAATAATAGACAAGCGAGTGAAATGTCTACGATCTAAGGATGTTGCATCTATAAAGGTTCTTTGACAAGGATAATCTGTGAAGAAACCACATGGGAACCAGAAGCCATTATGTGAGAGAAATATATACATCTTTTTGAAGCACAAGGTTAGTAGTTAGATTGAAATTCGAGGATGAATTTCTTTTGTGGAGGGAGATATTGTCAGATTGCATTCTTTGGGAGAAGGAAAAACAAACATAAGTGGGGGTAGTTTGGTATTTTGATTAGGTTAAAAAAAAAAAAAATGAAAGGAGTGGATTAAGACCACCAAACCACCCCTTCTCCTCAAACTCTCACACTTCTCTCTCACTCTCGTCCTTCTTGTCCTCATACCCTTTTCTTCTTCTTCCCTTTTCATTTTGTTTTATTTTATTTTTTAACCCACAAACTCCATTGTGATCTTAGTTTGTCATTAAATTTTCATACCTATTTGCTTCCAAGCTTGAGGTAAGTCTACAATCTCAATCTCATCCATTTTTTTTTTTTACTCTAGGGTATATTCTAAAACTAGTGAGTTTTAAAAAATGGTGGATGAATATATATATATATATATATATATATATATATATATGATATTTTAGTATAAATCTAGTGATTCAGAAGCTCTAAAACTAATAGGTTGTAGTGGGTAGTGTTAAGACTTAATTTTTCTCTAATCCTTAGGAACCCTAGGTTCCATAAATTGGGGGTTTTATTCAATGAGCTCTCTAATTGATAAATTCTTTTTAAATAAATTATTTAAACTTGTCAAAATACTTATGTTTGCTAGATTCCGTTGACGTCGAGTGAGCTACTCCCTCCGAGCTATCAGGAGAGACCCAGTTGATCCCTTTTACCGTGAATGGCTATTTACATAGTGGTGGTATTCTAATTAATTTTTATGGGAGAAACTAACTTATTAGATTTGATAAAAATTATATTATAAGCTACTTGGATTATTTGGTTAGTTTGATTAGTTAATTTTCTTAAATATAATGGTTATTAAATATGACTTGATGATTTGATTGAAATTATTGCTAGCTCTCTTTGTTGATTTTATAATGCCATGATTTTGATATATGCTATTTCAATGTGCATTGGAAAATTTTATGATATTTGATACTTGAAATGTTAGATTAATATGAAGATTGAATTTTACATTTGTAAATTGTATTTGATAAAAATTTATTTAAGAAAACCATGATGGATTCTAAGATGGAATTCCCGCTTTCCATAGTGAAGAGAAGTAATAGAATACCACTCGCCATAGCGAAGAAATATAATGATAATACCGCTCGCCATAGCGAAGAGATGTAATGACCTATGTCCACATAGTTTCTCTTAGTGAGATAAAGTTTGAAAAAACCTTATTTGAGAAATAATAAACCTTGTGATTGACGGGTTGAGATTACTCCCCAAATAAGATTTATGCTTCTTATGTAACCTTCATGAGTATTTGAGTATGTAATAATGAAGTAGATTTTATGTGAGAATAAGGAATTGGAGAAAATAGTGAGAAAATGTGTTTAGTACTTTATTTTTGAGATTTTACTTAGAAATAAAATTTTGAAGAGTATTTATTTTCAAACTGTGAAGAAGTATAGGAAGTATAGAATATTATATTTTTATTATTGGCTTTTAGAAATTTGTATGATTTATAGCCTATCCCATTTTATATCACATGCTCATGCATTGATCGGTTTCTCCTTCTTGTCTACTTTGTTTATAGTCCTTACTTGTCTGTTTGACTCATCCCTCCTTTTTCTAGATTTTTTAGGTAGCTAGTAAGGTTCTGGATTGCTATTTGCCCAGAAAATTCTTTTTAGTAGGCCTCTTTGTCAGTTAAGGCATTTTGGTTGTTGACTCCAATATTTTGCAGCTATAGAACATAAATTGGGTATTTTGAGTTATATGTAAGAACAAGAGTTTAAGCATGAGCTTTTGTATACTAGTCCTTAGTATATATATATATAACTGGAATGTACCTGCGTTGAATCTGGATTATAATACTATATTGTGTAATAGGTTAAACTTGATATATAGTTTGTTCAGTTTTTAGGAAAGGTACTGTCGATTTTGGAGCCAAGTATTTAAGTTTGAAATTATTTTAGTGAGATCATATGTTTAGGCTTGCCAGGCTAGGTGAGTCCATTTAGCTTGTGCCTCAATCATGGCCTAAGATTGGGTCATGACAGATTACCATCAAGTGCTCCCTATTCATTGACATGATGGTTTGTTGGATCAATCGCATGGTTATGCTATGTTCTCCAAGATTGACTTTAGAAGTGGCTACCATGAAATTCAAATGCAACCTAGTGACAAATGGAAGACAACCTTCAAGACATAAATTAGGTTTTATGACTAGATAATCATGTCATTTGGTCTCTCCAATGCACCAAGCACTTTTGATCATTCATGGGAAAGTTTGTATTAATTAGTTTTGATGATATTTTAATATATAGAAAAGGCCAAAATGAATACTAAGCTTACTTGGATGAAAGCTTTGAGGTGTTTTGGGAGCAAAAGCTCTATGCTAATTTAAATAAATGTGAGTTCTTGACAAAGAAAGTTATCTTTTTGGGATATGTTTTCTTTAGTTAAGGAATCAAGGTGATTCAAAGCAAGTTGATGCTATTATACATCAATTGGCTTACTCCAACAACATTGAATGACATAAGGAGCCTTTATGGGTTAGCTTCTTTCTATTGTCAATTCATCAATAATTTTAACTCTTCCTGCTCCTCTTCCTATGTGTCTTGGAAAAGAAAAAGATACTTTTACAAAGAACACTAAGGCACAACAAAGTTTTGAGGTGAAATAGGATCTCTACAACTCTAGTACTTGCACTCATAAACTTTGATTTAAGGTTTGAAGATCATTGTGATGCTTCAAACATTGAAATTGGTGTTATCCTCTCAAGAACATCGACCAATTGCCCTTTTTAGTGAAACTCTTAATGATGTTAAGATGATATATTCAGCCTATGATAAGGAGTTTCATGTGATTGTTTGGGCATTGAGTCATTGGAGCCATTATTTGTTGACAAAAGAATTCATCCTTTATTATGATAGGGCTCTTAAACATCTTAACACCCAATAGAAATTGAATCGACGCCATGTAGCTTGGAGTGAGTTCTTTCAATCATTTAATTCCTTCTAAAATACAAACTAGATACTCAAAATAAGGTAGTTGATGCCTTAAGTCAACAACTTGCTCTTTTCTCAAACAGTTTAATATTGTTGGATTTGAAGTCATAAAGGAGCCATATGAAGAAGATCTTGATTTGGAGATGTTCTTTGTGCC
Organism: Dalbergia oliveri; assembly: GCA_030441495.1. Classification (NCBI taxonomy): domain Eukaryota; kingdom Viridiplantae; phylum Streptophyta; class Magnoliopsida; order Fabales; family Fabaceae; genus Dalbergia; species Dalbergia oliveri. Next base: position 8,566,688 of record JAMLFY010000016.1, read on the forward strand.
AGTCAAAGGGGAAATAGGTCAACGGCCTAGCCTATCAAAAATTAAGGTCAAGCTTAAGCCTATTTAAAAGCTTGTTTACCTTAACATGCCAACCTTCCAATTTTGAGAGAGGATAAAAAAGGCAATTTATCTCAATTTAGTCTTCCAAATCTCACAAGAAGAGGTTAGTTGCTCACTATTAAAGTATCCAAATCAGAGAAATGCTGGTACTTTATTGTGTTTTTTTTTCTTTTAAAGTTCAAAATAAAAAGTGATTTTAGGAAGCACCATTCTATTAAAGAACCTTTACCAGATGGTAATGATGATCAACAAGTTGAACTTTCCCCTTGATTTTTTATTTCTTCATCTTCTCTCTGTAATTTTTGGGATTTTTCCTTTTGGGTTTAGTTGTAGATTTAGCTCATAACAGAGGAGAAGAAAAGTAGCTAAGTATGAAATGAAACTAGGCAATGGCCTCTACAAGCTTTGACGCAAATAAAGTGCAAGATGATATTGATGTCGTTATTAAGGGAAATGAATACCTTGAGTAAAATTTTCAAGATAAGTGAATTTGTTCCCATAAATCATTGGAAATCACCTCTTGTAAATAGGAATTACATTTCAATCGTATTTGATGTGTTTCAAAGTTCTAAACAAGAGCACAATATGATTTTTTTCCCTATTTATTTGAATGATTAAGAGAAGTATTCACATTCCTGGGATTTGTTCATTTTATTTTCTACAAGGCTTGAATTGCAATTGTATGTAAAATATTGACTGTGTTCAGCCTATTTATAGGCCCAGGTGTGTTTGGCCTAAGGCTTGTTTTAAATGTTTTAGAATTATGAGTTTTGTAAAAAGCTTTAGGCTAGACCATACTGATGAACAACTCAAACTTATACTTAAAACATAGCCTACAGCAAGCTACATGCCAGGCCTAAGCCTGGCCTACTACAAGCAAAGTGTGACTTGGTCTGACTTGTTCCCATCCATGGCGCCAGTCCATCATTTGGGACACTCACAAGCGAGAATCAGTTGGACACTTTGGGATGGACAAAACATTGGCTCTCATAAAGAAGAAGTTGTATTGACAAAAGTTAGAGCGAGATGTCATCTAACACATTCAGAGATGCCGCATTTGTCACATTGCTAAGTGTGGGAAACAAAACAAAATAACTTACCTATTCCTAAAGCTCCTTGAGAAGATGTTAGCATGGATTTTATCTTAGGATTGTTGAGGACCCAAAGAAGTACAAAAGGATTTTAAGTTGTGATAGTGGTTGTTGACAAATTCTCTAAGATGTCTCGTCACTTCATACCCCGTCATAAGACGTAGATGATGCTTTCCACATAGTTGGCTTATACTTCAAGGAGATTGTAAGTATCACTTTAAATGGGATGTGAAATTCATGAGTCATTTTTGGTGAACTCTTATGAAGAAAAATGGAAACTCACCCACAGTTTAGTTCAACCCATCACCCCAAACATATGGTCGAATGAAAGTTGTTAACAAAAGCTTAGGAATTCACTAGAGAGTTTTGTAGGAAAAAACATTGGCTAACAAGATCGTGTGCTATGACAAGCTAAACAATTATATTAATCAAACAATAGGAAAATGCCCATTTGAAGTGGTACATTGCAAGCATCCTCTTAGTCCTTTGGACCTTTCTCTATCACAAACTACGTACTCGAGAGTATAGCACTTATGATGTAGAAGAACGTGCTAAACAAATCAAGAATTTCCACAAGGAAGACCGAGAATATCGTACATCAAGGTTTGATATCCGAGACCAAACCAATAAGTATAGAAGACCACTAAATTTCAATGAAGGAGATTTAGTATGGATACACTTGAGAAAGGAATACTTTCATTCGTAGATCTTGCAACAATTTGTCTGTTTGAGTGGATGGATCATTTAGGTAGCATTTGTTAATTGTCTCAGAATGGAGACGAGACACAAGAGACGGATATATTAAAAATCCTGTCTCTGTATCGTGTTTGGTTGTGAAATACAAGACATGATAGCGTCTTCCTATTTTATTTGGAAACATGGGGACAATACAACAAATACATGGTAAAAAACATATGTACCCTCTGAGGTAGCCAAACCACTCGTTGGAGGTCTCTAGCCTGTTGTTGGAGATTTTTCACATTGGGAAATAATAAATATGTATAATGATATTATTGGAAGAAAAAATATCAAATTTTTGTCTTCTTATCTTGTCCCCACTATCCCCACTTTTTGGAGGGATTGAAACTTTCTGTATTTCTATTCGGGACGGAAAAATTGTATGCCCCTTTACTTTGTCTATCACCAAATAAGTTTGTGCATCTAGTGTCTCTATTTTTCTATCCTAGAGATCAGAAACAAATGTTATCTTAGGTAGCGTTTGGTTAGTGATATAGGGACAAAAAGAGAGAGATATTGGAGACACAGACTTGTTTAGTGGTGGAGACAAGAACAGGGATAAAACAATTCTCTATCCTCGAAACAAAAGAATTCTCTGTCTTTCAGATAGAAAAAATAAAATTTTTGTACCTCCAAAAAGTGGAGACAGATATAGAGACAGAAATTTAATATTTTTTTTCTTTCAATAATAACTCTATACATATTATTATTTATGTCTCGTCTCCACTGTCTCTTGTCCCTATTTAATGTCCCTATCCCTTGCCAAATGCTACCTTAGAGTAATGAAGGCATCAATGGGAATACTTGCAAAATAGAACTTCATGGAAACTATGATGTTTCTACTAATTTTGATATAGTTGACTTGTGATCACCATATTATGGAAAAGACAAGGAGCCGTTGGATGGTGAGGCCAAGCCTCTTCCCACTCAAAGAGAATGATACATGAGCAAATTTAATAGGTACAATTAGATTCCAGAATATAGTTGGATACAGGATTGTTGTGTCATCAAAAGAATGAATAATTGTACTAAGCACCAAAAAGTCCCACATTGCTTAGGATATAATGATTGCCCCCTTCTACTACTATAAATACCCACTTGTATGACAATTTTGAAGTAAATTAAGCTCTATGCTTATTCCAGTTTTCCTCTAAGCATTTTTTTCTCGAAAAGTTGCCATGATTGGTGAATGAACCAAATGACATCCCAGCGTACAATGTCACTCTCACATAAGTATACAATGCAATGTTCTCGTTCTCTTGGTTGTGGTTGCATAACATCACTAGCATCTCACTCAATTAGACGTTAACAATGCCTTTTTAAATGGGGACCTTGTGGAAGAAGTTTACATGCAGCTGCCACTTGGTCTTTCTAACCCCAAAACTACAACGCAGGGAAAACTTGTGTGTCACCTAAATAAGTCCATCTACGGCTTAAAGCAGCTTCACGCCAATGGTTCACAAAATTATCTTCTTCACTATTGGATCAAGGTTTCACTCAGTCAAAGAGTGACTTCTAGTTTATGTAGATGACATAATATTAGTTGGCCCCTCTCTCTAAGCCATAAATGTTGTCAAAGTCCTTCCAATCACTATTCAAACTCAAAGATTTAGGCAATCTCAAATATGTCCTTGGTCTTGAGATGATTGCCAGGTCATCCATGCATATACTTGTCCCAACGCAAATATGCACCATCACTCTTAGATGACATGTTTTTTGGTTGCCAAACCAGCCTTTGTTCCTATGGAATCAAATCTAAAACTCAAAGATGATGGTGAGGTTCTGCAGATCCTTCTGCCTATAGACGTCTCATAGGTCACCTTGCTTACCTTTCTAGGCCCGACATTGCTTTCACTGTGAACAAACTTAGTCTGTTTGTTTCGTAACCACGAACTTCACACCTAGTTGTTGTCCACCATTTGTTGCGTTACTTAAAACATACACCAGGTCAGGGATTATTTTTTTCTAGCCAACAATTCCTTGTCAGCTTAGCCTATGTTGATGTAGATTGGGGTGGGTGTCCAGACTTTCATAAATCTACTAGATATTGTGTGTTCCTTGGTGATGCTATAGTGTCTTGGAAATCCAAGAAACAAGCCATTGTTTCACATTCTTCTGCGAAGAGAATATAGAGCCATGGCCAGCATCACTAGTGAGCTTATTTGGTTGATTCAATTATTGAAAGATTTTGAGATTTCAACTCCCCATGTTAAGCTCTTTTGTGACAAATCCCACCTTCTATGAACACATCAAACATATCAAGTAGAACCCATTTTGTTCGTCAACATTTTCAACAAGGCTGGTTGAAGCTCTTCCACGTTCCTAGCAAACATCAACTTGCTGATGTCCTAACCAAAGCCATCCATGCTACCATGTTTACAGCTGCAATATTCAAGTTGGGAGTTCACAACATCTACCTCCCACCTTGAGGGGAGTATCACACTCAACACATATCAGCTGGAAAATTGTTAAGTTATTTATAGATTTGTTAAATTAGTTGTAAATAGACTCTAGTTTTTATTCTCTGCCGATTGTATAGTTACTGGGCTACTCCCATTTACTTGTATATATATAGGAAACTCTTGTATATTTAGATCAATGAAATCATTTTTCATCATTTCTACAATATCTGAGACACCTTGATAACATTCATGTATCTAGTACTCACATGCTTTTACATCAATATATGATATCTATGTGATACGATGATTTGCTTCATGATTTACTTCAATAGAATTAATCTTGAAAAATAAAGTTGAAAGAAATATTTTTAATAAAATTGAAGTTAAAAGAATTACCTTTTATTTGAAAATAAAAATTCAAAAACAAGTTTAAAGAAATTAATTTTTGTTTGTAGAAAATAAAGTATAATTACTTTTAGAGATAAAATTGTCAAAAAGGATGTAGTATAATTTTAGAGGAAAAATTAGAGAGTAAAAAAACAGAACTATGGGCATTGTAAAAATCACTTTTTAGTTGGATAGTGTAAAACGAAAAGCATCTTTCAAATTCTTTCGGATAAGAGTAATTTCACTCATTCGAACGCACTTCGACAACTAGTAAAACAGGCACCCAAACATAATAGTCCTTTAATTTCAAATTAATTATCGTTTTAGAGTTTACACTAAAAAAAATCATTTTAGAGCTTTTATGTTTTGAAAAATAACTATCACTTTAGAATTTTAATAAAATATTAATTAATTGAATTTAATTTTGATATTATCAATGTAAAAAATTTACACATATAATCCATTTCCATTCAAATATAGTCAAATAATAAGCTAGCGTATTGGAGTCAATCACACACTTGAAAAAAATATTCCAAATAAAAGTATGTGAGTAGATAGATGTTAGTATAAAACTTTTTAAACTGTTAATTAATGTATTAAAATTAAATTTTAATTAATTCTTTCTCCCGTTCTCTCTATTTTTTTTTCTAATAACTTCTTCCCCTCTTTTTTAGTCAATCATATATTTTTTAAGTAATAAACGGTACAATCCTCTCTAAGAGACCAAGATAGCTTCCTAAGTTTTGATCCCCAAAATTGTAGATAAAGTTTATCCAGGACTCAATTTACTTTCGCTAACCTAACACCCATTTGGTTAGATTAATCTTTTCAAATAATCAAAACTTTTCCTTATTTGATGAACTATATTTAATGAGAGACGATGGGTTTTATAATAGAGGTCTTATCTTTTAATTAGATAGACCTCTATTATTAATCATTATATCAAATCATTCAATAGTTAATAATAAGAGTCTATGATAGACCTCAAAATTTAACATTCACCTTATAATTTATCAAGAGACTATATAGACAAATTATAAGGTGACCTCATGTTTAGGTGATTATAGACCTCACATTATTAGCTATTAGATGAATATCATTTTTGTTGGATAGTTTGATCTAATGATCAATAAATGGGAGGTCTATGATGGACATAAAACCCACCAGACTATACATATTCATTTTACTATGAAGAAAAGTAAATTTTACACTCTCAAAATGTTAAGACAAACAAGGACCAAGCAAACGGTCCATCGAACTTTTGGAGCAAAAATCTCGGCAAAAACAAACATAATTTCCGAGGCAATAAGTAACATTAAAAGAGAGCCTCTGGCTTACAGAACCAGGAAAAAGAAGTGATGCCATGTCCCAGGAGAAACTCCCTTGCTCATGAGGAATCGCATGTTCGGATCACAAGACAATTAGAGGTTCTTGAGCAGGACCTCCCTAGAACCTTCTGGGACCTTCAAAGTTATGGCACTTTCAACAATGCTCATATCGGATTCCTTAGGAAAACCACTGACATAGTCTCCTAGGATCACTTGCTTGTTCCTCACTTGCGCCATCTTAGTTACTTGCCCCTGGGTCACTCCAAATGTTTTAAGTATGAAATAAAATAAATTATAAGATGGGCCTTAAAATTTTAAATTTATTATGGACTCCTTATTATTATTTATTGGATGATTATCAATTTTATTGATAGTTTGATCCAATAATTAATAATAGGGAATCTATAATAAACTAAAAAAAAAATTCACTATAAAATCCACCACGAAATAATGCAAAACTGTTTTTGTTGGCCTACCAATCCTCATTGAATGGTAAAGGGCAGCTCCACGTTAGTCATCATCTTTTTATTGGGTATCTAACGAAAATTATGTGTTGGACTATTTTGAGTCAGTGGATGATAATTTGGTCCCTCTACTTCTAGCACATCAAATGGTCCTAGAAAAAAATTGTAAATTAGTCCATAATCACATTAACTTCAATTTGAAAAAATTTCTATTTGACCTTCCATTCTTTTCACTCCACCCCTCTCATCATACCCTATTATTTCTCTATTTTTTTCCTTTCATTCTCTAAGAAACCTTATTACTGTGCCGCCTCCATAGTACCAAGCCGCCAATACCACCTCACCCATCACCACCGTAAGCACCGCCTCACTCCGCCCGTCAACAACTTTGCTATGCCACTGATCGACTAGCTGGACCATGACAAGAACATGCACCACGTAACCCGTACCTCGCACCCAATCGGCACAGAAACCCACGTCTGCCACTTTCTCCCTTCTCGCTCTCCACTGCGTTTGCTATAGTTCCGTCAACAACTTTGCTATAACCCATGACGACGACCTGCACTATGTATGTAACCCATGACTCGCACCTTGCCTTCGTACCCAATCGGCACTAGAGGAACCCATCGTCTACCACTTCTCCCTCCTCCGCTCTCCACCGTTCGTCACCTGGTGCCTTCGGAAACTTCCAATCAAGCTGAATTAGATTAAGTTCCTTTGTGGGGTTGGTGTTTCTGACGCTTATCTTCCTCACGTTATCGAAAAGTTTCAATTACTTGTGTCTGATACAACAAAACTTTACTAAATTGGTATTGTTTTGACTTGTCATTTTTATCTTTTATTGACTGTTGTTCTAGTATATGATATGATGCATTGCTCATTGGGCTTGATCCTGTAATCAACATGGACACTGCATTAGTTGCTTACTATTGTTCCAGTATCATAATTGTTTACCCTCACCCAATTGGTATTTAGGACATTACAGTGTCTCTAGATGCAATATGAATTGTTTTCTATTTGAAAATTCATGCTTTCAAGATTTATTAAAGAACGAGGATGAAGTGGTGCCTCTTTGTAGGTTTATTGGCTTCTGTTCGTGGTCGATAAATTATATAGGTCTAAATGGGAAAATGTGGCTCAAAGGATATATTGACACACCTTAATAATATTGGCACACCTTAATATTCTTATCTTTTCTTATGTTTCTAATCCATGTTAGGATGTACTCCATGGAGGAAGTTTGCGTCTCAGATATTAATGCATTGCACTTTGTTTTCTAGGGATTTGGAAGAAATTTGGTCTATTGTGAAGGAAACTACAACATGGAGGAAGATGGGAATGAGGTTGGTTCTCCCATGTCTGAAGATATAGGGTCTGCGTTGGATGACATTGATAAATATTGTGTGGATCGTCAGAAGACATTGCTAGGATTGAGATGTTGAACGTATCTTCAGATGATGTTTATCGATTTCACTTTATTGATATTTCACTAGCTTTCCAATTCTATAATGTGTATGCTAGGATTAAGGGATTTAGTGCTAGGAAGAGTAAGACACGCAAGAACAGGAAGCATGAAATAGTGAAGCAAACATTTGTTTGTTCTTGTGAGGGCTTTAGAGATGAAAAATATTATAAAATGGAGAATCGAGTGAGGGAGCCTAGACGGAGACAAGGTGTGGTTGTAAGGCTAGGATTCAAGTGCATCTTGAAGGAGCATCCAAGAAATGGATTGTGCAAAGTTTTTAGAAGAACACAATCATGAACTTGTTGACCCTAGGTTTGTTGGAATGCTTCGCTCACAAGAAAATGAATGAAGTTGACATTGTGCAGATGAATAGTATGAGAAGTGCCGGATTAGCACACCATTGATTTTTGGGTCATTAGCTAGGCAAGCTTGGTGGGTACCCAGTTGGGTTTGGAATTAGGGACATGTATAACCAAGTTGCCAAGCAAAGGCGACAATTGCCTGGCGATGCAGGATCTGGACTTATGTTTCTTGGAGAGATGGCATCTTCTGATCCATATATGTTTTTTAGGCATGTGGTTGATGAAGAGGGAGTGTTGCGCCATATATTTTGGTGTGATGGTGTTAGCCAGTTTGATTATCAATTGTTTGGTGATGTTATTGCTTTTGATGCTACATACAAGAAAAATAAATATAGGTGTCCAGGAGTTGTATTTTCTGGGTGAATCATCATAACCAGGCAGTTGTCTTTGCTGAGCTCTAGTTTTAATGAGACAGAGGAGACTTATGTGTGGTTGTTGGAACAATTTTTGGAAGCAATGAAAGGAAAGTCACCGGTTTCTGTCATAACCGATGGTGACTTAGCAATGAGGGGTGCTATACGAAAAGTGTTTCCTAATGCCCACCATAGATTATGTGCGTGGCACCTCATGAGAAATGCCACAAGCAACATTGGCCAGCCAAGGTTCACAGCAATGTTTAGAAAATGTATGCTAGGTGATTATGAGATAGGTGAATTTCAAGAAAAGTGGAAGGAAATGGTTGATGAATTTGGAGTCCATCATCGTCCATGGATTTTGGACTTGTATGAAAAAAGGAACATGTGGGCTACAGCATACATAAGGGGGAAGTTTTTTGCTGGATTTAGGACGACGTCTGTTGTGAGGGTTTGCATTCTATGCTTAAGAAGTATGTTCAGTTGCAATACAATTTGACAGGTTTTTGCAACACTTTCAGCGTTGCCTAAATTATATGCGGTATATGGAGGTCAAGGCAGATTATGCTTCTATGCAGGGAAAACTGTTATGCAAACTCAATTTAAAAATCTGGAAAGGTCTGCATCAGGTGTATACTCGTGAGTTATTTTTTAAGTTTCGTGCTGTGCTTCATAGAGCTGGTGCAATGACAGTTCTATATACGAAGGAAACGAGTGCTTGTATCATCTATGGTGTGTCAAGGTATTATAGACCAGAAAGTTTATGGCATGTATCCTTTTATCAGGATAAAATGCAATTCAAATGTTCTTGCTTGAGAATGGAGTCAATAGGCATTCCATGTGATCACATTATTGCTATCTTGCTGAAACTTAAGATTACTGAGTTGCCCAAATCCTTAGTGTTGGATAGATGGACCAAAACTGTGAAAGAAGCGCTCCAAGACATGGATGACACAAGTGGCTTGGTGTTGAATTCATTGCGAGTGAGTCGACATGCGTCTTTGGCTTTGTGGAGCAAGGAAGTGGTGATGTTAGGATGTCAAAAAGTTCTCATTTCTATGCTTCAAGGGACACACTGATGAATCTTATTGCATGGATGAGGGAGGACAATGAGGAGAATAGTGAAGAGGATGCTTCGATGGCAGACCATGCAGACGATTCATGTCATCTTGATTTGAGGGAACCCCAAATTGTTCGGACAAGGGGTTGTGCGGGTGAAAGCTCAAGGCGGAGGTCGCAACACTGCAGTGTGTGTAGGAGGGAAGGTCACAACCGAACCTCTTGTCCTGTTCGTAAACATATTGAGAACGTTGCACAATCAATCTATGGAGATTGTCTGTCCTTGGGTGATGAAATTGATGAAGATATATACAATGAGCACTTTTACATGCAAACTGTGAGTACATTTGCTTTTCACTAGCTTATTTATTTATTTGTTATTTTGGAATAGTAAATGCATGTCATAATTAATGCTTATAAATTGTTTTAATTTGACTTAAAATTTATATGATTGCAGGGTGATTATAGTGGAATGGGGTACGCAGATAGCGACCTTGAAGATGAGACATGTGTTGATCTCGGTTCTGATGTGTAACTGAGGTGACTTTCTTGATGACTTTATGTTTTTTTATGAGTTTCTCTAATATATATTTTGGTTTTTGTCTATCATTGGTGAAGGCTATAAATGAAGGATCTCCTAATCTAGAATTTTGTTTATTCTTTTACTTGTTGACTGGTTAGGACTGGAACTATTGAGTGAAAGAGTACAAGATATGCATGCTAGTGTTTTTTATTTTGTTATTATGATGCTGTCATGAAGGGCTAGTAATGTTGTGTTTCTGTTATGCTGTCAAGCTGGTCCTGCTGGCTTTGTCCTTATACTGCTGTCAAGCTGGTCCTGCTGTTATGTTGTCAAACTGGTCCTGCTATGATGCTGTCATGAAAGGCATGTTTTACTGGTTTTCTATTGATGGTGATCTTGTGTTGCTGTGTTGCTTATGACTCAACAAAATTATGAGCTACTGGGATTGTATTGTCATGCTGTTATGAGTGGCATCCTTTGCCTTTTTACCTTTTGCTTTTGTTCTTATGACTATATTGAGGTAGACTTAACTTGTTTGATTTGATGGATGTTTTAGTATGCAAGATTTTTTTCATACTATAGATTCAACAGATTTTAAATATTAAGCTTTCAATATCAAAGCTTTAGTACACTTTCAAGATTTTATTCATACTATAGATTCAATTGATTTAACTGTTTTAGTACATTTTCCCATCATGGCTTTCCTCGTTATTAGCAAGTAAAAGCCTTGAATTTGTTTACACACATTCTGCCTCTAGCAGTAGTTTCAGTTGTGAACTACTTGTTGGCTTGATGAGAAAGATCAACAAGGTTGAAGTAAGACGGGAACAATTTATGTGACATCATGTAATACCTGTGCAGCTATATGAAAAGAATCATTGGGTGGAGGTTCTTTTTATTTTCTCATATCTAAACTTTGGGTCATTTTTAATTTTTGTGGAAGTAGAAGATAAAAAAAAATGGGTATGGAAGAGATGAAGATAAAAGAATAGTGTGGCGATATAGTGATAATAATGGAGGTAAAAGGTTGCAATTTGATATAGTGCTGGTATATAGCTACGTTGGTTTGGTTTTTGCTGAAAAAAATGGTGCACTTTAAAATCAATAAACTAAGCATGTTTTCAGTAATTTTTCACTAGAAATGTGTTCAGAAAAAAATTTATCAAACACGTTTTCTTCTTTTGTTGTTTTTAAAAATTGAACTTACATTCATTAAAATTAATTACCATTAAAATCGACCACTAAAATAATATCACATTAAATTGTGAAAAAATTATGAATCATGATTGATAATAAAATACAATTAATTATATTTAATAAAGTGATTCTAAATGATACATTCTCTAAATAAAAAAAGACTCAATTCCTATGAGTCTTATATCAAATATTATTTTTTAAAATAAATATCTAATTTAAAAGCAAATTATTACTTATATTAATTTTACTTATATCAATCAATCCCATGAATTTGAAATTAAACCATCTATAACATCAATAGAAAAAATTAAACTTGTCCATCAACAACCAACAATAAACTAAGCTAATCAGTTAAAAAAATAAAAAGTCATGTAGATGATTGGTCTTTTTTTGAGTAGTAAAAAATAAATGCAAATCACAAACCCATATCAGGGAATCCACAAAATAGTTTAGTATCGGCACCCAACAAAAACAGAAAAAGAAGACTCTTAGTAGCCATTATCGATCGAGCTCTTCCAATAGGTAGCAGATTTTGCCTCAATAATCTTTCTCCTTTCATTGCAATCTCCTAAAACAAGCTCAGTCACTGTTCTAATTCGAATGTTCTCAGGAAGCTGAAAAAATAATAAGGAAATGCTGGTCATCACAGAATTCTAATATGCAGGACTTTCCTTTCTCCCATGGTCTTGGTAAATTAGTTGGGACCCCAGAACCAGGCGCGAGGCGCCTCTGAATAAATGTCATGCGCTGCGCATGTGGGGTGACTGTGCTTTTAGTAACTTCCTTAACGTCATCATCAGATAGTTCGAGTATAATATCTGTGTCCTCGTTCCATATAGGAGTTTGTTTAACTCTTTTTTTGCGCTATAATGTTGCACTCCGTCATCTTTATCCAAGATCTCACTAGCCTGATGGTCTATTTCATCTAGCGAAGGCATGGACCTCTTGCTTGCTTCCTTTATCTTAGGCTCATAATCTCCTTGGGCATTATACTTTTCATCTGACCGAGACAGCATTAACCCCACATGTCGAATTGATGCTTCAATTCCATCCACTTCTGCAGGCAAGTGTTCTAGGCTTCCAAGCCTTTTGTTAATATCCTGTATAACATTGACGAAGTTAATATGAGTCATGGTCTTCAATCTTATATTACTAGTCAAGGGTGGTCACAATGTACACCTAAGTTCTTGTAATTTTATTTTAAACTTGGTTCCATTACTTTGATGACCTACCTCCAAAAAAGCCAATATTTTATCCAAAACAGATGGAGGTGGACACTGGGTTTGACCACTTTGTTGTAGGTCCGTCATGCAGTCCTGCAGCAGCAAACAATGACAATTATATAAAGTTAGCATGGTTTTGCATCTAGTGAAATGCATGTATATGAACTTTATTAGTAAAGTACAACTAATAACCTGAACAACCGCTGCATTGTTGACATTAGACTCAGCATCTTCCTTAACCGTGGCCATGTACCTGTATGTGTCAAGAAAGTCTTTGCACAGGAGCGCAAAAGGCAGGGGATGAGTGAAAATTGGAAAAAGTGAGAGTGAGAAAGATTGAAAAATCACAATAATTCAAATAAGGGATGAATCATACTCAAATATTTGATATTTTTTTCGGTAGTGGCAAAATATTTGATATACGTTAACGCAAGATTTTCTCCCACTTTTTAGATGGATAATATCTTAAATTAGTATTTTTTTTTGGGGACATTTCCAAATTAAAGTATCTATGTTTTCTTTAATAAATAAATCTATATTATAAGGGATTTTTTGAATATTTGCAGATTATAAATAAATTAACGTAAATGCACTAATCCTTTCGGTTCCTATTTGCAAACTATATATATATATATTGGTCTAGAGTATCTCCAATTAAATGTGGCTAGTATAATGAATTAACTAATGCTGATTATGATAAGATCTGAAGCAATGTGATTAAATCACCTAAAATCGATTCCCAAAAATTATTGAATTAAGTGTGTTGTAATTGTCTAAAATATCACAAATTAAATGTGGTTGGATATGATTAAGTCTTAGAGTATCATCAATTAATTAAAGTTGAGCATAATTAAATCTTTTCATAATTAAGGTTACAAGTATTTTAATTTTCTATTTACTTATTTTAATTTAATTTAGTAAATTATTTGGTGATTAATTTATCCTTTTGCCCTTATTTAATTATGTCAACTTTCATGTCGACTTTATGTTCATCTTGCCTTTACATTGATTTTTCCCTAACTAACTAGTTATTTTAATAGAAAATCAAGGATGTCACAAAAGTTGCTAACACTATACACCTTCTGTAGACCTAAGCAATATCCTTGTTAAGATGTATTAATCGGAATAGAGTTGCCTGACACAAGTCTCTGATCATTCTGTTGTTGATGATGATTATTGGCTTCAGAGATGAGAGCAGAGTCTTGCTCGCTTCTTGGAATATTCAATTTGAATTCTTCATAATTTCAAAGGAACTAGTATGTCCTTTTCTTTTTCCAATGTGGCACTGAATCGTCATTATCAAGCCAACGTGATGTCTTTTAATGCTATAATGGAAATGTGATTAATAGGTAGTGTTATAAAAAATTTTGTTAGAGACTCCAATGATTTCACAACCACAGGAATCATTGGATCCTCTTAACAATTTCAATGGACATTTTTTTAAAAAGAAATTGTGAAAGGGTATAATGATTTTAATTTGATTTTAATAATTTTTTAGATAGAGAAATGTTATTACTCAAATAAATAAAATAAATGAATTAACATTTCAATAAAGAAAATGATACCTAGCAAAAAAAAAAGGATTGACTAAAAATTAGGAGCAATCGTGACTTCTATGTGCATAAAGTCTTAGTTACATAGTTTTCAGAATTAGAATGGACCGAGCAGACCGGAAAGTGAACCGGCCACTAGACAGGGCTTTCTCCTAATAGACCAGAATCGCATTTGAACCGGTCAGAACTTGGAACAAAGCGGCTGGGTCCACGTGAACTTGGGTTGCAAATTGGACCAATTTTGGTTGAGAAATTATATTATGTCAAAAATGCTTCGCATGGGTATTGAACCTGTGTCCAAAAAATGAGATAAGACTTCACTACCATTAGGCTATTAATGTTATTGTGTAAGTGTGAAAATACAAATATACATATAAAAATAATATTTATCTAAATTATATTAATAAAATTTGATTTAACCAGTGATTTATGGTTAAACTAGTGACCATGACGGTGCCTTAACGAGTTGATCATCTGCTCAATTATGAAAACTATCCTTAGTTAGCTAATAGGCTATATATGCTACACAATAGGATCCAAAAATGGGCCAGATGATTTTTCTTTTTTTTTCTAACTAATTAGCAAACTATAATTTAACAATGTTTTATATTTATATTTTTTTTCTTTTTCTTATAATTTGTTGAAGAATTAACAATGTACCAACCAACTAAACTAGCAAAACACATCCCTTGTTGCATTGCACTGAAATCATTAAACCCTCCAATGGTTTTTTTTTTTAAAAAAGCATGTCCATTGAAATCATTAAAGATAAAAATTGTTATCTCTAAAATTGATTTTTCTCATCAATATTTTCAAAAAGTATATCAAGGATTTTTTTTTATCAAATAAGCATGAGTTAGCTTATTTTTCAACTAACATGTAACTTTAACAGATCATTCTATTAAATAAATAATTCAGTTATAGGCATCAAGAGATGGAGAAGTGATGGCATCAAACCTTGTGAGGACCACTACATTCTCCCAAAAATCTTGTAAAGCAACAGGAGACACACTACAAGATATGATTAAACATAACAATCAGAATAAGTATTCTTCATTCTTTGGTAACTAACTGTAGCTTATCAATTTCTCTCTGACTAGATC
This sequence comes from Dalbergia oliveri, assembly GCA_030441495.1. Lineage (NCBI taxonomy): Eukaryota > Viridiplantae > Streptophyta > Magnoliopsida > Fabales > Fabaceae > Dalbergia > Dalbergia oliveri. The sequence goes on from JAMLFY010000016.1 coordinate 8,581,996, forward strand.
ATATTGAACACATTGCTTACACACATTCTTTCATGATTTAAGTACTCTTTTTAACATTCACCTCTTGCTCTTGCTGGATTGACATTTTTGCCTCTGGATTAGTGTTTCTCTTGGACTTGTCATCCATGTGATCTGTGAATAAGGTGGTACTATTTGTATTGGCATCACTAGGGTCCATTGCTACCAAATCAAAGTCATAACTCAGTATGTTCTTCCCAACAAGTCCAAGCTGCAGAATAGAAATAAAACAATAGTTCAATTTCATTTTGAGAAGTCTTAATCAAGAATTGGAAAATCCAAAGAAAAGTGTCAGTGGCAAACATAGTGTTGATGATCTTAATCTTATACTTCATATTCATTTATTTCTTAATTTTCTTGTGATTTTGATTAAATTATGAGTTAGAGGCAAAACATTGGTGCGTTGCTCCACAATATGACTACTCTAATGTGAATGACAATAATCGGAACCATGCTGGGTCACGTGGGATTATGCCTTTCCTCTCTGCTAGAAGGTTTAGACCTTCACTATTACTTGATCCAAATTATAGGAAAGAACTCAAAGATTTATATAATGGGGTTGGTGCTAGTGGGCATGCTCCACGTGCTTCTCCTACAAGTGAAAATCTGATTGGAAATTTATATGGGACACATGATTATCACAATGACTCTAGTTTGGCACAATCCAGCACCTCACAACATGTTGCTGATATTGATGCTAAGGAGGCAATGATTCAAGCTGCAATTGAGGCCTCAAAGAATGAGACCAGAGAAGGGTCTACATGGAACCAATTTGGTGATCTTAATGTATACCCAATAACATAAGTTTACTTTTTTTTTCCTTGGCTTCTGTTACTTTATGCTTTCTCAAGTTCAACCCCTTGATGAAACATTATTATTTCAGGGTTTATCTGAATGATGGGATTCCTCATAGACATCTTTAACAGGAAGACGATGATTTAGCTCATGCACTCTCATTGTCCTTGAAGGTTCTGGAATGTTCTTTTTTTTGTTTGGTACCATTCAGTTGTACTATTCAGATCTTTCTGATTCCTAGTTCCACTTCCAATTGAATTGAATTTAGACAGGAGAGGAAGAGAATGCAATTCGTAAACAAGAACAAGAACAAAAGTAGTGTTTGCTTTCTGAGCAACGGTTCCACCAAATTTTCACTCCTAAACACGAGAATGATGTTGGATTCAGAACACAAACCCACAAACACCCTAATAAGAGATAATGAACTTATAAATTGGGAAATGACAAATACACTTTCCTAGAAACCAAGCAAGAATTTGAACATTTAATTGAAAGTGGAAGTGGTTCAACAATCAACATTGAAAATTGCAGATTCATACATTCCAGATGCAAAATAAAATGAAGATGGTGGCGAACTTACCATAGAAGGAAGAAAGGTGAATAGAGCAAACATGAAATAATAAGAAATCAAAAGAAAAAAAGTGATAAGAAACAAAACTGAGGCGATCGAAGAAAAATAAACTTACAACCTCATGGAAATTCACGCAAGCATGGAGGAAGAAGAGGAGGAGGAGGAGGAGGCCAGGTGGTAGATCCAAATTCCAGAAATGACTCCACTTGGCAACGTGGTGGTCGCGCTTTGGTGCAGGGTTTGAGTGGCAATGGAGGTCGCGGTTCGTACTCGAAACGCGTGGTGGCGCGGGGAAGAGGAAGACGCGGAGACTGGACTGGACTCTTCTGCAAAATTAAATGGTAATGAGGGCCAATGAGTAATACTAAAATAAATTCACACGGGAGAAATCTAAGCCATAGGATATTAATGAACCTTAATCTAACGATTAAAAAGAGAGGACCATCGCATGATTCAAAACTAGTGAGAGACCAAATTATCCTTCACCTTTTGAGTCTGGTGGGTGTGTGTGTGTGTGGTGCACAGGGGACAAAGTTAGTATCAATTTAATGGTCTATATTGATCTGATTAATTGTTGAGTCTTTATTAATGGTTAAAATTAAATACTATGGATCACCTATAGGACAATTTTAGAAGTGATTATGTTTTACCTATTTGATATCTTAAAAGTTTCAATTAATTCTAGAACCACGTAGAAAATTTAGTCACTTTTAAAACATTGAACCACATTTTTAAATTTCACAAGTGATTTAATTTTATCATTGGTTCTATAATTAATTGAATTTTTTACACCATAAACATAAAATTAGTCACTTGTAAAATAGTTGAATTGGTGCTCTATAACATCCATCCCTATCATTGATATGTAGAAAATCAACAGCTTAAATAAGCGTGTGGAATAAAGAATTAATAGGTCTCTTTCACTTGATTGACGCAAACCATATTTAAATATAAATTTTTAGATCCTCTGAAAGCAAGACAAAATATTTGTTTCGTTTCATTTACTAATTGACACATTAGTCGTTGTATTAAAATATTAGAAAAGTGAGAGACAATAATAACTATAAATTTAATGTGTCAATAATTGATAAATGAAACAGTAAATATTTTATTTTACTCTCGGGTATCTAAAAAAAATTCTTATTGAAAATGGTAAAGGATAGAATATAATTGGCCTTCAAAGTTTCCTACTAGAAGAGCATTTTGTTGTGCTATAATGCATTCGCGTTTGGTCTTGGCAGCTTTTTCGAGGTGCAACTCAAGCAAGCCATAATAGCAAGGAAGTAAATAGCATGGAGGAGAAAATCGGACAAACTAGCTGGTCAGCCGAGTTAATTGGGAACGGTCATTTAGTCCAGTTAAGGTTTTGAATGGGGGAGTTCAAACTGGTTAAGGCTGAGGAAAATGAAAGGAACCATTGAAGGTTTGAAACTTTTTTTTAAAAGCTTAAATATGACATCTAGCAACCATAAAGCAAAAAATAAAGAAAATGGAACCAAAAAAAGGCACTAACAAAGATTACTAGGTTATTATTTTCTCTCTACGTCATTCACAAGTTGCTCACTATAAAACTCGATGGTCACAAACAAATATTGTTTTCAAATGCTTCATGGCTTGTGTTATGAGGCTGAAACTAGAGAAAATTTATATGGATTATATTTATTTTTATACACCTATGAATATTTTTTTTTATTGATCATATTAATTGATGATTTAATATATTTTTTTATATTATAATTAATCATATGTACATATATATATATATATATATATATATATATATATATATTTCATTTAAACCAATTAAAACGGTTGGATCTCTAAACCTTTAAATCAATACCTTGATCAATTTAATACCTAGTCCAATTTTCTCTTCCTTGTTAAATAGCATATTTCTTACTTTGTTGCAAGGTCGAATGTAAGAGTCCAACTGTGCAATCACCAACCAAAGAAAAACAAAATGAGGAGACACTCAATTAATGGTCACAGCCGGTACGGAAGTGTGCATGAGATGGGCCTGTTCACAACTAATAAATATAAATCCTTCGCCCTGGATAAATTATAAGGTGGATTTTAAATTTGTGAATCTATTATAGACCTCTTATTAATAGTCATTGAATAATTACCATTTTTATTATATGGTTTAATTCAATAACTAATAATAGGGGATTTATGATGGATTCAAAGATAAGAGATTCATAAAACTCACATTCGCCTTTTATGTGATATTGTGATAAGTAGTAATGGATTGAAATGTACCCTACGGTTGCACTATGCTAATATAGTCAAATACAATTATCATTTAGGGCTCATTTGACACACCTAATAGGATAAAGACTGATAGTATAATATCTGATAGATAAGACCTAATAGTATAAATCTTGATAAACTTTTAATATTATACATGTTTAGTGTAACACTATATAAAATATTACATTTTTTATTCTATAATATTATCATTTATTTACCAATAATTTTAATTATAAGTAAATAATAAATAAAAATAATAATAAAATAATTTTTATTAATTATTGAAATATTATTAATTAAAATTTTAATTTATATTAAATGTTATAATCTATTTCAATATTTTATGACTATTTATTATTTCATTAAGTATAAAATATAAAATACTCTCTTTTATATATTTTAATATTTTAAATTTTTAATTATAATTTTTATTTTAATTTAAAATTAATATTAAATTAAAATATTTTAATTTCTAATCCTTATTTTTACATATTACATATTATTTATTACTTATTTATAATTTAGTTTACTATTTAATAATTTATAATTTGTTATTGAATTTTATACTATATATAATTTATTAAAAATATTTAATTATTTTTAAATACTTATTATTTTATTTATTATTTGTTGAAATATTTATTTTATTAATAATTATTATTTATTTAAATATTTATTTCTTTATTTTATTAATATATTATTATTATTATTTAACTTTAAAAAATAAAAAGAGTCTTTATACGTTAAAGGCTAATCAGAGCTAATATGGCCTCCCTAGGCATTAAAATTAACTTATACGTCATTTTAATATATAAGGGGGCCATGGTGGATAAGCTCATAGTTTTTAAACTTAGAATAATGATCGACTCGATTGATGCACTAGCTCACGGGTTCCTGGTTCAATTAGTGGGTCAGTCAAGTCCATAACGGATTTATACAATATAAATATATATATATATATATATAAAATTAAAATATAGTAAAATGATAACTAATTAACCATTTGACACTTTTTAAAGGGTCCAAATGCAAAAACATATATAAATAACATAAATTTCTAAATATTGTTCACATTTTATAATCACAAATCACAATTGACAAATTCAAAACATAATTACACAAGCAAATTTACAAAGTTTTACATTACAAATTCACAAGTCATGACAATACAAAAAGTTACTATTTTTCTATAAGTCAAATTAGAATTTTTTTTAATGTTTTAAAAAAAGACATCATTTAGAAAAAAAAAGGCAAAAAAAAGCCCAAAAAAGGACCTAGTTCGTTCAACCAACCAAGTCATCGTTTTGATACAAACTTGGTTGAGTTGAACCTATGTACCGATTTTGATGCAGACTGATTCAAACAGTTGCTCTGACCATTTCATGACTGGTTCACTAATTTTTCTTTGAATCTGGCAGTAAGCTGGTTTTCAATACTCTGATAAGCTTATACAATACGTTATTTGCACTAAATAATGGATAAAAGTATAACATATAGTACTAGTTTATCTAATCATGCCTAATATGGCATGCCAAACGCACCCTTAGCCACGCTTCTAAATATATTTAATCAAAGGATGTGTCTGAGTTGGACTTAATTTCTTCGGATTTAGGTGAAAAATGAATTCAAATCAATCAATTTTAATTGATCTAATTTAGTTTAAATTAAAAAAAATAAATTTACCAATTGAACCAATTAGAATTTTTAGAGTAATTTACACTCACCTCTTTTAAAATTTGGTGTAATTACACTTGGTACCTCTCTATTTTACAAAATTATTATTAACCTCCGCTAGGTTTACTAAAATTACACCAACCTCCCTTTCATATACTAATTCATTAATTTAAATGATAAAGAAAGATAACAAATGATATATACATAATTATTAATAATAAAATTATAATATTTTGATAATATTTGACATAAATATTAACTAAAATACCTTTTTAATTATAAGTTTCATTTTCATGTGATAAATGTGTATTTTATTCAATTAATGTGTTAAATATTACTAAAATGTTATAATTTTATCATTAATAATTGTGTATATATATATTCCATATTGAAATCATTTATAGCTTAACAAAAATGTTTTCTTTTTCTTAAAAAAAAGCTAATGTTAATATATATGTAAAATCATGGTTTTAAGTGTCATTTAGTGTTAAAATATAGTTAATTGATATTACCAAGAATAAGTCTCATTTAGTGTTAGTTTATTATAATTGTTATAAATTTCTACGTAATTTAAATTAATATGTTACATTTAAATACTTTTTATCATATAACTAATAATTTTCAAACTGTGATTAAAAAATATAAGCATTATACATGTACTATTAACAATTATTTTTAATCTAAAATGTTTCAACTGTAGACTTCAATCTTACAGCTATAACTATTACTCACGTAAAAAAATAATATTTACATTTTGATTGACAAAAATATAATGAATTTAATGACTTGAAAAAAATATGTGATAAGTAATTTTATAAAGTCTACAACTTATGCTACCTATTAAAATTATTTAAGATAATGATAGTCACATAGCAAAAGTATTTTGTCATAGAACAATTTTCTCACTAATATTAATACCTAATGAGATACCAAATATATAATTGTCGAACTTGTATATGGATAATAATAATGATTCACCTACCTCATAATTTATTAATTTTTATTTGTTACATCATAATTTATTAATATACATTAAGTTAAATGAATATATAGGAACGATTCAAATGAAATGAGAAGTTTATTATACAAGTGAGATGATTGAATATATTATGATTAGAAATTACTTTTAAACTTTGATAAAAAAAATTATAAACAATAGTATTTATAGATGTTGGATGGATTCTTGGGTTATACCACTTTAATTTTATTATAATTATAGCTATGCCGGATTATTTTTTTACAATTAAATTATAGCAAATTTTTTTGCTTTCCAGGTTTCTTTATTTTTCATATTCCTCAAGGCCAAAATTTGGGATGACGACAAAAAAAGTGGGTCACAAAGATATGGAGTGGAAAATTTAATTATGCAAGTTAATTTGCAAGAAACTATGATGGGAAGCAAGAATATTATATAATTTGTATGGAGCGAGGAGATGAGCGAAAATGTTACACATTTTGTATGAAGTGAGGATCGTGAATATGAAGGTTAAATAGTTTGTGTTAAGTATGAACAAGGAACAGTAGAATTGCATAGTTTGTATATAGGGAGAACTAGGAGCAGAAATGCTATGCAAATTTAATCAATTGTTATTTATTTAATCTTAAATTTATTAATTTAGTAAATAACATTTATATATTGTTAAATTCAATAATTATTATCAATTAAAATAATTTTTAAAATATAAATAATAAAATCTAAACAATTTAAATTTTTATTAATTATTTTTTAATTATACATCACTTAAAATATACATAACATAATCTTAATTTTAGAAAGTAATCACATTTACTTATTGTAACACGTTAGGAAATGAGTTGTAATTGAAATTATATAAATTACAATTATTCCTTTTTTATTAACTACAACATATATTTTAAAATTGATATTTTAATTTACTAAAAGGATATAAAAGCAAAAGAAGTATAATTAAAATAGCGTAAATTAAATTTATTCATTATTTTTATTAACTATAAAATATATTTTTATATTTCTAAAAATAAAATATTCTAATTTACTAAAAGGATGTAAGTAGCTCATGATATAGTAAAATTACTCATTTATTTTCTTTCACCATTCAATAATTTTATCTATCGAAATATACGAAATTGTCATAAAATAAGTATTTTATTATTAGTTGAAGGCCATCTATTGAAATTTTCTCAACCTTATAAATATGAAATTCAAAGTAAGATATAAAATAGAATGTCTCAATTTAGGTATATACACATTTATATTTTATTTATTATTTAATTATTAACTTATTTTCAAAATTAATTTATATATTCAACTTCCTATAAGCTATATTTAATTGAATAGTTATTATTTTAAAGTAATGTTAAAAAATCTATTTTTCATTATAACTCTGTGAGTCACACAGGTAAAATGACTAGTTAATGATTATGTGTACATATATTTCATATTTTTTTCACTTAAATTAACAAATTAGCATCTATAAGAAAGGTCAGCATAATTTTACTGAATCTTAGGAGTGATTAGTTATACTTTAATAAAGTAGAAGAATGTGAATATAATTACATTAAATCTGTGCAATTTTCTATATACTTTTACGAATTTTTTGCTAAGAACAAACAGGTCATGCACTTTAGAAAAGCCATTTTGGTGGTTTCTTTCTGCACAAAACTGGTAGGAGTGACATTTGAAAACAAGCTCTAAACAAAATTTACACCATAAAAGTGCATCTTTTTAATAGCTTAAAACAAAGGCATCCTAAAGCAACCATGCAAAACTTAGAAATAATCACAACTGATTACTCAAGAACAAAAGTATGAAAAAGCTGTTTTCAATCTCATCTTTCATACATGAGGACTAAAAGTAACTAAATTTCATATATTACAGGCTTTATTTAACATAAAATGTCACCAAAGTTGGAATCACAGTAATACTTTGATGCTGCACACAAGACAATCATAACTTGATAAACACCAAAGTTGAGGAACATGACTAAGGCTTCTATTCACGGGCAACAACAAGCACTTGTTTACCAATATTGTGACCACTAAAAAGGCCAACCAAAGCTGCAGGACCATTCTCAAGGCCCTCATCTATGTCTTCCACATACACAACCTTCCCTTCTCTGATGTGAGGCAAGAGAAACTCCAAGAATTTGGGATACAGGTGATAAAAATCGTAAACATTAAAACCTTGCATACGAATCCGTTTGAATATGACATTCGCCAAATTTGTTATGCCTTCAGGTTGTGTAAGATTATATTGCGAGACCATTCCACAGACTGGTATGCGGCCGTGGACACTCATATTTAGTAGGACAGCATCAAGTGTCTTGCCGCCAACGTTCTCAAAGTAGATGTCAATTCCTTCGGAAAGTACCTTATTTATAAATTGATATACGCTAGTAACTAGCACGTATTGTGTATTTGTGTTACAAGGCAACCTAAATCTTCGATGACAATAAACAAATTAAATTCAAATTTCACTATAAAAAACCTTTTAAATACTGACCTTTTCAGAGCAGCATTGAGGTCTGGTTCTTCTTTGTAGTTGAAAGCTTCATCAAATCCTAATTTATTCTTCAATAGTTCCACCTGGTTATAAAATACATACATTAAATTGAACGGATTTCAGGTCTCGTTTTTCATACTCCTCTACAAATTCCTCTTCAAAAATGTAAGAGAAACAAAAGTACTATTTCTAGTTTATGCCACATTTCTCTTCATGAATTCCTTGATCCTTTCTTCTCGAGGTGAAGCAAGAGGGGGCAGGGGTTGGTTGCATAGTAGGATACATTGCAAACAAACTTGAACATAGAACCACAAAGTAATAAACTTATTTTACAGTATAAAAACATTGAAATGTGAAACTTTTCATACTTGACATAAATAACAATATGCTCATTGACTAAAAAGACTTCATGTGCTTTTTATTCCAATGAGAATCTTGGAAAATTCAAAAAGCGTGCATGATGTCTCAAAGTGTTCATTGAAAAGAGATTTCTAATTATGAAATGATATTGCCTCAGCTTGGAAATTGGAGCAGTACTTCTATAAGATGATTATGCTATTACAAAATAATAGTACTTTGAACAGCAGGATAAGTAAGGAAAAGATTATGGTGACTTCTCTATAGAAAGACATATATGACAACATTAATTAGATGAATACCTTCTCTTTACTTCCAGCACTTCCAACAACATAGCAACCAGTCAATTTAGCAAATTGCCCAACAAGTTGACCAACTGCACCAGAAGCAGCAGAAACAAAAACCTTCTCTCCTTTCTTGGGAAGACCTACCTCAAAGAAACCAGCATAAGCAGTCATCCCTGGCATACCTGCACTCAAAAGAAAAAAATAAAACACATTAAAAGGCACAATGAATTGAGAAAACAAATAAGCAAATAACATCCATAAGCTTGCTTGTTGAAATTCATGTTGAAGACACACAATGTATACTCACAAAATAAAACTGAAAAATTACAATATAAATGCAATATGTTGAGAGGAGTTTATCACAGAGAAATGGTTGTAACAGATACACCAAAGCAGTGAGCTATCAGTTCCAAATGAGTATGCATAATGGTCATTCAATTTTCATTATCCTCCAACACATGGCTCTTTACTGAGCAAGAGGGGAAAATGTAAAAGGAGTAAAGGAACAAACAACCAAACAACCACCTCCTATGCAATTTCTCCCGTCATAATTAACCCATTATCTTAACGGTACTAGACAAGCAAAGGATTCATTTATCTAATGAAAATTTCATAAGTTGAAGCTTTTGCAAATCATACTGATATCAAGTGCATCATTAATCAACAATCAATAATGAGAACTGAATTGTTGAATACATACCAAGAATTCCTGTGTAGTACGAAAGTGGGACATCAGTGTGCTCAATTTTGAAAAGTATTAAAGTTGAGGGGACCAAGCTGTACTCTTCCCATTTAGTAAATCCCCATACAAGGTCACCTTTCTTATAGTCTGGGTGTCCAGATTCCAGGACTTTAGCTACACCATATCCTGTTAATGGCTGCAATTATTCAACAGTTAGTAGCTACATAAATTTATGGTTGAAATGAATTATCGATACTGCAAACTGCTATATTAATCGAATCTTATATTAAAATGCTAACCAACCATTGGAGTCTCACAAAATACCAACCCCTTTGAACCATGGCATTCTTGTGTGAACTGATTTTTACCAAAGAAAAGCGAAAAAAAAAAGATTCGTATTTCACCCATGCATGTTTCATGGTGTTTGAAAAGCAGCTTGATATGATGCATTAACTAACTTCTACTGTTGAACCTTTGAAAGTTGAATATTATAATCAATAATCATTTTTAATTTCAGTTTTCTCAATTCCAAGTCCCAACAGTACAACAATTATACAGAAATTATAAATTTCAAACTAACCCAATTTAATGACACTGTGTAATCTTAAGAAGAACGAGAAGTTTCATGATTTTTAAGCAAAAAGAACACAACCAGCTTCCTAACTAATTGATTCTGTTTGAGAAGTAGCCTAATTTCACATGTACCTATGTTTACAACCATGAAGATCATAGATCCAGAGCTACCATAGATTTTGATTCGAGCTAAGTTCAACTGTTCAATAATTGAGTAATTTCCAGTGGATTGATATCATCTCCCCACTCTCACCACATATCTCTTACATCAAAAACAACAACCACCACCAAGCCTTTTGTCATGGGGGAGGATTAGTTACATAGATTCATGACGCCATAATGTTCTATCATAAACCATACTTATAATTAGACCATTAAAAATCTAAATTTCTCTTAATCGTGTCACCCCCAGTTTTTTTTCTTAATCACCGTCTACTTTTAAGTTTTAACAATCACGTTGGTCTTCATCTGGTCTATTCTTTTTACTAGGGCTTCTAAAAGTCTTCTTAAACCATCTAAGACAAGATTCTTCCAACCTTTCCATTGGCACTAACCCAACTTTCCCTCTAGTGCATTCACTCCGAGTCCTATATTTCTAGTGCATTCATCAGATATCACTTGACTCACTAAACTAATACTCTTCTTCGTGTCTTCAAAATTTCACTTGTTCAAAAGACCTGGGTAAAGTTGTCAAGTTAGTCACCTAATCACCAGTCACCACCCTCATTCAGATTCTCGGATTATTACTATTATTTATTTTCGTGCTAGAAATTTCATCTTCAATTTTTTGTCAACAAATCTCTCTCATTGGTCAAGTATGGTTCATCGGGTTTGGTCCTGTTTTAGTCACCTTGTTTATAATTAATTATGGTTAATTTGCTCTTTCTTTCCTTAATTCTCATATTTCCTCTTTTATGGGATGACAATAATATTATTGAGAAAACTATTAACTATTAAGGGTGCGTGTAGTCTCAGAAAATACACCCATTTCATGTTTTGAGGATTTTGTGACAAAAACAGTAAAATTGAAAATTTTCATTATTTCTTCACAAAATTTTTAAAAAATAGAAAACTAACTGAAAATAAAAAATAAAAACCAAAAATTATTTTTTGAGAAAAAAAATAGCTCATAAAGATACAACAAGTAGTGGCTCTGAGCGATGTCTCATACTGAAATATAACTTTGAGGAGTTGAGGCTTTTCTCAATTTTGTTCCAAAACTTATGCTTTTGAATATCAGAGTAAAATTTTTAATTAACCCAATTAAGTGGTTAAGTGACAGAAATTACAAAGCTCCGTCCTAAGTCTCTTAACATGGTTCAAGTGTTAATAAGTATGGCACATCGTTCCAACAACTAAATTCGATCTTGCAAAATTTCTTGCTACCAGTATTTTTTTTTTCCAATTCAATTCGTATTCTCAATCAAAATTCGCAGCTAAAAGACACAATCTTCTAAGCAAAAAAAATTGGAAAAATAGAAGGAAATGAAAAAAAAAAAGTGTTGCTCAGAGAGAGAAAGAGAGATAATGACTCACAGCACCAGGGGTATATGTACGCAGTCCACCAAGGTCTTCAACGTTGGCCATGAGGATTCGCATGTATGGGTCAACGGACAAGTAGAGATTCTTGAGCAGCACCTCATTGGAACCTTCTGGAACCTTCAAAGTGATGGTGCTTTCAACTATGTCCATGTCGGATTCCTTTGGGGAACCAGTGACATAGTTCTTCAGGACCACTTGCTGGTTCTTCACTACTTCAGCCATCTTACGTTGTTGTTGTTGTGGTGACTTGCGTCTGCTATCACAGTTCACTCGCTTTTCAGTGTTGCGTAGAGTGTTCCGTGGATAGCAAAGGGGCTTGGCGATCATATAAAGGGGAGTGGCAATTGGTTTTTGCCTATGCAGTCATTGCTTACGTCGTTATATATATATATATATATATATATATATATATATATATTTTCTGGTTGTGGCTTGAGTTGGCTTGCGTGCGGAAGCTCTGACTTTCTAATTCTTGAGTCTACCCTGTTTGATGGATGAGTGGAGAAGATTAAACTTACAATCATAATCAACAGGTGTCCCACACTTTTAGCTATTAAAATAGTATTTTTGATTTTATCATCTAATGTTTGTGGCTGATGAGTAATAATTACAGATGGATTTCCATGCGTCAATCAGAACAGCTATTATATTTTATGGGTTTTGTTGGGCAATGCGCATGGCATTTGTTAAGGTTTACAACGGTGGTCGGTGGATACTTTTAATCTTCTCAATACATTAAATACGTCGATACCTTAAAACTTTATTTTTTTTAATAAAAATTTTTACTTTGAAAATCTTAAAAGGACATTATCAGTAAAACCATATTTTATTTATAATTTAATATTTTAACTATTAGATTGAAGAGCATCCGATAAAAAAAATTAACTTACACTATATTCTTGAACTTTAGTTCATACTTCATATGCGACATCACACTATAAATTTTATTAAATGTGTGCTATTTTCATTATAATATATAGAAACAGAAATATTATTATCGATAAATATTTTACTTTTGTATTGTATATATTCCCACATAGTATTTAATAATATAATCTTCTAGGTGAAATCCGGATACATTGTATACCAATTAAAGTGGACGTTACTTATTACAATTTTTATGCTATGGACCATTTAATAGAATCTTTAACCATTGTAAATACATATAATTAATTTGGTATTCTAGGAATAAAGTATGTACATGCTCCAAAGGGAAAAATGCTATCCTAAAAAAATTGTATTTCTTTTATTTGAAAATAGATTTATTTTTTCATTTTCTTAAAAATTATAATAATTCACTCTCAAAAGTAAAATCACAAAAGCTATATGTTATTATCAGCTGTCAAAGTAAGGTAATAATTAAAACTCTAACCTCATAAAATTAAATGATAGAAGACTATTATTACTATATGCAATTATTACTATATTTTAACTAAATATAAAAGTGGATGTTACTTATTACAATTTTTACGTTATGGACCATTTAATAGAATTTTTAACCATTATATATACATATAATTAATTTGGTATTCTAGGAATAAAGTATATACAACATAATGTTCCAAAGGGAAAATGCTATCTTCCAAAAAAAAAATCGTATTTCTTTTATTTGACAATAAATTTAGCTTTTCATTTTCTTAAAAATTTTAAGAATTCACTCCCAAAATTAAAATCACAAAAGTTATATTATTATTAGTTATCAAATTAAGGTAATAATTAACACTCTAACCTTACAAAATTAAATGATAGAAGACTACTATTATTATATGCAATTATGTAAAGTATTGCATGATATTAATTTTCTTTAAGATATTATGATCAATTTTCTTTTACTAAAACTTGACCATTAAATAAATTTAAAGTAAAAATTATTTGTAATTTGAATAAAAATTGGGACTATTTGGTTAAAATTTTGAGAGAAGTATTTCTTCAAACTCTTCAGAAGTAGCAGCAAAAAAATTTTATATGTTTGAATATAATTATAGAAGTACTTTTTTTTATAGTCAAAAGTTATTAAGTTATTTGGATAGAGTACATATAGAAGTACTTTTTTTGCTTGAAAAGTTATTTGTAAAACAATAATTAATGGCATGAAAAGTTATTTCCTAAAAGAGATGTTTTGACTTTCAGTGTTTTCAGCACTTGAACTTTTTTCATATAAAATTATTTCTATTTCTTATTTATTTTTAACTAAATATAATTAATAAAAAATATTTAAATAAAATAAAATCAATTCTTTAATAGATTATATTTGTTTATGTTATGTTATATTTATTGGGCTTATTAAACTAATTATGTATATTCATTATTATTGAGTTATATTTTATTGATAAATAAAATAATACACACACAAAATAATATGTAACAGAACAATTAAATTACTTTAGCTGTGATAATGAAAATAATGTGAGTACCTGAGAGTGATTTAGTGGAAAATTATTTTTTGTCTTTTTCTAAAATTTATAAGGATAAATTTTGAATCTAAATAATTTTTTAGGATAAATTTAGCTTTTGAGTTTTTTGACAAGCACAAATAAACATGGTAAAAAATTTTAGAAATAGTTTCTTTTAAAAAAATTGAAAAGAAGTACTTTTTTTCCTCCTAACTTATCCAAACGAGTTCAATATAATATAGATATTCATATGCAACTAAATTATAATAAATTAGAGTGAGTTTCAACTAAAAATTATACTATTATTACAATCATAATTAAAATATAAAATAATTTAATTTTAATGCACCATAGTGCAAAAAAGTTTTACACAATCTGTAATAATACCTTGGCAAATATTGTTTCCTTTCACATCCATTATTTGAAAAGTCTTATAAATAGAAATTTTTTATTAAAATTTACATTGTTAATGCATATCAAAATTAAATTCATAATAAACCATGTAATAATTGCAAGTTGATTGGTTATAATATTGAATGGAAAATGTGTTTAATTTATATATCATATCATGTCATATCATATCATCATCATATATATAATTCTAAAATTGAATTTTGGAAAAAATAAATGATTGATGTGTCATTCACCCAGAGTACTTAATTCCCCACCAATGAAAAGTTAATTAATATACTAATTATATTAGACCATCAATTACCACCCATTAAATTCAATCAAATAATTATAATAGTCAATTAAACAAATATATTCTAGCTCATGAAAGCTTTTAGAAGGTAGGCTACATATATGTTAGCAAAGCATAAAATATATGATGTGATGCACTCTACATAAGTCATCCCATTCTATTGGTGTTGGTAACTTTGTTAATTTGTTAGGGTTTTTTTCTTCTGATTATTCTATTCATTTCCTTTTATCTTCTTCATTCCATACACTATATATTAGTCATCTCATTCTCCTGTACTATAAGAAATTTGTGTAACACAGATAGAATTATAGATGGACTTTATAAGCTTTATAGATGGATTTTTCAATTACAGACGGATTATAGATGGAAACATGTAGTTTGTTATTTCCTTGTCTATAAATATTACAAAGAGATTTGTCTATCTTAGATTTAGACAGATTTTTCGTCTATAATTGGCTAGAAAAAAAAGAAGATTACAAACTTAGCCAATTGCAAACAAGAAAATCAGCCTGCAATGGACAAAAAATAAAAAATTTTAACTA
Source organism: Dalbergia oliveri (assembly GCA_030441495.1). Classification (NCBI taxonomy): domain Eukaryota; kingdom Viridiplantae; phylum Streptophyta; class Magnoliopsida; order Fabales; family Fabaceae; genus Dalbergia; species Dalbergia oliveri. The sequence continues at coordinate 8,597,864 of JAMLFY010000016.1, forward strand.
TTACTCCATCGTCGTCACCACATCCATCGTTTCCCACAATCACGCCTCCCTGACACCACCACTGCAATTAAACAAAATCAATCTAGACCACCTCACAAACACAAACCAAAATCTTTCCAAACCTCAAATGAAAAATGGAAAACCAACTGCCACTGAATGCCACTGCCACTTGTCCTCCGCCACACCACACCAGTGCGATGTAACAACCACCCCCAAACCAAATAAAGCACCAATGTTCCAAATATGCTCTCCTCAATCTTACATAATAAAAACTAATAAATCAATGTAATAAAAAAAGGTAGAAAATGGAAAAAAAAAACCCATTAAAAGCTGGAGAATATTACTACAAACACAATGATGCAAATTGTTTGCAAAATAGAGACTCCAATCAATGGCGGCCAAAGAAGGGCGGATGCAGTGGTGCGTTTAGAGAAAGACAGATATGAGAAAGAGTAGAAGCAAGGAAATGGGGAGAAAGAAGAGAAACATGGTTTTAACCTAGTTCTGACTTCATAGACAGATTTTTCCATTTCTAACTCCCGCAACAAAACACGTTGTTTCATTAAAGCAAAGTAATATTATTTATAAACCATTTATAGATAAATTTCAAAAAACTTATAATTAAAATATTAATTTGTAACATTATTTACCAAAGTAATTTTATTATATACAATTTAAAAAATATAAATAAAATATTATTTACTAAAGTAATTTTATTATATAATTATATTTTATATGAAATGTTGCATTATTAATCTTGAATTATAAATTTATATATCAATGTTTATTAATTTATGTATTTTAATATTTATTAAAATTTGATTTATTATTTATTTAAATATTTATTATTAAATTTTTAATTAAATATTTATTTAATTATAAATTTTAAAATTATCTATCATTTTAATATATAAAAAGCAATTATGATAGATAAATTTATTTAATATGTTGTCAACACAAATAGCATGATATCATTGCATAGAAATTAAATTTATTATTTATTCTATAATTATTTTCTTATTTAATATATAATTTATAAAAAATAAATTATGAAAGAGAATACACAAAACAAACTCTTAATGAAATGGGGTAGAGTGCATATTTTTCAAACAAATAATAGGTGGATATCATTTCTTGATACATTAAAGGGGCAAGTATATTTTACATTATTATTAATAAATTATATTCAATTAGTAGAATGTACTAATATATATTTTTAACCTTATAATAAATATTTTAATTATGGTGATGGGTGTCAACTTGATATTGTTATTCTTATTTGATATCAATTTTTTTAATATTATTCTTAAACGATATCAATTTAATTTGAAATAAATTATAATTTTATATTCCACAAATTAAAATTTAATCCAATGTGCTTCATTGGTATAGGTATTATCCTTTATTGATATCAACTTAGTTTGATGCACTGATTAATTTTAACAAGTGTTGAATCTAATTTATTTGTATATGACAATAATTCAAAATTCTAATTAAAAGGAAAAATAAAAAAAATTATTAATTAATTATCATATCTCACAATTTAAACAGGTGATGATATTAAACATATATTTCATAGGTAATAATTAATATATCTTGCATGGTTAATGCAAACATATGAATTCCACTAGTAACAATTAGTGCACAATATAATTATTGACAATTAAAATATATATATATATATATATATATATATATATATATATAATGTCATAATAATTATTTTTGAAAACCTTTGAGAAGATAATGATGCTTCCATGACCCCAAAAAAAAAAATCATAGATTCATTTTCTTATTATTATTGTTGCTTTTATTAGGTAACACCAAATTCATATATTACATGAGTGATAAAAAAAGATATACATTACATGGGTAATAATTTAATTACAATATGATTACTATCAATTTATGCTCAATTAAAATTATTACTAAGATATAATATATATATATATATATATATATATATATATATATATGTAAAATTTTGATAAATTATTTATCTTAAAAAATAAAACATATTTATCTTAATAAAATTAACTTTGTTAAATTATTTTCATGATAAACTATACAAAGAAAAAACTATATTATATTCAAATCAATTTTATAATATTTTTTATCAAGTTTTTTAGAATTTACAAATGTAAAATCTCATTTATTACATGGGTCAAAAATTGGTGTGTATATGTGTGTGTGTGTGTGTATATAGGGAGAGGATCAAGTGAAAGGAGTGATTTTATATGAGAGTGGGGAGTAAATTTAGACCATTTGATCTTGCACTAATAGTTAAAATTAAAATATAAAATCATGTGACATTTTTAAGTGATCATGTGACATTTTAATAACTTTTAATCATGGTCATCCATATATGGGTATATGACCCAAATTTAATCCTTTCACTCTAATATAAAATCACGTTCTTACTAGATAGTGGAGCAACTCATACCATTAATAGGTCATAAACCCTCTTTTCTTCTTTGAGTAAAACTTTCTTTCAGTCTTAAATTATAAGCATGTTTCACTTTAGTCCCTGAAATTTCAAAATTAACTCTTTAGTCCCTGAAATTTTATTCTATAGGTCATTTTAGTCATCTTCAGACAAACAGGAGTCAACCATTACGTTTATCTACGTGGCACATGATGCGACACATGACATGTTGATATGACATCAAATTAAAATAGGTTCATATTATTACCTAAAATTTCCAAATGTATCAAAACAATCCCTAAAATTTTTTAAAATATATCAAAAAAGTCTTGAATCCTCAAATTTCCCCTATTTTACTTCATAAAATCTAAATTCTCAATATTTCTTAAACCCACTTATTTCTTTCTTATTTTTACACCCTAGTTAAAGATTTTTCATAGAGAATAACAAGATGTTTACTTGGATACTTTCAATAATTTAATAGTATTAGAATATGTTCTAATGTGTTAAATTTTTATTAGTCATGTAATCCATCTAAGCCTCCAGTCAATATCTAATTAGCATTTTTAAACATTGGGACTTATGATTTTTTTATTTCTAATTTATTTACGGGGTCATTTTATAAATTAACATACAACTTTAATAAAATTTCCAATTCACCTCTAAACTAGAACCCCCTAATTTCTTCCAAAAGTCCACCCTCCACCACCGCCACTCAAAGAGCTACGAAGGAGGCAAGAATGAGAGAGAAAATGGTGGAGTAAAACCCAATTTGGGGAAAAATGATTCATGTTATTCATGCACGGAATGGAACCAATATTTATACAAGTGAGTTTAGAGAGCTAAGATCAGACTCCAGGTGTATTCTAACATATCAGCCTAACAATCCTGAACTAACTAATGGAATTTCCTGTCATTTGTTGTAGAGACTTCATGGATGGTTGAGTTATTCGAGCTTGAGGACGCTCTGACCCCCTCCCTGGGCAAGTTGGTGGCTGGTAAATATCCAGGAACCAAGCTTGGGAAGAAAGGAAGTAAACGATTTGAAGGGAGCGCCTTGGTAAAAATGTCCACGAGCTGAGTGGAGGAGGATACCTGGAAGCAAGCGCATGAGTCCGAGCCTGTGACTTCTCGCGTACGAGGTGGCAGTCAATGTCGAGATGCTTTGTACGTTTATAGAAGATGGGATTGGAAGCTATATGGAGAGCACTCTAGTTGTCGTAGTAAAGGAGGGCAGTCTTGGGCATCAGACGTTGAGGTCATGCAACAAATACACAAGCCACGGAGTTCACATGTGGCATGGCGAGGGCTTGGTATTATGCCTCCGCCGAGGAACGTGAAACCATCATTTGCTTCTTCGAATGCCATGAGATGAGGGAGGTGCCAAGGTAAAGTAGTAATCAGAGACGAACCGAGCGTCAACGCAACCTCCCCAATCAGCGTCACTAAACCCAAAGAGCTACAAGTGAGAGCGTGAGAGAAAATAAGCCACGTCTTCGAGAGCCCTTCAGAATGACGGATCCGTTAAGCCGCCTTGTAATGCGCTGGTAGGACATGCCATGAACTGGCTAAGTTGCTGGAGAGCGAAAGTGATGTCTAGCCTAGTAGTGGTCAAATATAAGAGGCAGCTCACAAGGCAATGATATGAAGGAATGTCATCATAAGGGGTGCCCCATTCACACGACATTTTAAGAGCACAATTATCGGAGTAGATGCGGGTTTAGGGTTCGAAACCCATGAATCTACAAGTAACTCCAGGCAGGACTTGTGTTGGCACAAAGAGATGCCCGAGTGGAGTGAGCAACCTCAAGGCCTAAGAAATATTTTAAGGTGCTGAGGTCTTTAATGCGGAAACGAGAGTCAAGGACAGAATTGATTGCAGGAAATTCATCGAGGGAGTTCCTAGCTAAGATGATGTCATCAACATACACCATGAGGGCAGTGTAGCTGGAAGTGTCATCCTTGATGAATAAAGTGTGGTCGAGGCAGCCTGAGTGTAGCCATGGGCAAGCAGCACCTCACTAAGTTTGACAAACCACTACCCGCTTGCTTGTTTTAATCCATAAGTGGATTTAAGTAATTTGTACACCTTGTTGGGGCCTTGAAAGGGGAAACCAAGTGGGAGTGTCATGTATACGTCCTTATGGAAATCTCCATGGAGAAAAGCATTATTGACATCCATTTGATGAAGAAACCATCCTTTAATGAAAACCAAAGCAAGGAGAGTCCTTATGGTGGTGATTTTCGCTATTGGAGAGAAAGTATCGAAATAATTGATCCTCTAAACCTGATTGTAACCTTTAGCAACAAGACGCACTTTGTGCTTCTCAATGGAGCCATCAGACTTCCTTTTGATTTTGTAGACCCACTTGTTTCCAATGGGAACCACATTAGGAGGAAGATCAACCACTGTCTAAGTCTAATTCTACTCAAGTGAAAGCATTTCAGCTTGCATGGCTTTGTTCCAGGAATCAAATTGAGTAGCCTTGGCATAGGAGGTAGGCTCAGAATCGTGTTGATGGCAAAACAAAAAATTTTGTGAGTAGTGGAAAGATGATCATAGGAGAGATGCATGGATATGGGGTAAAGAAGATCGGACTAGACTTGGCAGGAGGATGATTTCCAAGGGATGAAGCCGAGGTGGTGACCAAGTGATTGCACTACTATGAGGGAGGTTTGGTTAGGCAAGTGGAGGTTCTAGAGGATTGGAAGGAGTTGGTGGATGGGCTAGGGGTTGATCATTAGTCATGAGGGGAATTGATAGGGAAGGTGTGGTGTCAGGTGATATAGGGATGGGAAAGTGATTAAGGGTTGTGCCTAAAGGCAATATAAGGGTGGCTGGGTAGGAACCTGTGCATCAATGTGTTTGCGACAGAAGAATTAGCATAAAGCAAGATATGGTCATAAAATAATACATTTCTTGAAATGACTATTTGATGGTTATGCAAGTCAAGTGTAACAAAGCCTTCTACACCGAATTTGTAACCTAAAAATATAGACTTTTTGACCCTTAAATCAAATTTGTGTCTACCAGTTAAGGTTGACAGAAACAAAGACAACCAAACAGTTTAAGATCTATGAGATTAGGGACAATGTTGTAAAGTAACTCGAAAGGTGATTTGTTTTGCAACAATGGTGTATTAATTCTATTTATCAAGTGGACTGCATGTTTAATTGCATAATACCAAAAATGTTTTGACAATTTTGAATGAAAGGAGACTCTTAGCAATATTGAGTGAATGTTGATGTTTATGTTCTACTCTACCATTTTGCTGAGGAGTTTCTCTACAACTGGTTTGATGAATTATCTTTGAACCATAAAATTTTGGCAAGAAAACTCAGTTCATTATCGGTTCTATTATTTTGACTTTGGCTTGAAACTGAGTATCAACAAATGTAACAAAATTCATGATTTGCTCAGATGCATCTCTTTTTGTCTTAAGCATAAAAATCCAGGTGAATAATCATCCACAACAGTTAGAAAATATCTATAACCATGTATTGATTGTATGCAAAATGGCCCCCAAATGTCCATGTGTACAAGTTCAAACACAGGAGAGGCTTTATTAATGCTGATAGGGTATGCTAATTTCTTTTGTCTAGCAAGGATATCACAAGGTTCTGATTTATGAAAGTCTATGTAAGGATGAGTTTTACTCATGAGTTGCATTCTTTTGGTGGATAGGTGTCCTAGCTTATAGTGCCATAGGTCTTCTCGGTTAATGGTTGAGGCAACAGTGAGTTAATTAATGGAAGGTAGGGGAGATGTGGCTGGTTCAATCCATTGATCATCTTACCCGAACCAATCATTTTCTTGGAGCTCATATCCCGTATAATGCATGAATTTTGAGTGAAAGTTAGTTGACAATGCAAAGAAGAGCAGAGCTTGGAAATAAATACAAGGTTCAAAGAAAAATCTGGTATATAAAGCACATTATGTGGGACAAGTGACTTAGAGAAAACAACAGTTCCTATGGTGCAAGTGGTGACAGTGTTATCATTTGGCATTTTGACATGAACTGTTCTGTTTTGGTGTATGAAGTGAAGAAAGCTATGTTTGAGCATACATGATCTATTGCTCCAGAATCAAATATCCAGATCTAATCTTGAGATATCGACCTAATAGACATTACAAAAGAAACTTTACCAGATTGACTTGAGGTGGAGGATGAATTGGCAGAATTTGAGTTGGCAACTCTTATCTTAGAAGTGGTGATGTGGTTTGTTGAGTGTAGTTGCAGTTGCATCAGTTTGATTTTTGCAACAAAGCCATTAAGCTATTATATTGATCTTGAGTGAGAATCTAACTTGGAGCAACATGATGATTTTCTTTGCAATGTGATTCATCATCCTTAGCGCCACATTCATCAATCTTTGTGGTGCTATTCACTAAGGAATTCCTAAACCTAGGTAATATGCAAAGTTTCTTGTAACATGTCTCTATAGTGTGGCCTATCTTTCCATAATAAGTACACACTTTGCTCACACCTCTACCTCTTCCTCTACCCATGGTCCTAGAGTTAGTCACAGCATTCACAGGAAGCCTCACTTCATCTTGCATCATATTTGGAATTTGCCTCTCTTGTTGGAGGATCATGGAAAACATTGATTTAATGGATGATTGGAATCCATGAGTAGGATCTGAGATCTACAGAATCCGAAATCCTCATTCAATCCACTTAAAAATTGAAGGATATAATCCTATGCTCTATACATATTCTGGATTCCTAATGGCTACACAAACATACTTGACCAGGCATGAACATTTTGAAAGAGGTCTATAATTCTCAAGTTCTTCCCATAGAGTTTCAATTAGTGAAATACTCCGTTATAGTGAACATACCTTGTCTCAAGCCATATAATTCTTGCTGCAACTCCAAGATCCACATCATGTCAGCCTTGGAAAACCTTTCCTTTAGATCCTTCCACACTTCAGCTGAACTTTCGATTGGATCTACAATGTGATCTATGGAAGGAGATATGGAATGCATTAACCAAGAATGCACCATGTTCTTACATCATTCCTAAGCTTCGATGAGCGGATTGAAATCATCTGGCATCAGAATCGATCCATCAACAAATCTGAATTTGTTCCTCAAAACAAAGGCTCATTTCATTGATCTGGCCCAAATGTGATAGTTTGAGCCGATTAGAACTTCCTTCACAAGAATCTGCGAAGGATTTTCATTGGCGTTGGAAAATAAGGATTCTCAGCTTTTGAAATGTATCCTCATTCTCAACGTGATCTACGGCAGCTCCATGATTGTTTGAAGCCGCGTTATGGTTCTTGCCCGCCATTAGAAGCGTGGCAAAGCTCTCAATATGAGAGCTCTGATACCATCAAAGAGCTACGAAGGAGGGAAGAATGAGAGAGAAAACGGTGGAGCAAAATCCAATTTGGGAAAAAATGATTCATGTTAATCATGCATGAGAATGAAACTAGTATTTATACAAGTGAGTTTGGAGAGCTACGATCAGTGACTCCAAGTGTATAGCCTAACAACCCTGTAACTAACTAATAGAATTTCCCACTTCATTTGTTGTAGAGGCTTCATGGATCGCTAAGTTATCCGAGCCTTAGGATGCTATGAGCCACCACCTCAATCTCTACACTTGACTCCTTACCTTTGTTTTGGTTCTTCTATTCCAAAAGGAAGCTCAAATCAAATATTCCTTTGATGGTTATGTTTTCATGTTCTGTTAGGTATGTGTAACATGGTAGATGCATATATTTTGGCACTTCGATTGTGGTGCAAATGGCATCATTGTGCGACATATGTTATATCATAGCTTGAGGAATTTGAGTGCTATTATTAGTCCAATGTTACCATATAATATAAACTACTCAGAAAGTTAAAATTGCATTTGCACTTTATTACAGGATGAGGATGATAGAAACTGTGGACGATAGAAATCTGACATTGACACGCTCCAATCTATATTGATGGTGCAACACTGGAGGAGATGGTGTGGTCTCACTCCAACAACTTCCCAAAGGTCTTACCCTTGAAGATACGACTCCATATATGTTTTCCATGTATTATAATTCTAGGAATCGAGCTTCCTAATTCCACCAACCACTTGCGTATCAACCATAGTGATTGATGAAATTTTCTCACCATTGCTTTGGTCCCAGCAACAGCATCATAGACCAAATACGATTTTTCAAGTGCTCCCCCAAAACTAATGATCTTTTCACTTGAAGCGGTCTCAACCATTAAGCTCTTATGCTAAATTGTAAAGTAAGGAGACACTAACACTTTATAAATAACAATATTTTTCTTTAACTACAAATACATAAACCATTTTGTGCACCTTAGTATACTCCCGACACACATCAACACTTGGGTACTTGACTCGCCCTTGGTGCAATTGAGCACTTTTGCTACACATCACTTCACGAGGCACTCTCACTCACACACTACTTATTGCACTTAAAAGTCTATTTATAGGGAGCAAATGCTGGTGCATATGCCTCCAACATATTAACTAGAGAATTCTAGCACCTCTTTGCTATCTAGGTGGTTCAATGACTTTTGCTATTAAAATATTGATTGAAAAGTTTCAGGAACTTTCAGATCATTACAAGAAACCTCCATAATATTGGTGCCTTATCACTTCATGATATTTCTAGAACCTATGCTAAATTTTCAAAGTTCACATGCTAAATATGATCGAAGCCATTGTTGGTGTTGATATGGCTTGATTGGTTGGTCAACATAAGTCCAAACCAATTTTCTGGGATTAATTGCAATTGGCTTTGGTTGGTTAGCATATGTCCAAAGCAACTTTTGGTGATTGAAATTTCTCCGTTGCTTTTTTAGTGGAGAATGTGAGTCATTGACAAACATAATAATAAGTCATCAAGTGGATAGATTATACTCCTTTGTCACCACATGCAAGATGGACTCTATAAATAGAGCTTCCATTTAGCTCTTCAAAATATACAAAAAGGAGCAGCATATCCAACATAACAAATAAAATCCTTTCCTCTTTAGTTGTAGAATAGAATTATCTATTCTATATGAGTTCTTCTCTTTTGTGAGTTGAGAGTATATACTAGTGAGAAAAATACTCTAAGGTATTCTAGGTGTATTTGGGATTTGGGTTAAGTGAAGTATGTCCACCTTTTGTGTCTCTATCATATTTCCAAAGTAGAATATTGGGTTGTCGCCTTTGCCCGTGGATATAGGCTTTAAAGCTGAACCACGTAAATTTCTGGTATCAATTTTTTTTTACGCTTTCACATATTTATTTTGCGCTACTCGTTTCTATCTTTTGGGCCATTTGACAACAAATTGGTATCAAGCTCTTATAGAGTTCTGGGCTAATTTGTTTAAAAATGTCTACTGCAAAATTTGATGTTCAGCAATTTGATTGGCACATTAATTTCAAGAATATGGAAGGTCGTATGATGGCGTCTTGTACAACAAGGAGTAAAAGTTGTACTTTCTGTAAGAGGCTTGAGACAATGAAGGAACCTGAATTGGAATATGTCGATCAAAAGGCTCTTTCTATTATTTAGTTATGCATTACAGACGATATATTGCAGGAGTCCTCTGGAGAAAAGAGCATAGTCACTATGGACCAAGTTAGAGTCATTATACATGACTAAGACGGTGGCTAACCATCTCGATGTTTTACAATGTCTGGACATGCTCTGGATGGCAGAAGGGACATCAATCCGATCTCACATAGCTGAGTTCACGTCACTCGTCACTTATTTGAAAAATATGGATGAGACATTTTCAAGTGAGCAATAGGTAATGATGTTGCTTTGTTCCTTACCTCCTTCCTTCAAGCATTTCCATGAAATGCTCATATATGGTTGTGAAAGCCTCAAAATTGATGAGGTTAAATCCACACTTTTAAGTCATGACAGAATGGAGCATGATCCGCGGTCGTGATGATGTTGTATCTGGCCTAGTTGTCAGAGGAGGCCAAAAGAGATTGGATCAAGTAGTAACAGAGGAAAGTCTAGATCTAAGTCTAGACATCATAAAGGCATATGCCGATATTGCAAGAAGGAAGGGCACTGGAAACAGATGTTCGAGACTCAAAGACAAAAAGGACAAAGATTCAAGTGATGTAGAAGTGTAGCTGAAGTCCTGATAATGTTCTCACAGGATCAACCAGTTTAATTGGTGATACCTGGATGCTTAATTCTGGTTGCTCTTACCATATGTCCCGAAACTGGGATTAGTTTACAACCTTTCAGTCAATAGATGGTGGTGTTGTCCTTATGGGAATGATATGCCCTGGAAGGTCATTGGGATTGGAACATTTAATCAAGATGCATGATGGAATTGTGAGAACGATGATTGATGTTCAATATATACCAAACTTAAAGAAAAATCTTATATCCTTGGGCGTCTTTGATTCTCAAGGTTATAAGTATTCTGGTGAAGATGAAATTTTAAAATCTCCAAAGGTGCTCTTATTGTGATTAAAGGCAAATTGGTCAATGGTCTTTATTTGCTTCATGGAAGTACAGTTGTTAGTGCTCTCAGGATCATCTTCATCTGATTCAGATTCAGATACTACTCATTTGTGGCATATGCGTTCGGGCATATGAGTGAAACATGAATGTCAATTTTGAGCAAGCGCGACTTGCTAGGTGATCACAAAATTAGGAAGCTTGACTTTTGTGAACACTGTGTCTATAGGAAGAGAGAGTCAAGTTCAACATTGCTATCCACAGGACTAAGGGCATAGTGGATTACATCCACTCTGACTTATGGGGCCCTACACCCTTCCGTCAAAAGGTGGTGCTAGATACTTATTGACGTTCATTGATGATTTCTCGAGGAAGGTATGGGTTTATTTTCTGAAACACAAGAATGATGTGTTCCATACTTTCAAGAAATGGAAAGCGCTTGCGAAAATCAGACCGCAAGAAATCAAGTGCCTCCAAGATATAATGGTTTGGAATTCTGGAGGTCAGCTTAATGAGTTCTATGAAAATGAAGGTATAGTAAGGCATCAAACCGTGAAAGAATCCACAACAAAATGGAGTAGCAGAACATATGAACAAAACTCTTTTGAAGAGAGCTCGTTGTATGCTCTCTAATGCTTGGTTTGCCTAAGAATTTTGGGCTGAAGCTGTCAATATGGCTTGCTACTTAGTGAATCGATCTCGTCAACTGATCAATTTGAAGACTCCTATTGAGGTATGGTCCGTGCTCTGCCAATTATTTGAATCTAAGAATTTTTTGTTGTTCTGCATATGCTCATATTGGTGATGGAAAGCTTGAGCAAAGGGCATTAAAATGTATATTTCTTGGATATGAAACTGAGGTGAAAGGTTATAGATTGTGGTGCACTGAACGAAAATCATCCAAATTCATAATCAGGAGAGATGTCAGTTCAATGAATCATCCATGATTCATCCAATAAAGGAGGTTGGTGATGCAAGAAAAGACCAAGATGTTAGCAAGCAGGTGGAGTTTCAACCAGAACCACCAAAACAGATGGAAAAAGATACCTCTGATGAGTCCATTCAAGAAGAGGAACAAGATATTGTTAATGCCGTAGATGTACGACAATAGTTACAACATTATAGCCTCACTAGACACAGAAAAAAGGTAAATAAAACCACCACAGACGTATAGTCATGTAGAGATAGTCTCTTTTGCATTATCGATGGAGAGGATGAGGAATGAGAAGATCCTACTACATACCATGAGGCTATCTTAGTGAAAGTTGGACAATGGATTACTGCAATGAGTGAAGAGATTGAGTCTCTCATAAGAACCACACTTGGAACTGGTGAAACCACCTAAAGGACATAAAGTTGTTGGCTGCAAATGGATCTTCAAGAAAAAAGAAGGATCCCCTGGAGTTGAATCCCTCTGTACAAGGCACATTTAGTTGCAAATGGTTTTAGCCAAAGGGAAGAAATAGACTTCAATGAAGTATTTTCTCTCATTCTAAGACATAGCTCTATTCGGTGTTGCTCACTATGGTTGCACCATTTAACTTAGAGCTTGAACAGCTTGATGTCAATATATCTTTTCTTCATGGTGAGCTTGAAGAAAGAATATACATGTAACAACCAGAAGGTTTCATTGTTCAAGGCAAGGAGGATCATGTATGTCTCCTAAAGAAGTCATTATATGGCTTAAAGCAATCTCCTCGCTAGTGGTATAAGAGATTTGACACTTTTATGTTAAGTCACGTTATTCAAGAAATGACTATGACTGTTGTGTTTACCAGAAAGCTCTCAAATGGTTCGTTTATCTATTTGTTGCTCTATGTGGATAACATGCTTATTGCTGCTAAGAGCATGTCTGAGATCAAGAAGCTGAAGATGCAACTCAATGTGAATTTGAAATGAAAGTCTTGGGTGCAGCTAAGAAGATTTTGGGCATGGAAATTCAGGAGATTGGCATGCTGGCAAATTATACTTGTCTCAGAAGAAGTATATAGAGAAAGTACTTGAGCGCTTTGAAATGCAAGATACAAAGCCTGTGAGTACTCCATTGGCAGCCCATTTCAGATTATCAGTTGCACATTCACCACAGTCCATTGAGAGGAGGAACAGATATCACACGTTCCTTATGCTAGTGTAGTTGGAAGTATCATGTATGCTATGGTATGTACTCGACCAGATATTTTACATGTTGTTAGTGTTGTTAGTAGATATATGGGGCATCCTGGCAAGATGCATTGGCAGGCAATGAAATGGATACTTCGATATCTTCGAGATACTACAGATGTTGGCTTAGTATATGATAAAAGTTCTAACACTAGCGGTAGTATCATTGGTTACGTTGATTCTGATTATGATGGAGATGTTGACAAAAGGAGATCTCTGAGGATATATCTTCAAACTTTTGGGTAGTGCAATTAGTTGGAAAGCAACTTTACAATCTATTATTGCATTATCAACTAGAGAAGCTGAATACATGGTAGCACAGAAGCGATGAAGGAAGCCATTTGGCTCAGAAGTTTGATAGGCAATTTGGGTTTGGAACAAGATGTTACAACTATTATTGTGACAGCCAAAATGCCATACATTTGACCAAAAATCAAATATATCATGAAAGAATCAAACGCATTGATGTCATATATCACTTCATTTGAGATATTATTTCTCAAGGTGCCATTGCAATGAAGAAGATTGGTACCTTAGCAATCCAGGAGATATGTTGACAAAGTCAATCACAATAGCTAAGTTCAAGCATTGCTTGGACTTAGTTGGTATTCACAATATGTGAGTTTGTCCGTATGGGCACATTTTGGAAAATGCGACTTCAGAAATTTGAAGATGAATGAAAAATCAAGTCAAGGTGGAGATTTGTTGATATGGCTTGATTGGTTAGTCAACGTAAGTCCAAACCAATTTTCGGTGATTGATTGCAATTGGCTTTGGTTGGTTAGCATATGTCCAAAGCAACTTTTGGTAATTGAAATTTCTCCGTTGCTTTTCTGGAGAATGTGATTGAGTGGCAAACATAATAATAAGCCATCGAGTGGATGAATTATACTCCTTTGTCACCACATGTAAGATGGACTCATAAAAGAGCTTCAATTCAGTCTTCAAAACATACAAAACAGAGCATCTTCAACACAACAAATAAAATCCTCTCCTATTTAGTTGTAGAATAGAATTATCTATTCTATATGAGTTTTTCTCTTTTGTGAGTTGAGAGTATATACCAGGTAAGAAAAATACTCTAAGATATTCTAGGTATATTTGGGATTTGGGTTAAGTAAAGTGTGTTCACCTTTTGTATCTCTATCATATTTCCATAGTGGAATATTTGATTGTCATATTTGGTCGTAGACGTAGGCTTTAAAATCGAACCTCGTAAATTTCTGATATAAATTTTTTTTACGATTCCATATATTTATTTTACGCTACTCGCTTCTGCCTTTTGAGTCCGCCATTTCACAACAGTTGGAAACTTCATTGATTTGATCTGGAGGTCTTTCAGGAGTGCCAAAGATAAATTGGACAACGCAATCAGCCAAAATATTAATGTATTCGATCTAAGTTCCAACAACTATCTTAAACGCAGATGATTATGCTAAAGATGATACTATGTTCTTTAGCCAATGAATTTCTCGTCTAACTTGATAAAGTGTCAAGCAAGATTAATCAACCCACGGAGATAGTGAAAATGGGAAGTTTCATAAAATTGAAGAGTAAAGACACACGGAATTTAACACAAACTTTATGCAAGTCTTGAGAAATTGTATTATCTTCCTACTTTGCATTACATCCTTCTATATGCATCCTATAATCTAGGAAAATTAGAAATGTGGTCCTTGGCTGAATCTTGATATGTTAATCCTCTAAGCCAGGATCTATGCTTACTCAATTCTCATCATGGGCTCTTTCCTTTTTCTTTTTCTTTTTTTTTGACTAAATATCCAAATTATCCCTAATTTACATCAGGAGACAATTTAATTTCTCAATTTTGAAAATCTCAAATTAATTCCTCACATTTCAAAAAGGACAAATTGATCCTTCGTAAACTTCATATAGTATACGAAGGGATCAATTTGTCCCCTTTTTAACTTTATAAAATTGTAATACAGACCAATTTATCCACTTTTTTGCTAAGAACAAACAAGTCATGCACTTTAGAAAAGCCATTTTGATGGTTTCTTTTTCCAAAACTGGTAGGAGTGACATTTGAAAACAAGCTCTAAACAAAATTTACACCATAAAAGTGCATCTTTTTAATAGCTTAAAGCAAAGGCATCCTAGAGCAACCATGCAAAACTTAGAAATAATCACAACCGATTACTCAAAAACAAAAGTATGAAAAAGCTGTTTTCAATCTCATCTTTCATACATGAAGACTAAAAGTAACAAAATTTTATATATTACAGGCTTTATTTAACATAAAATGTCACCAAAGTTGGAATCACAGTAATACTTTGATGCTGCACACAAGACAATCATAACTTGATAAACACCATAGTTGAGGAACATGACTAAGGCTTCTATTCACGGGCAACAACAAGCACTTGTTTACCAATATTGTGACCACTAAAAAGGCCAACCAAAGCTGCAGGACCATTCTCAAGGCCCTCATCTATGTCTTCCACATACACAACCTTCCCTTCTCTGATGTGAGGCAAGAGAAACTCCAGGAATTTGGGATACAGGTGATAGAAATCGCCAACCATAAAACCTTGCATACGAATCCGCTTGAATATGACATTCGCCAAATTTGTTACGCCTTCAGGTTGTGTAAGATTATACTGCGAGACCATTCCACATCCTGGTATGCGGCCTTGGACACTCATATTTAGTAGGACAGCATCAAGTGTCTTACCGCCAACATTCTCAAAGTAGATGTCAATTCCTTCGGGAAAGTACCTTATTTGTAAAATGATATACGCTAGTCACTAGCACGTATTGTGTATTTGTGTCACAAGGCAACCTAAATCTTCGATGGCAATAAACAAAATAAATTCAAATTTCACTATCAAAAACCTTTTAAATACTGACCTTTTCAGAGCAGCATTGAGGTCTAGTTCTTCTTTGTAGTTGAAAGCTTCATCAAATCCTAATTTATTCTTCAATAGTTCCACCTGGTTATAAAATACATACATTAAATTGAAACAGGTCTCGTTTTCATACTCCTCTACAAATTCCTCTTCAAAAATGTAAGAGAAACAAAAGTACTATTTCTAGTTTATGCCACATTTCTCTTCATGAATTCCTGGATCCTTCTTCTCGAGGTGAAGCAAGAGGGGTTGCATAATAGGATACTTTGCAAACAAACTTGAAAATAGAACCACAAAGTAATGAACTTATTTCACAGTACAAAAACATTGAAATGTGAAACTTTTCATACTTGACATAAATAACAATATGCTCGTTGACTAAAAAGACTTCATGTACTTTTAATTCCACTGAGAATCTTGGAAAATCCAAGAAGCGAGCATGATGTCTCAAAGTGTTCATTGAAAAGAGATTTCTAATTATGAAATGATATTGCCTCAGCTTGAAAATTGGAGCAGTACTTCTATATGATTATGCTATTACAAAATAATAGTACTTTGAACAGCAGGATAAATAAGGAAAAGATTATGGTGACTTCTGTATAGAAAGACATACATGACAACATTAACTAGATGAATACCTTCTCTTTACTTCCAGCACTTCCAACAACATAGCAACCAGTCAATTTAGCAAATTGCCCAACAAGTTGACCAACTGCACCAGAAGCAGCAGAAACAAAAACCTTCTCTCCTTTCTTGGGAAGACCTACCTCAAAGAAACCAGCATAAGCAGTCATCCCTGGCATACCTGCATTCAAAAGAAAAAAATAAAACACATTAAAAGGCACAATGAATTGAGAAAACAAATAAGCAAATAACATCCATAAGCTTGCTTGTTGAAATTCATGCTGAAGACACACAATGTATGCTCACAAAATAAAACTAAAAAATTACAATATAAATGCAATATGTTGAGAGGAGTTTATCACAGAAATGGTTGTAACAGATACACCAAAGCAGTGAGCTATTAGTTCCAAATGAGTATGCATAATGGTCATTTAATTTTCATTATCCTCCAACACATGGCTCTTTACTGAGCAAGAGGGGAAAATGTAAAAGGAGTAAAGGAACAAACAACCAAACAACCACCTCCTATGCAATTTCTCCTGTCATAATTACCCCATTATCTTAACGGTACTAGACAAACAAAGGATTCATTTATCTAATGAAAATTTCATAAGTTGAAGCTTTTGCAAATCATACTGATATCAAGCGCATCATTAACCAACAATCAATAATGAGAACTGAATTGTTGAATACATACCAAGAATTCCTGTGTAGTACGAAAGTGGGACATCAGTGTGCTCAATTTTGAAAAGTATTAAAGTTGAGGGGACCAAGCTGTACTCTTCCCATTTAGTAAATCCCCATACAAGGTCACCTTTCTTATAGTCTGGGTGTCCAGATTCCAGGACTTTAGCTACACCATATCCTGTTAATGGCTGCAATTATTCAACAGTTAGTAGCTACATAAATTTATGGTTGAAATGAATTATCGATACTGCAAAGTGCTATATTAATCGAATCTTATATTAAAATGCTAACCAACCATTGGAGTCTCACAAAATACCAACCCCTTTGAACCATGGCATTCTTGTGTGAACTGATTTTTACTAAAGAAAAGCAAAAAAAAAAATAATAATTCGTATTTCACCCATGCATGTCTCATGGTGTTTGAAAAGCAGCTTGATATGATGCATTAACTAACTTTTACAGTTGAACCTTTGAAAGTTAAATATTATAATCAATAATCATTTTTAATTTCAGTTTTCTCAATTTCAAGTCCCAACAGTACAACAATTATACAGAAATTCTAAATTTCAAACTAACCGAATTGAATGACAGTGTAATCTTAAGAAGTACGAGAAGTTTCATGATTTTTAAGCAAAAAGAACACAACCAGCATCCTAACTAATTGATTCTGTTTGAGAAGTAGCCTAATTTCACATGTGCCTATGTTTACAACCATGAAGATCATAGATCCAGAGCTATCAGAGATTTTGATTCGAGCTAAGTTCATTTGTTCAATAATTGAGTAATTTCCAGTGGATTGATATCATCTCCCCACTCTCACCACATATCTCTTACATCAACAACAACCAACACCAAGCCTTTTGTCATGGGGTAGGATTAGTTACATATATTCAATGACGCCATAATGTTCTATCATAAACCATACTTATAATTAGACCATTAAAAATCTAAATTTCTCTTAATTGTTTCACCCTAGTTTTTTTCCTTAATCACCGTCTACTTTTAAGTTTTAACAATCACGTTGCTCTTCATCTGGTCTATTCTTTTTACTGGGGCTTCTAAAAGTCTTCTTCAAACCATATAAGACAAGATTCTTCCATCCTTTCCATTGGCACTAACCCAACTTTCCCTCTAGTGCATTCACTCCTAGTCCTATATTTTCTAGTGCATTCATCAGATATCACTTGACTCACTAAACTAATACTCTTCTTTGTGTCTTGAAAATTTCCCTTGTTCAAAAGACCTGGGTAAAGTTGTCAAGTTAGTCATCTAATCACCAGTCACCACTCTCGTTCAGATTCTCGGATTATTACTATTATTTATTTTCATGCTAGAAATTTCATCTTCAATTTTTTGTCAACAAATCTCTCTCATTGGTCAAGTATGGTTCATCAGGTTTTAGTCACCTTGTTTATAATTAATTATGGTTAATTTGCTCTCTCTTTCCTTAATTCTCATATTTCCTCTTTTATGGGACAATAATATTATTGAGAAAACTATTAACTATTAAGGGTGCCTTTAGTTTCAGAAAATACACCAATTTCATGTTTTGAGGATTTTGTGACAAAAAGGGTAAACATTGAAAAATTTTCATTATTTCTTCACAAAATTTTAAAAAAATATAAAACTAACTGAAAATAAAAAATAAAAATCGAAAATTATTTTTTGAAGTAAAAAAAGGCTCATAAAGTGATACAACAAGTAGTGGCTCTGAGTGATGTCTCATACTGAAATATAAATTTGAGGAGTTGAGGCTTTTCTCAATTTTGTTCCAAAACTTATGCTTTTGAATATCAGAGTAAAATTTTTAATTAACCCAATTAAATGGTTAAGTGACGGAAATTACAAAGCTCCGTCCTAAGTCTCTTAACATGGTTCAAGTGTTAATAAATTCGATCTTGCAAAATTTCTTGCTAACAGTATTTTTTTTTTTTCCAATTCAATTCGTATTCTCAATCAAAATTCGCAGCTAAAAGACACAATCTTCTACGGAAAAAAAATTGGAAAAATAGAAAGAAATGAAAAAAAAAAAGTGTTGCTCATCGAGAAAAGAGAGATAATGACTCACAGCGCCAGCGGTATATGTCCCCAGTCCAGCACGGTCTTCAACGTTGGCCATGAGGATTCGCATGTATGGGTCGACGGACAAGTAGAGATTCTTGAGCAGCACCTCATTGGAACCTTCTGGAACCTTCAAAGTGATGGTGCTTTCAACTATGTCCATGTCGGATTCCTTTGGGGAACCAGTGACATAGTTCTTCAGGACCACTTGCTGGTTCTTCACTACTTCAGCCATCTTACGTTGTTGTTGTTGTGGTGACTTGCGTCTGCTATCACAGTTCACTCGCTTTTCAGTGTTGCGTAGAGTGTTCCGTGGATAGCAAAGGGGCTTGGCGATCATATCAAGGGCAATGGCAATTGGTTTTTGCCTATGCAGTCACTGCTTACGTTGTATATATATATATATATATATATATATATATATATATATATATATATATATATATATATATCTTGTGGTTGTGGCTTGAGTTGTTGAGTTATCATTTGTCATTATGATAGTTTGGTGATACTCTGAGTGCGAAAGCTCTAACTCTCTAATTCTAGAGCAATCGATGTTCTACTCTGTTTGATGGAAGAGTGGAGAAGATTAGAATTACCATCATATTCAACAGGGTGTACTTTTGATTTTATCATCTAATGTTTGTGGCTGATGAGTAATAATTACATGTAGATTTCCATGCATCAATCATAACAGCTGGGTGCATTTGTTTTGTCAATTTTCAATTTTTAGATTTGTGAAGGAAAACTAAAAAACTGAAAATTTAAAATTTCAGTTTTCAGTTTTTCAATTTTCCTTTATAAATCCTAAAACTAAAACTCGCAAAGTAAATACACCCACATTTTATTGGTTTTGCTGTACAACGCGCATGGCACTTGTTAATGTTTTCAACAGTGGCCAGTGGGTTGAAGTTTTGACCCGTCAAAAATTTCATCCGCCTAACTCGCTCCACTTAATATGCGGACTTAAACGAGTTTAGTCCCGGGCCAAGCTTTTGTATTTTTTTTAAAAAAATCATAATTTATTAGTAAAAAAGTAAGAAACATATAAACCAAAAAAGAAAATAGTAAGAAATATATACACTCACCAATATAATACCACTTTATAGTTGATATTATTCCCTCAAATTTAAAACTTAAAAATAAAACGTGTCATAACCCACAAATAAGATTATTAACAATAACATTTTTTTGTCAAAGTTAGTGTATAATTGTTATGGACCTTGAAAAATTGGGTATACTTAAATAAAATATTTTTTTTAAATATTTTTTTTAAAAAATTTTATCAAAACATTAAAAATATTTTTTTAATTTTTTGTAATTTTTTTGGCGGACTAACCTAAATGGGTTAAGCTAACTATTTCAGCCCATTATATTTTTGAAGCCTGGCCCAAACCCGTTTTGGCGGGCAGGGGTGCCCCATTTTGACATCTCTACTCTTGGGTAAATACCCTATCGATGATGGCTTGAACTCCCTAAATCAAGACCCGTACGAGATTACAACATCAAGAACAATAATAATAATAATAACAACAACAACAACAACAACGTAGCCTAGGTGTACAATGTCAAAAAGAGTAAACAATTAGTGAAAATGAAGAATGAATTGCTTAACAAAGCGCTACACCTCTGAGTTAAGCAAGGGGCTAATATTTTAGAGAAGAATATTTCGCCTAAACACCTTAAGTGATTTCAGTAGACTGATGGAATAACCATCTAACAATAGAGGCGTGTCACTAAAGCCTCCTGAAAATTTAGTTACAATTATCTAACTCAAGTCATTATCCAATTGAGAAAGATATTATATTACATGAAAAGACAAAGAAAAGGAAAAAGTAGGGAGGTTCCTTCACGAGGAGGTACCGTCTTCACCCCATTGGCTTCGGCCACCTTTTTTTATATATAAAGGACAGAGAAACGAGTAGGAAGGGAGGATGAACCCTCACCCCAAAATCCTCCATCTCCTTCCCTATTTTGGTCCTTTCAAGTGAGCTCTCTTGCCTCATAGCGAAGTTCTAAACTCTCACCCCAAAACAATATGCCAAATATGATCCAAGCCATTGTTGGAAACTTCATTGATTTGATCTGGAGGTCTTCAGGAATGTCAAAGATATGTTTGACAAACGCAATCTGCCAAAATATTAATGTATTCGATTTAAGTTCTAATAACTACCTCAAACAGATGATTATGTTAAAGATGATACTATGTTCTTTAGTCAATGAATTTCCTGTCTAACTTGATGAAGTGTCAAGCAAGATTAATCAACCCACGGAGATAATGAAAATAGGAAGTTTCATTAAATTGAAGAGTAAAGATACATGGAATTTAACACAAACTTTAAAACATAATGCAAGTCTTGGGAAATTTTATTCTCTTCCTACTTCACATTACACCCTTATATATGCATCCTATAATCTAGGAAAACTAGAAATGTGGTCCTCGGCTGAATCTTGATGTGTTAATCCTCTAAGCCATGATTTGCACTTACTCAATTCTCATCATGAGCTCTTTCCTTTTTTTTTTAACTACTTTTTTAGTCTTCTTGGGCTCTTTCCTTCATCATTATACATCCTCATGCGTCCTGGACTTCTTAATTTTGGACCCCAATAATCCATTTTCTCTAAAAGCGCAACAAGATCAAACGGATCAATTAGTAAATTAAACATGTAAGGTTAAGTTAGCAAGATAGTGTTAGAGTTATGTTTGTTATAGCTTTATCACCATAAGAACAAAAGCTTTATCAATTTTATCTTCTAAATCTGTTACTCTTCATCATCCCCTCAGTATATAAACTTCAATAACAATACAAAAGTTGCATTTCCTTCATTTACTCTTAATAATCAAGAACATATCTTGGAGCACAAAATGAGAGAGAAAGATTGCATTGGAGTGTATTTCACTAATTGAACTTGTTACAACAGAATGAAGTAAAGTTGTATCTCTTTGACATGGAAAATACTACTATATATACATATAAATTTGTAACTAATTGTAACAGACTCATAATTACTAAATAACTAACTTTATTTAATGATTTTATCATCTAACACCCCCAGCTTGAGGAAATCCCAACATTCCCAACTTGGAATAATGTTGCTGAAGGGTCCAAGAGGAAGGGGTTTGGTAAATATATCTCCAGTTGGTTGGAGCTATTGATAGGGAGGAGATGTATGATACCCAAATGAATCTTTTCCCTAACAATATGGCAGTCTATTTCAATGTGTTTTGTTCTTTCATGAAATACAGGGTTGTTTGAAATGTGTATGGCTTGAGGCATTGTCACAATATAGGGAACAGGGTCAGGAATGGTAATTTGTAAGTCTTTAAGTAAGTATATTAGCCATTGCACTTCGCATGTAAGGGAAGCAAGAGCTCTATATTCTCTTAGATGATGATCTTGCAATAATGTTTTGTTTCTTGCATTTCCAAGAGATTAAGGATGATCCAAGATAGGTGCAATAGCCTGTGATAGATTTTCTACTATCCTTGCAACCAGCCCAATCTAAATTAAAAACCTGAGAGGATAAGTGGATTTTCTACTAGAAAGAATAGTCCTTTAGCTGGAGATCCTTTTAAGTGTCTTAGTATTCTTGTGGCAGCTTGGTAATGGATGTCTGGAGGCTGTGAGACAAATTGACTTAGTTGTTAAAGAGAATGCTATATCAAGTCTTGATGTGGTCAGATATAGTAGTCTTCTAACTAATCTTCTATATTCTCTAGGGTCGTGGTAGGGGCTCCTTCATTTTGTTGTAGTCTGCAATTGTTGTCCATTGGAGTAGAGGTTGGTTTGCATGCAATCATCCTTGCATCAGATAAAATTTCTAAAGCATATTTTCTTTGACATAAGTGAATTCCTTTAGATGATCTAGCAACCTCTAATCTTAGGAAAAATTTGAGCTGTCCTAGATCTTTGATTTTAAAACCATCATCTAGGAATTGCTTTGTTTTGTTAATTTCTGTGATGTCATTGCTTGTAAGAATGACATCATCCACATAAACTAATAGTGCTGTGAAAGAGTTTCCATTTTTCTTGGTGAAGAGGGAGTGATTAGAGGATGATTGAGTATAATTGCAGCTTAATAATGCAGAAGTTAGTTTGGCATTTCATTGTCTACTTGCTTGTTTCAATCCATAGAGAGATTTTTCTAGTTTACAAACTTGATTTGGCTTAGAGGGTGTCAAGCTAGGGGGTAATGTCATGTAGACTTCTTCATAGAGATCACCATGAAGGAATGCATTGTTTACATCTAGTTGATGTAGGTGCCATTTTAAGGGTGCAGCAATGGCTAATAAGGTTCTTCCTGTGGTCATCTTTGCCAAGGTGAGAATGTGTCTAGGTAATCTACTCCTTCTTGTTGTGTGTATCCCTTAGCTACAAGTCTAGCTTTGTGTCTCTCTAGAGCCATTAGCTTTGTATTTGATTTTATACACCCATTTGCAACCTATGGGAGATTTCCCTTCGGGTAAGGTGGTTAGAGTCCAAGTTTTCATATTTTCAAGAGCTTGTAACTCTAGTTTCATTGCTTCTATCTAGCATTCATGTCTAGTAGCTTCTTTATAACTTTTTGTTTCAATATGAGATGAGATTGAAACACTATATGCTTTATGGGAGGGAGAAAGATTAGAATAAGATGATACATTTGATATAGGGTACCTGACATTGGTTGAAGGAATGAGATCACTGTCATGGAAGTATTGCAGTGATAGTCTTATAGGTATTGTAGCCTTTGTCTTTGGCTGTTGGATCTTCTTGTTGCGGTTTCATTTTGTGAATAGGTGCAAGGTTAGGTTGGTCGGTATTGACAATAGTATCATTAAGGGGCTATACAGGTGGGTTAGGCTGAATATATTGGTCATTATCGTTTGTGACAATAGGGATAATGGTGGTCAAAGAAAAAATGATTTGTTGGTTGTTTTGTTTCAAAGGGAAAGACGGTTTCATGAAAAATAAGATTTCTGGAGATGAAGAGTTCTCTATTGTTGAGTCAAACAATTGGTAACCTTTGGTTCCAGGAGTGTATCCTAAGAAAATAGCTTTCCTAGCTCTTGTGTCAAACTTATGTCTATTGACTAGGATGGTTGAAGCAAAACAAAGACAGCCAAAGACCTTGAGGTAGGTTAGCTCAGGTGGTTTTTCATATAACTTCTCAAAAGAGGATTTGTTTTTTAAAATGGGAGTTGGTATCCTATTGATGAGATATGTAGCATGTGCAACAACAAAAGACCAGAAAATCTTAGGCAACTTTGCTTGAAATAAAAGAGCTCTAGCTACATTTAAGAGGGGTTGATGTTTCCTCTCAACAACTCTATTTTGTTGAAGGGTCTCAACACAAGATGTTTTGGTGTATGATGCCTCTTTTTTTATAAAAATCTGGCATTTTGAACTCTACACCATTGTTAGATCTTATAATTTTGATTTTATAATTAAATTGTGTAGAAATAAATTGTGAGAAATTAACTAGATGTTGTTTAGTTTCACTTTTATTTTTCATGAACAAAATCCAAGTGGTCCTACTGAAATCATCTACAACAAAGAGAAAATATTTGTAGCCTTGCAAAGAAGGTACCCCAAAAGGTCCCCAAATGTCAACATGAATTAATTGGAAAGGTGATTCAGATTTTGATGTGCTAATAGTGAAGGGAAGTTTTCTTTGTTTGGAAAAATAACATGTCTCACAGATATCACCTTTATTAACAGGAATATTAGGATTACATGTATGAATCAAGTTGTGAATATCATGTGACAAATGGCCTAATCTATGATGCCAGAGATCAAAGTTTGTTTTTTTAACAGAGTTACAATTGAAAGTAGTTCTTGTAGCTGTAGGAAGAGGTTCTTCTAAGAAGTATAGCTCTCCCCATAGTTTAGCTAAACCAATCTTCCTCTAAGTAATAGGATCCTGTATAATCCAGTCATTATGAGGGCCAAAAATCAGTTTGCATTGTAAGCTTTTAATTAGTTTACTCACAAAGATTAAATTGCAAGTGAATTGGGGTATATAAAGCACATCAAATAGGAAAAGATATTAGAAAAATGGACAGTCCCTAAATATTCAGTAATGCAATTTCCATATGGGGTTTAACAATGATGGGTTTGATTCTTTTATAAACAAAAAGGATTGAAGTTGAAAACAAATGTGATCAATGGCTCCTAAATCAAGAATCCATTGATCATTTGTTTTACATTATTGACAGAATTAACTGATAAATTCGATTCAATGTGTTAACCATGATACCTAAGGCAAGAAGATTGAAGGAATTTGAAACATTCACACATGTAGGAACAGTTTCAGTGGCTGATGAGCTTGAGACATGGTTTGAAGAATGGTTCTTGGAACTCTGAAGCAATGAAATTAATTCTTTGTATTGTTCCTGTGTGATCATATATTCAGGTTTCATGATTTCTTCTGGTTGAGCAATGTTAAACTGAGGTTGGTTTTCCTCTAGACTGATGCAATTAGCCTCTTCTGGGTCTTGAATTTGAATCCTCCTGGGAAACCATTCTTGATGTAGCATGTGTCTATTGTGTGACCTTTCTATCCAAGTGAGTGCACAACATGAAGTTTCTCTTAGCAAAGGAGTTGTCGTGTCCTTTGTTAAATGCAGGGTTTTTATTAGAGATCCAGCCACAATTTTGGAATCAATTTTGGTAGTGAGTTGCCTTTCTTATTGAATAATCAACGAGAAGAATTTGTTGATTGTGGGGATCAAATCCATCAAAAAAATCTGTGATCTGATGGTGGAGAATTGATCACTCAAACCTTTCAAGAAACTTAGTACCTTGTCTTCTTATCTTTGTTTCTTTGCAGTAGCATGAGAAACACAATTAGTGCCATAGTGACAAGGAGGTAATGGTCTAATTGATCAAATTCATCCCATAACATTTTGAGTTCTGTGAAATATATTCTTACAGATCGATCACCTTGTTTGATAGATGAGATATCTTCTTGGACTTGTAGAACTCGAAGAACATCGGCTTCAGCATACCTTTCTTTCATATCAGTCCATACTTCAAGAGCACTAATAGCCTCATCTATGAGGATGCATTCTGTAACACCCCGAAAATCATTTAAAATTAATTTGAGCTTTGTTATTCATAATTTCAGAAATCTAACAGTACAATGATGATGAGGGTGGCCTAATGGACCTAAAAAAAAAAAAATTCTGGCCGATGAATAGTAACCTTGCGAGCCCACAGGCCGCCGGAGCTGAAACCCTAGATTTGGGCCCAGGTGCCCGAAATTAGGAAAACATGGGAATAAGGTTAGAAATGGGTGGGATTGATAATTTTATACTTAAAATTAATTTTCGGGCAATATCGGTTAATCGGGTATGGTGTTTACCCGTTCAGTGAGATTTCAATGTAGTTTCTTACACCGAATGAAACTTCCAGTGAAAGTTTGCCACCCATCTAGACAAGTGTGTGGCTTAGAAGAAGCCACACCATTGCCACTTTATTAGGACCAATAGGATGCTTACAAAAAATTACTACATTTATCTTTAAGAAAAGAAAACATTTTGGACTTGAAAATTCTATGTAGTTTGCCCTAAACTCAAAATATCAACATCTTATCATTTCCCTTCATCACAATTTCGGCCAGACCTCTCTAAGAACCCTTCCTCCATTGTTCTTCCTCTCAAACTCCATTAACAAGCTTCAAGCTTGCAAAACCCTAGCTCAAAGTCACTAAAACCACAAACTCTCTTCACTAAACTTATTCTATTCATCATAACCTACAAATCTAACCGATTATAATTTGAATCCATCATTTTTTCCAACTTTGAGGGCACACAATCAGAGGTTAAAGGAAGGGTTTGATGTTGGTGGGGAAGCTCTAAAGTGAAGCAAAAGCATTCTAGAGCATCCTTTGGAGCATAGAGCTCAAGAGCTCTCAAAGTAGGGTTTTCTGCGCTTTTCTTGTGAAATTTTTCAATTCTATTTTAGCTTGCCCTAATTTCGAAAATTTTGATGATATTGATGATTAACATATTGATATTGATGTCTGAATTTTTGTGTTGTGTTTGGATGGTTTTAAAATGGGTTTTCTCTCAAGTGAAATTGGAACTAGGTTGCTTGGACTGATTTCTGTTCTGTAATAAGAAATTTTCACAAATTTTCTGGAAATTTTGTGTGTGGTTTCATGAGCCATGAAAATTATATGTTGTAGCTAACCTCTTATACTAAACCCACGAATTTTCTTAGGGGTTAATTCTAAGGTTTGATGCCTCAAAAAATTAGAAACCGAATTGTAACTGCTGCGTCTGAATTGTTGAGACTGAAGTGACAAACTTGCCGAATTTTTCATCATAGCAATTGATTGAGATAGCTCCTGAAATTTATACACAAGACTAATAACGTGTTGAAATACCTCTGTAAATTTTCTTGTACCATGATTCCATCGAATTCTAGGGCTAAATATTTTGAGAACACAAGTTTGGACTATGAATTTGTGGCTTCTGACCACCAGATTTGCCTATTTTATTGAAGTGGTTATATAATTCTGATTGCCCTGAAATTTTTACAGGTTGTTTTAGACACATTGAAGTGTCATGTGAAATTTTTATAGCCTCTGAATTGATTTTTTGAGGGGTAACATAATTCGTGTTACAATGGTGTAAAATCTGCCATTATGCTGGAAATGCAGCAATGCTTTGAAATGATGAAGTAATGGAATTTTTGGTTCTAGAATGACATGAGTACTTGATGTTACCTTTTTGGCTGTATGTCTTGTGACATATGAATGCATACTAGATAATTTAAAAGGTTGATTTATAAGATACAAATGAGAATTTCGTTGTGAATGGATGCCTGTATGTGTTTTATGCATGCAGTGAATAATGTCCTGAATTAAATTCTATGATCCCAAGAAACTTGAGATCCTCTTGACTTGTTAAGGGCAAATAATGAAACATGAGATCCTCTTTGACTTGTCAAGGGCAAATAATGACACAAGAGATCCCTTTGACTTGTCAAAGGCAAATAGAGTGAGTTGAGATCCTTTTGGCTTGTCGAAGGCAAATAGAGAGGGATGTGATACTTTTGATTCATCAAGGGAAATTAGAGATAATTTCATTATAATAGGCATATACATATTTATACATATTGGTTCTTTTTGTTTGCCATTACTTACTATGAGTATGAGTTGATGGTAAGGGTGTACTAAGTGATTGATTTTTTTAAAAGCAACCCATTTCGGAAAGATTGACTTTAAACTTTAAAAATAAATAGTTATTATGTAATGCATGATCACCTTTTGTTAAATAAACCGAAGTGGCTGAGGCGGTAACGATGACATGAACTTCAGCATATGTTTTGGGGACACCCTCCTGAGAATTTTAGGATTCTCACCCCTATGTATTTGTTTTTTTTTCGTGTCGTCCCAGGTTGATCTAGAAGACGGTGAGGCAGCTCAGGAAAAGATCAAGTGGATTTTGCAGTAGTTAGTAGCAAAACTTGTATTTGTTGTACTTAAGTGTATGTATATGTCTGTAAAACATAAAAGGTAACATATGTATTGTAAAGCTCTTAGAAGAGCTTACTTTTGCACTTGACTTGTATTAAATAAATAAGTTGTTTCTGGCTATATATCTCGATAGAACCACGAGTTAGTTAATAAGCGATTCGATCGACTCTTATTATAGATAATTAAGTCCGCAGAATATAAGTAACAACTCTCGAGTATGATATCATGACTTAAGGATGAGGTTGTACTTGGGAGGATGTTACACATTCTGCTATATTAGGGGAAACATATTTCAAGATCCATGATATGAGAATTGAGTTACATCTCTTCTAGGCTACATAGTTTGGTCGTTTGCTACAAGAGTTGGTAGAGAACAATCAAAGAATTGCAGTTTATTCTTTGATAGAAAGGCAACTTTCATGGCCTTACTCCATGAGTGGTAGTTGTTCTTGTTAAAGGTGCTGAAACAGAACCAAGGTAGGATTCTCACTAGGATGAATATAGTATACACTTGAGGGATCATTATTTGGGTCTGCCATTGGAGCAAGAATTGTAGAGAAGGAGGAGAAGGAATTGCAGAAATTCAAGAAGAAAGAGGGGTAGTGGTTTTTTGCTTAAAATCTAATACCATCTTAATAATCAAGAAGATATCTTGGAGCACAAAATGAGAGAGAAAGATTGCATTGGAATGTATTTACTAATTGAACTTGCTACAGCAGAATGAAGTAAAGTTGTATCTATTTGACATTGAAAATACT
Source organism: Dalbergia oliveri (assembly GCA_030441495.1). NCBI lineage: Eukaryota > Viridiplantae > Streptophyta > Magnoliopsida > Fabales > Fabaceae > Dalbergia > Dalbergia oliveri. The sequence goes on from JAMLFY010000016.1 coordinate 8,627,351, forward strand.
ACCATATATACATATAAATTTATAACTAACTGTAACTGACTCATAATTACTAAATAACTAACTTTATTTAATGATTTTATCATCTAACATTTACTTCTTTCATCTACTTCTGCTTTTTCCCTGTTATTACATATTACAACGTTAACCGATGTGATTTACATAATCTTATAGAAATTCAAGCATGTACTTGTATTAATCAGAGGAGAAGTAACAAATATTATGTCCTATATTTATAAAGAGGGCTATTATTTATACATCCTTTTATGGACATATTAGAGAATATCTCCAATTATATGTTTTAATACTTATAAGTTTTCTTTTCAGTTTTCTTTTCATCTATTTCTCACTCACACTCATATGGTGTTTAAAGATGTATATCATGGATCTACAAATAACATGATGAAATTGATTTTTTTTTCAAATAAGAGAAATTGATGTATTTAAAATGTTAAAAATAAATTGACGTATAAAATTTTTCAGAATTAAATTGATGTTAACTTTACATGTTAAAGATTAGAAAAAAATATAGAGTAAATATCCAATGTGGTACTTCAAGCAAATTAAACGTGACAATATAGTCCTCTAAGAACAAAAACCTATCTTATGGTCACTGAAGATATAAATTATAAGACCCTGAAAATCTTAAAGAATTGCACATGTGACCTGTTAATACAGTTATATGAGACGTTATTTGATACATGTCGTTTTTTAAAAAATAATCTCATACAAGGCTTTCTCCATTTTGCTGTCTTCTTCATTTTCAAAGGAACCAAAAAGAATATGAGACTTGTGAGCAACTTGGCCATGCCCAGTCACCGTGGAGGAAAGCAGTCGGCGGAAGAAGTTAGCTAGAGTAGCAGTCACCGTGTAGGAAGGCAATAGGTGGAAGATGTTAGCTAGAGTAAGAGTTTTACAAGTTCTATTACCAGAAAACTAACAAAGAGTGTATATCATTTTCAATTTTGAGCAATCACAAGATGATTTTTTTTTCTTCTTAAAAGACTAATTTGTCCACCACAAAATATTAAGGAAAAAAATTGAATGTTCAGTCAAAAAAAAATATTTACTCTTCAATCTAGTAGTTAAAATATTAAATTATGAATAAAGTATAACACCTCTGTTTCTTTAGCTTGATCAACAGGTGGAAATGTATCCGTAATTATCACTGATCAGCCACTAACATAAGATGATAAAAAAAAGTAACAGCATTCAAATTCAAAGTATGACCATTTTAGCATAATGACAAATGACAATTCAACAACTTAAGCCACCACCAAAAAGAAAATACACCAATGTTGCCAAATAATGATTTTCATTTTCCCATTTTCACCCCTTGTGAATCCCCTTTATAACCATCAAGTCTCTTTGTTTTCCACAAAACGTAAGCAATAACTGCATATGCAAAGTCAAAATTACCACATAATGATTTTTCATTTCCTCATCTTCTCCTCTTTCCATCCACAAAACATAAACAATGACTGCATTGCAAAGTGAAAATTGCCACATAATGATTTTTTTTCCCATCTTTTCTGCCCTTTATAATCCCCCAGTTCCTTTAATTTGTTTTCCACAAAACGCTCACAATAACAGCACACTGAAGAGTGAGTGAATTGTGGACACAACAACAACGTAAGATGGCCAAAGTGAGGAACAAGCAAGTGGTCCCGAAGGACTATGTCACTGGTTCCCCTAAGGAATCCGACATGGACATAGTTGAAGGCAGCATCACGCTTAAGGTTCCAATGAGGTGCTGCTCAAGAATCTCTACTTGTCCGTCGACCCATACATGCAAATCCTCATGGCCAAGGTGGAAGGTGTTGAGGGACTTGGCATATATACCCATGGCTCTGCAAGTGGCGCAACTTAGCTTATTTATATAAAACATTGATCAATGGTTAATTGATTAAATTTAATTTGGATGAAAAGTTATTAAATAGAGTAAGCATGCAGTACATATATGGAGTAAATGGATCACCACTCTATATATAAGAGTGATTTATTGTGAAAGTGAAAATGATAAATCTTTACCATATTTTACATGAATAGCAAAGAATAAAGCATAAATACTTTTTCAAAATGATCATGTGACCATTAATTATCATTAATTAATTTTTAAATTTATGGTTATATATTAGAATTATTAGAAAGTTAATATATCTTGTTATATGGGAGAAAAAACCTATTGATATAAACAATAAATTTAAGACTTTCTTTTTTTAATTTGCTAGGAAAAAAAAACCACTAAAACATTTTCATAATCGCTATGTTATTATCAAAACATTACATTTGCATGTTTGTATTTTAATTTATTCAATTAATATATTTGTTGATAAATGATGGAATAATTAGTGTGTATAAAAATATTCTCTTAACTCAGAATCTCTCTTACATGTATTGAATAGTCATTGAATATTATGTAAATTTTGTTTTCTTTATTAACAATGGGGGCAAAAGAAGCCCATCGGTACTATTGTGGGTATAATTTAAAATTAGGAGAATTGATGGTTAGAAAGATAGATCATTACTCTATGCTTGCCCCACCTAAATTTTTAGTCATCTTTAACTACTATGCTAATAAATATTTTTTATTATTTTGAAATATTTTTCCTTCGATGATTTTGAGTTTTAGCTGGGAATTTTGATTGAAAATACGAATTGAATTGCAAAAAATACTAAATAGCAAGAAATTTTGTTCGAATTTAGATGTTGGAACGATATCAACTCTTAAACACTTAGGAGCTTTGTAGTTTCTGTCACTTAATTCGATTAATTAGAATTTTATTCAAAGGCATGATTTTTGCAACAAAATTGAGAAAAGCCTCAACTCATCAAAGCTTATATATCAATAAGCAAAAATCACTAGGGCCACTACTTTTAATATCACTATTAGAGCCGTGAATAGTTTTCTCGACAATGTTATTGTCATCCAATAAAATAGGAAACAAGATTAAAAAAAAAAGAAAGGAGCAAATTAACTACAATTATAAAACATGCCGGCTAAAACACGACACAACCAGATGAACCATTGAGAGGAATCCGCATGTAAAAATTGAAGGTGTAATGCTAAAATAATGAGAATCTTACAGACAGTGTTTGGAATGATTAAAGTTAGAAAATGATTTGATTTAATTTAAAATTATTTATAAGTTAAATTTCATGTTTAGATGATTATATGGAATAAGAATAGAATTGGTTTAGAAATAAATTCTTACTAGTCGTTTGACTCATGCAATGTACAGGGTGATAAAGAAAAATAGTTTATTGATCATTATTGAAAATAAATAATAATTCATTTAAATATATCTTATGAAAAATTGAGGATATAAACTTATTTTAAAAATAAGTTAACAGTTAAATAATTAAATAAATGAATAAAATATAAATAAGTATGGATCTAAAATGAGTCATTATATTTTATATTTTATTTTGAATATCATGTTTATAATATTAAGAAAACCTTGATAAATGACCTTTAACTAACAATAAAAAATCTATTTTATGAAAATTTTGCAAGTTTCGTAGTTGAAATTGATAAATAATGAATAAAATAAGTGGATATATTTACAATATTATATACCATTAATATGGATAACAATGGGTATCTATGAAAGAAGGGATATGCCTCCCATACCATATCCTCGTTTAGAATTTTGTTCCCCTGTTCCACACTTATTCTTGTCATCTGGTCCTTATTCCTTATTTCTTAAGGTTTCTATTCCCTATTTCTCACAAGGATTTGAATCTTGATGAGCTATTTGTGGATTTATTAAAATAATTTCAAAAAATTTTGAAAAGTATTTTAATATTCAAAACATAAATATGCTTAATAATAATTCCACTTTCAGAGTATATGTCCACTTTCAAACAACTTTAAATTTCAAAATATCTGTCAATTTTACATTTCAATAAAGCATTGATTTTTTTCTTCCAATACTATCCCTAACTAATTTTACATTTTCAAAGCATTTCATTTAATATTAGTGTGCTATTTTAATTAATATGTAGGGATACATTAGCACATTCACTATATTTTACTCAATTATCAATATCATTTGTTATCTTTTTTAATATCTATTTTTGTCCAAAATTGATAGATATTTTGAAAGAAAAGGAGTAATAGATACTCCTAATATAATATAATTCAAATTAAAAATGAAAATATAAACATAATGCAAATTCAATAAAGATAATTAAAAAAAAATGTGATACGATTTTCTTTTATATATATATATATATATATCTCCATGGGGTAGAGATCTCATTCATTGTCCCTTTCCTGTTTAACAACGGTGATTTCCCCCATCCTCATGAAAACTAAATATGTTCCTATTCTCATCTTTTTTTTTTCAGGTGATTCTTGTGGGTACCTTTTACAATCTTTTTAATCATACTAGACTTTTACATATTTTTAGTAAATTAAAATATTTGATTTATAAAAACATAAAAATATAATTTCTAATTAATAAAAAATAATGAATAAATTTAATTTACATGATTTCAATTACAGCTTTTTCTTTCTACATCATTTTAGTAAATATTCTATAAATGAATGTTTTTCAGACTCCTCCAAAACTATGTACAAAATAAAAATCTCATTTCTCAATGGTTATTGAGTCTATTATATAATTGTAAATTATCCTCTGAATTTTATTCATTGAAGATAAGTATCATTTAAGATTATCAGACAATTGCTCTCTGTCATATTTTAGCTCTTCACTAAAAGATGACCTTGAAATTAATTGAGTGGAGAATTATTTGGGTATGACATGAACTTAAACTCTTTTAAAGACCTTCCATTTGAATTGAATAGCTTTTTAATTTCAATTAAAGATAAATTCTTTTGCTATGAACCTTGATAGAAAGATATACAAAAAATAAAAGTTTTTTTTATGACAATATGAAACTCTCAGCTTATTTCGAAAAATACAATATTTATCTTTAAAATTTAGAAATATAATATTAAAATTATTGATAAAAAATTTAAATTACAATTTAAAACTTACATTAATTCTTTAATATACTTCTCCTCATATAAGATTTCAACTTCTTAAAGTTCCCAAACATACTCTCATACAAATTATGGCATACTCATTGTGTTTATCATTAATAATGTAACAAAGATTTCCTTAACTGATTTCCAGCACTAACTCAAAAATTTCCTTTATACTTTCAATAAATTCATTATTTAGGAAAATGTATGAGAAATTTTTGATAAATTCTATTTATATATTAAGCTTCCAAAATGAAAAAAAAATAGTTTTCAATTTAGCACATGAATTTATTATTTTTTAAGGATAATTTGCAAAAAATTAAAATCATTTAGCTTGAGAAATAAGGCTCAATTTTATATTAAATAACAAAATTATAATTTCATAAACTGTTTGGTCTCTGTTATTTTAAATTTAAGCACTATATAAATATATTAAAATATGTATTTGACTTTCATGAATATTAAAAATTTAGTTTTTATCTTTATAAATATTTTTAAAATCTCTTTTGATTTTTATAAATGTCATTATGTAAAAATGAAATGTAACCATGAGACCATAAATATAATACTAAAAAAATGCTAAAATAAAAAAAAATTAAAACAAAAATAACTAATAAAAATAGTAACAAAGTTATAAGATAAAATTGATAAATAGTCATAGTGAATACTTTTATTATATAACGAGTCATTTACCTCATTTTAGTATATCAAGGTTGAATTTCTATTTTATAACAAATATTATAAATTAATTAATATATTAATTTAAATATAATGGATCATATTACCATATATATATATATATATATATATATGTTATCATTTTATCAATAGGTACAAAAATTAAACAATAATTAATCAATATTATATGTTAATTAATTAATTGATAATTAGGAGTATAGAAGTAAAGTAATATAACTTATCTAATTTAAACCTTTTTCAAACACTTAAAAATAAACTATATAATTTAAAATTATTTTTGATTATTTATTTATTTTATTTATCACTAATTATTTTAAATAACTCCAATATATAAGGTTATCAAAATAATGTATAATATTTTTCGTCATATAGATTTCAACATAAATTGTCCAGATATTAAAAATGATTATTATGAATATTGAAATTATATAAATTAACGATAGTAAACTAATGATATATGATAATTATGATTATAATTTTTTAAAAAATATTAATCATTAAAGTTATGAAATTTGTAGGCTTTAAATTACTCTGAAAGCTACACATAGAAAACCCAAAGGAGTTTGAATATTGGTATTATAGATTTAATTAAATATAAATAATTTTTAAATATATTTAATTTTTGTTGTGTAATCCTGCTATTAAATGCTACTAATTATCAATGATATTCTAATAATATGTCATACTTGTAGTTTTATTTTTTAAAAAATAATTAATGATTAACTTCTTAAAAACTATGGGCCTAAATCATTCTCGTTGCAACACTTTAATAACTTTTCCTCATAAGAGTATGAAATATTAGTATTATAGATATTTAAAATACACTGAGTGGTGAGTACTAATTAGGTGATTAACATGCAACTTTGGCCTGGTCTTTGAATAACTGAAATTTTGAAGACAAAGAGGAGTAAATCAGTAATAATTTTAGCGAGTCAAGAGTTATTTGGTGAGAGTGAGAATGAGGTACATCCAATGAAAACTACTAAATTATTGAATGTGAAACATATCTTCAATCAAATTTTCTGACAGCAATGGACTTATGATCTTCTAGGTTGGAAAGGTAGGGTACTTCATACCACGGTACTTTTCAAACTACATCAACTTTTTAGGAATTGAGCTGTGTTACTTTTGCTTATAAACTATGAAACTTTGTAGGGACTGTGTTCTTCTTAATTATGATAACACTCTCACTCAATTGCATTAATTAGAATTTAAGTATTTCTATGTATCTGTTGCATTATGGCGATGTGGAATTGAGAAAAATGAAATTAAAAATTGAATATTGATTATAATATCCAACTTTCATATATTAAATTTTAAAAGAAAAAGTTATGTGCATCATATTAGGTTGCTTTTCAAACAGCATCAGAAAAGGCATGGGTGAAAGATGAATCATCATCATCACCTTGCTTTTCATTTCGAAGAAAAAACACAGTCTATGTTGTGAAATGGTAGCCCAAATACAGAAACAGTAGCACAAAATAAATATGAAGTGTAAAATAAATGACATCAGGAATTTACATGGTTCAACTTAAAAAAGCCTATGTCCATGGGCAATGATGACAACCAAATATTTCACTATGGAAATCTAATGGAAATATAAAAAGTGGATACACTCCACTCAATCCAAATCCTAAATATACCCAGAATACCTCACAATATTTTTCTCACTGTGTATACTCCCAACTCACAAAAGAAGAACTCGTAAAAAATAAATAATTCTACTCTATTTTATTAAAAGGAGGGGAGGATTTGGATTTTCTTTTGCTCCATTGATGATCTGATGCCTCAAGTGTTGCAAATGAAACTCTATTTATAGAGCTATATGTGCCAAGATTTTCAACCTTCATATAATGGTTTTTCGGTTCCTGTGGTGTTTGCCAATTTTGTCAAAGATAAACCAAAATTGTACCACCAATCAAGGATTACAATCCTGACAAAGAGCATACGGCTCACTGCATTTATGGACTTTTGCCCAAGAGCATGTTACCAAGGCTTGAAAACAAGCCACCAAGTTTGACAAATCTCCACCTTGACTTGATTTTCATCAAGTTACTGAAGTTGCCTTTTTCAATTTACCCATAAGGGCAAACTCATATTGTGAATACCAACTAAGTCCAAGCAATGCTTGAACTTAGCAACTATAATTGACTTTGTCAACATATCTACTGGATTATCTGACGTACCAATCTTCTTCATTGTAATGGTACTTTGAGAAATAATCTCCTAAATAAAATGATACCTGATATCAATATGTTTGGTTCTCATGATACATTTGATTTTTAGTCAAATGTATGGCAATTTGGCTATCACAATAAATAGTTATAACATCTTGTTCTAAGCTCAAATTGCAGACCAAACTCCTAAGCCAAATGGCTTCCTTCACTGCTTCCGCCCCATATATTCAACTTCTGGTGGATAGTGCAATAGTAGATTATAAAGTCATTTTCTAACTAATTACACTACCTAAATGTGTGAAAGACATATCCCGTTAGAGATCTCATTATGTTAACATCTCCAGCATAATTTGAGTCAACGTAACCAATAACACTACGACTAGTGTTCGAACTTCTATCATATACTAAGTCAACATCTGCAATACCTCGAAGATATCGAAGTATCCATTTCACTACCTACTAATGCGTCTGCAGGATGCCCCATATATCTACTAACAACACTAATGGCATGTGAAATATCTTGTCTAGTGCATACCATTGCATACATTATGCTTCCAATTGCACTAGCATAAGGAATGTGTGACATCTATTCCTCCTCTTCAATGGACTGTGGTGAATGTGTGGTTGATAATATGAAATGGGCTGCCAATGGAGAACTCACAGGCTTTGCATTTTGCATCCTAAAGCACTCAAGTACTTTTTCAATATACTTCTTCTAAGACAAATATAATTTGTCAGCACGCCAATCTCTGTGAATTTCCATGCCCAAAATCTTTTTAGTTGCACCTCTTTCATTTCAAATTCACCACTGAGTTGCTCATTTAGCTTCTTGATCTTAGACATACGCTTAGCAACAATGAGCATGTCATCGACATAGAGCAACAAATAGACAAACAAACTATCTAAGAGCTTCCTGTGATAAACACAACAATCATAGTCACTCCTTGAGTAACCATGACTTAACATGAAAGTGTCAAATCTCTTATACCACTGCGAGGAGATTGCTTTAAGCCATATAATGACTTATTTAAGAGATAAACATGGTCCTCCTTGCCTTGAATAGTAAAATCTCCTGGTTGCTGTATATAGATCTATTTTTCAAGCTCACCATAAAGAAAAGTTGTCTTGACATCAAGCTGTTCAAGCTCTAAGTCAAATAGTGCAACCATAGCGAGCAACACACGAATGAAGCTGTGTCTCATAACAGGAGAGAATACTTCATTGAAGTCTATTCCTTACCTTGGCTAAAACCTTTTGCAACTAAGCGTGCTTTGTAATAAGCTGGTTTAACTCTAGGGTATCCTTCCTTTTCTTAAAGATCCATTTGCAGCCAACGATTTTATGTCCTTTAGGTGGTTTCACCAACTCCCAAGTTTGGTTCTTATAAAGAGACTTCATCTCTTTACTCATCACAGCAATCCATTGTGTAGACTCTTCACTTGAGATAGCCTCATGGTATGTGGTGAGATCTTCTAATTCCATATCCTCTGCCACTAATAATGCAAAAGAGACTATGTTTGCATGACCATACCTTTGTGGTAGTTTTATTTGCCTTTTTCTCGTCTCTAGTAAGGCTGTAATGTTGCAATTGTTGTCGTGCATCTCCTCATCAACAATATCTTGTTCTTCTTCTTGAATTGGCTGATCAGAGGCATCTTCTTACATCTGCTTTGATGGTTCAGCTTCAAAACTCTTCTTACTTGCTAATATCTTGGTCTTTTTACATCGAAAACCTCCTTTTTAGGATGAAGAACGAATGATTCATTGAACTTGCCATCTCTGCTAATTATGAATTTGGATGACTTAGGTTCAGTGCACCATAATCTATGACCTTTTACCCCAATTGTATATCCAGAAATATACATTTTATTGCCCTTCGCTCAAGCTTTCTATCATCAATATGAGCATATGCAGGATATCCGAAATTTTAGATTCGAATAATCAGCATGAGCATGGACCATACCTCGATAGGAGTCTTCAAATCAATCATTGTTGACGAGACCAATTCACCAAATAGCAAACCATATGGATAGCTTTAGTCCAAAATTAACAAACTATCATTAGAGAGCATACAACGAGCCCTCTCGAAAAGAGTTTTATTCATATGTTTTGCCACTTTATTTTGTTGTAGTACGATGTCTTAATATGCCTTCATTTTCTCAAAATTCGTTGAACTGGCCTCCACAAAACTCCAAACCATCATCTGTTCGGAGAAGCTTGATCTTCTTGTCGGTTTGGTTCTCAACAAGTGCTTTCCATTTCTTGAAAGTATGGAATACTTCATTCTTGTGTTTTAGAAAATAAACTCATACCTTTCTTGAGAAATCATCAATAAATGTCAATAGATATCTAGTACCACCTTTTGATGGAACAGGTGTAAGGCCCCATAAGTTAGAGTGGATATAATCTACTAAGCACTTAGTCCTGTGGATAACAATACTAAACTTGACTTTGGTCCTTCTCGTAGACACAATGTTCACAAAAGTCAAGCTTTCCAATTTTGTGATCACCTAACAAGCCGCACTTGCTCAAAAATGACATTCTTGTTTCACTTATGTGCCTTGGACGCATATGCCACAAATGAGTAGTTTCTGAATCAGGGTCAGGTGAAGATGATACTGAGGCAATGCCAACAACTATACTTCCTTGAAGTACATAAAGGCTGTTGACCAACTTGCCTTTAATCACAATAAGAGTACCTTTGGAGATTGTTAAAACTCCACCTTCAGGAGAATACTTATAACCTTAAGAATCAAAGACACCCAAGGATATAAGATTTTTCTTCAAGCCTGGTATGTACCGAACATCAATCAGCATTCTCACAATTCCATCATACATCTTGATTTGAATTGTTCCAATGCCAATGACCTTACAAGGCATATCATTTCCCATAAGGACAACACCACCATCTATTGACCAGAAAGTTGCAAACCAATCTCGGTTTTGACACATGTGGTAGGAGCAACCAGAATCAAGCATCCAAGTATCACCAATTGTATTGGTTGATATTGCGAGAACATTATCAATACTTTTAGTAACACTTGCTGCATCACTTGAATCTTTGTCCTTTTTGTCTTTGAGCCTTAGACATTTTGCTTTCTAGTGCCCTTCCTTCTTGCAATATCGACACATGCCTTTACGATGTCTAGACTTAGATCTAGATTTTCCTCTGCTATTACTCAATTCAATCTCCTTTGTCCTCCCTTGGCAACCAAGCCAGATGCAGTATCATCATGACTCCAGTATCATGCTCCATTTTATTGCGACTTAAAAGCGTGGATTTAACCTAATCAATTTGGAGACTTTCACAATCATATATGAGCCATTCATGAAGGTGCTTGTTTGAAGGAGGTAAGGAGCAAAGCATCATCATTGTCGTTGCTCACTTGAAAATGTCTCATCCATATTTTTCAAATCTATGACAAGTGACGTGAGCTCAGTTATGTGAGACCAGATTGATGTCCCTTTTACCTATACGGAGAATGTACAGACATTGCAACACACTTAGATGGTTAGCCACCGTCTTAGTCATATATAATGGCTCCAACTTGATCCACAACGATTCTCTCTTCTCCAAAAGGACCTCATGTAACACATTGTCTGTCTGTATCACTGAATAATAGAAAAAGCCTTTTTATCGACATCTTCCCATTCTGAACCCTTCATTGTCTTAGGCCTCTTTTCCTTGCAGAAAGTGCTATTCTTACACCTTGGACAAGAACAGCCATCATATGGACCTTCCAAATGCCAAAATTGATGCGCCCATCAAACTCTGAATATCAAATTTTGTAGTAGATATTTTTAAACAAATTAGCCCAGAACTCTATAAGAGCTTTGATACTAGTTTGTTGTGAAATGGTGGACCCAAAATACTGAAATAAAATAGCACAAAATAAATTATACCAGGAATTTACGTGGTTCAAAGCTTATGTCCACGGACAAAGACAACACCAAATATTTTACTATGAAAATATAATGAAGATACAAAAGGTGAACACACTTCATTTAATCCAAATCCCAAATACAATCAGAATACCTCACAATATTTTTCTCATTGGTGCATACTCTCAACTCACAAAAGAGAAGAATTTATAAGGAACAAATAATTCTAGTCTATTACAATAAAAGAAGGGGAGGATTTGGTTTTTCTTTTTCTCGTTGATGATCTGATGCCTCAAGTGTTGCAAATGAAACTCTATTTATAGAGCTGTATGTGCCAAGATTTTCAACTTTCAGATAATGATTTTTTGGTGCTAAGTTACTTGCCAACTTTATCAAAAATAAACCAAAATTGCACCACCAATCAAGGATTGCAATCTTGACAAAGAGTATATGGCTTTCTGCATTTATGGACTTTTGTCCAAGAGCATGTTACCAAGACTTGAAAACAAGCCATCAAGTTTGATAGTCCAGAAAAGAGAATGTCATGGTTTAATGGGGTTCTATCTTGCAAAACTCCATTACTTGGTTTAGCAGTTTAATTAATCTAGGAACAACTAATCTAGCAATCTGCAGTATTTTCATTTCAATCATAAATTTATGTAGCTGATAACTATTGAATAATTGCAGCCATTAAGAGGATATGGTGTGGCTAAAGTCCTGGAATCTGGGCATCCAGATTACAAGAAAGGTGATCTAGCATGGGGGTTTACTAAATGGGAAGAGTACAGTTTGGTCCCCTCAACTCTAATACTTTTCAAAATTGAGCACCCTAATATTCCTCTTCGGTACTATACTGGGATTCCTGGTATGTATTAAACAATTTCGCTTTTTATGTTTCGTCTCGGTGAATGGTTCACTTGATGTCAGTATGATCTGCAAGCCTCAACATATGAGGCTATATGACTAGAATTGATCCTTATTGCTATACTCCTTTTACATTTTCCTCTTCTGTTCAGTGAAGGTTACATGACTGGAATGGGTCCTTATTCATTGGAGTATTCGGCTGACCAGCTATGCTTTGGAGGATAATGAAAATTAAATGACTTTTGTACCAATTTGGAACTAATAAGCTCACTGCTTTAGTGTATCTATTACAGTCATTTCTCTGTGCAATAAAATTCTCTTGACTTATAGAATTAATATTGTAATTATTTGCTTTATTTTGTGAGTAAACATTCCATGTCTTCATCGTGAATTTCAGCAAGCAAGGTTATGGATGTTAGTTACTTTTTTTTTTTCTCAATTCATTGGGCCTTTTGACGTGTTTTATTTTTTCTTTTGAATGCAGGTATTCCAGGGATGACTGCTTATGCAGGTTTCTTTGAGGTAGGTCTTCCCAAGGAAGGGGAGAGAGTTTCGTTTCTGCTGCTTCTGGTGCAATTGGTCAACTTGTTGGGCAATTTGCTAAATTGACTGGTTGCTATGTTGTTGGAAGTGCTGGAAGTAAAGAGAAGGTATTCATCTAATTACTGTTGTCATATATGCCTTTCTATAGAAAAGTCACCATAATCTTTTCCTTATTTATTCTGCTGTTCAAAGTACTATTATTTTGTAACAGCATAATCATCTGACAGAAGCACTACTCTAATTTCCATGCTGAGGCAATATCCTTTCATAATTAAAAATCTCTTTTCAATGGACGCTTTGAGAATCAAGATTGTCAGTGGAATTAAAAGTACATGAATTCTTTTTTTATTAATTTATGGAAGAGGCATACCATACATGAAGTCAAAGGAGCATATTGTTTTTTATGTCAATTGTCAAGAATGAAAAGTTTCACTTTTCAATGTTTTTATACTACAAAATATGTTTATTATTTTGTTGTTCTATGTTCAAGTTTGTTCTCAAAGTCCTATTATGCATCGAACCCCTGCCCCCTTTTGCTTCACCACCAAAAAAATGGATCAAGGAATTCATGAAGAGAAATAATGTGGCATAAACTAGAAATAGTACTTTTGTTTCTCTTACATTTTAGAAGAGGAATGCAGTGTTGTAGAAGAGTATGAATAACAAAATGTGAAATCCATTCAGCTTATATTTGTTCGCCAAGAAAAATACTTAGTTTTAATTAAAAAAATGTCATGCATAACTAGGTGGAGCTATTGAAGAATAAATTAGGATTTGATAAAGCTTTCAATTAGAAAGAAGAACCAGACCTTGATGCTGCTTTGAAAGGGTAAGTATTCAAAAGATTTGTGATTGAGAAATTTGAATTTAATTTGCCTGTTGCCATTGAAGATTTGAGTTGCCTTGTAAGACAGTACACACTTGTGGATGGTGTATATCAATTTTTGCGAATCAGGTATTTTCCAAAAGGAATTGACATTTACTTTGAGAATATTGGTGGCAAGACACTTGATGCTGTCCTGCTGAATATGAGAGTCCATGGCTGCATACCCCTTTGTGGAATGGTCTTGCAGTATAATCTTGTACTTCCTGAAGGCATAACAAATTTGGTGAATGTCATATTCAAGCGGGTTCGTATGCAAGGTTTTAGAGTTAGTGATTTCTATCACCTGGACCCCAATTTCTTGGAGTTTCTATTGCCTCACATCAAAGCAGGGAAGTTTGTGTACATGGAAGACATAGCCGAGGGCCTTGAGAAAGTCCCTGCAGCTCTGGTTGGCCTTTTCAGCAGTCGCAATGTTGGTAAAAAAGTGCTTGTTGTTGCCCGTGAATAAAAGCATGAGTCAGGTGACTTCTGTGGTGGGGAGAGTTGAGTTAGTGATCAAATTGTTTCTTGAATCTTGAGCATTCAAATTATAATCACCTTTTGAGGTTAAAATAAATAATTCTATGATAATTTATATTTCAATATTTACCTCAAATTGCATTGCCCGTTGTACCCTTCAACTCTTCCTTTGCAAAAATGTGTTTCCTTCGTCTTCTATACCAACCCAGAACACTATAGTAGCAACCCATCTTCCAATCGCATCAGGAAAAAATAAAAAAGAAACACAATGAAGCTTTAAAAAAAGTCAAACATTAACTCCATTTTTTTTCCAACAATCAATTTTACTTCTTAGGATGTGAAAATACAAGTCCCCTATTGTGCCATGGACCCCTCCCTCTCAACCACTACTTATAAGGTCTTCATTGAAGCTTGTACTCCAACACCATTGTACTGGATCATTGCCTTGCTTGTGCTTGTTGCTTCACTCCTTCCATATTTTGCCTATGCTTCAATACAAATGCGGTTCTTCCCTATGTATTCCGTCAAATGATACGGTGGATAAGCCCTGTATCCAGAAAACAAAAAAGAGCACCCCTCTTTTCAACATGTGCTCTGAGAAAATGGTGGTAGTTGAACAGATTTAAATAATCCCAATCGATTTTTATGATAATACTCATTGTGAGGGTGTGGGCTTTATGGTTTGTGTGATTGGAAGATGATAGTGGTGTTTGAAGAAGTTGGTGCTATGTAGCTGTCCAAACAAGAATCCAGAAGGGAGGGATATTTCTACATTCAAAAGAGGATGTCCCATTAATACACTCATGCTATCATCATTGATGTCATCGTTCACTCACTCCACTCATCCATCATATTTAATTGTGATAAAATGTGCGTTTCAATGAAATACTTATTTTTAAATAATATTTTTGAAAAGCAATTGTAATCCTTATTTTCATTATAATAGTGACAGTTGCTCACTAAGTCACAAGGATCATCACAGAGTTCCTCTTTAGTTTCCCATTTCACTCCCTTATGCTCATCATTGTTGAATAATAATTTGCAATCTACAAACATGTAACAATAGTCAATAATGTATGGACACATGTATGATGATGTTGAAGAGCATCCAACAAATTATACTACCATATAGGACTAGGGTGCGTGGCGCTAGGCAGGGGAAGAGAATAGAGAGAGAGTGGAGATGGGAGAGGGAGAAGGGAAAGCAAATTGTGAATCACACGTGAGTGATGTATCCATATCCTATTGTTGGTTTTGAAAAGAAGAGATGGAAGCTTCTTGGAATAAGATCCATCTTCTAGGATTACAAGTGGAGAGGAAGGCCAAGGCTATATCTATAGATCAAATTTCCTTATTTTAACTTATACGTTTAAAACACTTTAAACTTATATCTAACTCTCTTCTTTATCCTAGATTGTTATAAGATGTAGTTTAAGTACTTTCTTTGGAGAGTGGGTAGACTAGGGTCATGGGGGTGTGAGAAAAGTCTATATATGTACTATAAAAATTTTCACGTAGTGTTGTTGTTTGACCGCGGTTGTGAATTTTCTTCGATTTTGGAATTTTTCATGTTAATTTTTGTGCAGTGATTGCATTTATGTTTTTATTTCTTTGTGTTTAAGGGTAGTTTTTAAGGAAAAAAAAATACATTTTTCCCCAACAATTATAACATCTATCTATTAAATATCAAGGTGCAACATGCATCTTGTTTTACTCGGTCGCGTTAGGGAAGTTAGTTCATATGTATATTTCAATAACATAGCGATTGATTTTACTTTTGTATATTCATAAGCAGTGTATCCATTGAGTTGTATATCCTTCTGAAACTGTTACTCTTCATCATCCCCTCTATATGTATAAACTTCCAATAAGAGAATAACAATGCAAAAATTTCATTTCCTTTCTTTTACTTTTTTCATCTACTTCTGCTATTTATCTATTACACAATCGATATGGTTTATGCAATCTTATAGAAATTCATGCATGATGTACTTGTATTAATAAGAGGAAAAGTAATAAACATTAAGTCATATATTTATAAAGAGGGCTGTTACTTATACATCCTCTCATGGACATATTGGATAATATCTCCACTTGTATGTTTGAAAAACACTCGAAAATTTTACTTTTCAATTTTCTTCAAGATGTATATCATGGATGTGCAAATAACATTCTTCAATTTTATAAAATCAAATAAGTGAAAACAAATAAAAAAGAATTAGAAAAACGTCCTAAGGTAGATTCTACTTGAAAAAATGTTATTTATACTCACTATGTATGGGACACTGTACCAATTCACATATTATCTACCATTGGATTGGATGTGGATTCCACTTAAATGGGATTTACACTCATCAAATAAAAGATATATTGTGAATCGACATATGTCCTATAAATGATAAGTATAAATAACATAACTCTTCTGCTTGTCTAGTCTACTAACTAAACTTATTATAATGTTTCAGAGGCGTTTACACTAGAAACAACCGTTGGGTTGAACTAAACCAGTTGTGATTCCTCCGGCATGATTGCATGAAGCTTTGGCTTGTTTGCTTTCATATGTAAGCATAACATCTTCTAAAGTTATTCTAGTGCATGGATACTTCGGACTACAATTGAATCTAACTGCAACTTCTGTTGCTGAAGTTCCATGAATGTCTTGGTACATAACATTGCTAATTTGAACTCCGGAAATCTGCTTGTGTGGCCAAAGAAAAACAAATTGCGGTTAGCTTAGTTGGACATTTATTTTGCACAGCCAGTAGATAATATACTTTAAGATTGATGGTGTGATTGGAATAAGAATAAAAATTGAGTGAAAATTTCTATAATTAAATTTCATGTGTAAAATTTTACTTGACTTGAACTAAAGTTTAGACACACAATTTTTAAGCTCATTTTTATCCTCATACTAATACATTATACATGTGAAATAGGGTGCAAATTTTTAACCTTATTTTTGTGTTTGATACGATAAAAATAGTGTAAAAATTTTCATAATTGAGCTATGCATAAAATTACATATAAAATTTATCCATGAAATTTTCTGCCACATTTTCACCACTATAAAAATTTTACAAATGAAGATTTCCATGATGAGAAACTCACCTGACCGGGGCAACCCTTCTCAGCAGGGCAATAATTTTGGTCAATTACAATGGGATTTTGGACATTAATCATGGTAGCATGTTGGAAAAGGATGTCCCTTGCAAACCCACTGCTTGCTCTCCCCAAGACTTAATTCGTACACCATTCTCTGTTCCTGTAAATGTGACTGTTTTAACTGTCACATTTTGCACACCAGGCTCTTGAGATTCTTTCCTAAACTTCCAACACTGCCACATAATGAACCAAACTCATAAACGAAAGAAAATAGGTAATCAATGATAGGTATCATAATACGAAACTTATTCATAAATTATTAGAATTTTATTTTAATTTATTGTAAGTAGAATTTTTTTTCCACTATCATTTAATTATGTGTTTAATTATTATAGTAATTCTCTTAAAGAAAACATATGAAAGGAAATATCTAATTAATTGATAGTATAAAATATTTTATGTTGACAATATTTCGAAATTAAACTTTTACTATTATTATTTTTTATTCGTTCGGGATATATTTTATACGAGAAATCAATAGATAAATTACCTGATTCCATGACCTGGTCCACAAGCTACGTTCTCTATCCACAAATTAGTTGTTCCAGGGCCAATTGAGATGCAATCATCTCCAGTTGCTATGTTGGAACTAAGGATGGTTACACTTGATGAAAGTTCAACATGAATGCCATCAGTGTTAGGACTGTTTCCTGCAGCTGAGACCTTAACACCTTGTACTTTGACATTATGACATCGGTCTATCACTATGTGGAACATTTGGCTGTTGAGAGAGGTTACCCCATTGATAACAATGTTGTTGGAATTGGTAAATCCCAAGTTCTGTAATTATGTGCAAGAAATAATTGTTGATAAAACTATGTTCGTTGAAGTATTACTTAAGGGGCATCCAAGTGCAGGAATGAGTTTACTGGGTTCAAACATTAGTGGTAACCTCCAAGTATATATAATTATATACAAAATGAAAACTTGAATTTCTAATAAGACAAAAGTCCTATTTTTAGCCACTTTACGCCATATTTTTATTATATATAAGAAACTAAAAATATTTAATTTGCACGACATAAACGATCAAAAGGCCATTTATGGGGTCAAAATTTATCATTGAACCATGCATAAATGAACATGGTTATCCAAAGTGAAGAGATGGGGATGATTAAAGTGATTACCTAACTGGCATAAGTATCACATTTTCACTTTAATAACAAAACAAAAAACTGGTCTAATATTTTCATTACTGAACTTAGTAACGAAAAAAACTTAATGAAAGACATCAGAACTAGACCATGAGCCTCAGTTTAAATATAATACTAAATTAGTAATGTAAAAAGAATCAAATGTACAAAAGTGTGAAAAAAAGTTAACCAAAAAGAATAGTGTTATTTGTATTACTAATTTTTAAAACATTTTTAAAGTGACATTATGAGATGCCTCGAAAAATATGTTCGAAAAAGTAGTACAAATATCATTTTTAAAGGAAGAAAAAAAAAGCAACATATATGAAATCCACAATTCTTTCAAACAAATCAGAATAGTGCCATATATATTAGATCTTTCCATGAAGTATGAAGCTAAAAGTTGGCAATAATCCAATCCAATTAAAAGAAGCATATATACCGTAGCACCCCTGGGGCAACGCTTGCCAGATCTCTTACAAGCCCAAAGACCTGTGCCTTGGCCATCAAGGACTCCACCAATAATTGAAACACCATTGACATCATCAAATAGCAACCAATTTCCAGCATTTCCAATAACATCATAATTGGAAGGTGCAATAAGTGCCCCATCAATTCGTATTGTGATGCCATTGCTCTTACACTGCCCCTTAAACAATGCACTTCTACCAAGTAAGAAGCTTCCTTGTGGCACATATATAGTAGATGGTGTTATTGAGCTACATGCTCTATTCCATGCATTGATGAAAGCGTTCAAGGAGTCAGTTTCACCATCTGGTTTGGCCCCAAAATCAACAACATTGAATGTTTCCAAAGAAGCTTTGGCTGTTCTAACTGTGAAGAGGAAAAGTACTAATGCATGCATAACTATAAGTGCAAGAGCATTGTTTTTTGGGCTTAGTTGTGCCATGCTATTTCTAGTATTCAAATGAGGGTTGTATAAGACAATTAAAGCTGAGAAAGAAAGAAAGACACAGAAGGCTTGAAGAAGAAATGGAGTAGTAGTGGTGTGGTCGTTAAGAACAGTTTGTGGGAGTATTTATAGATAAGAATGCGACTTTGAATGACAAAGAATTAAGAAAAGGAAGAGTTTGTTATACGAAGAAAGACAAAGTTTGTGCATGGTGTTTACTAGTGAAGGAAACATGCAAGAATGGAGGGTGTGTTTGGTTTGTGAAAATATTTCTATTTTCATTTTCTGTTTCATTTCTTGAAAAGGATTTTCATTTTCAAATTTTTTAAATTAGGAAAAAAGATAGAGAGAAAATATGTTTGGTTTATCTAGTTAAATTGATTTTATATGAAATGCATAAACTTCAACTTCTTCTTCTTCTTCATTCCCTATTGCTATCTTTGATTTTCATCTTCTTCCTAAGCTTAAAAAAAAAAAAAAAATCATCACACACACAGGGAGCGACATAGACTATCAACCACGGCACCATCATTCACTTCACATTTTCAAACCCATTAAGCCATCAACACCAACACTGTCACCATGGTTCTACTTCTTTGACCTTTGTCCTACATCACCAATGTCATCAAATCACCATCGTCACTTCTTCCATCATACGGCATGACCGCCATAACCACATCCTCAACCATCATCTACCATCACCATTAGATCCACCACCACCATAACACCCACCATCATCCCCTCCAAACAAAACCTTGACCTCCATTATCATCACTACACAATATCTCCAACATCATCACCATCAACCCTTCACAAACCCATCACAATACCTTAAACAAAACAAACTCAATCTCAAAGTCACTCAAATCAAAATCAAAACCCCAAATCATTGAACCCAAACCAACCTTAGTAAAGAAAAAACATGAAAGAGAAGATAAGTGTGAGAACACCTAAAGCACCCCTGATATCATTATCACAAAGTTGATTTTGCCATATTTCCAAGCATATGGCCTCCAATGATATGATCAACCATCTGATGGAGAAGACACACTTCTGTATAAACTAACATCTCCAAGTTAAATGTTTTCAATAAAATATTCTTTAATGACTACTTGGAAAATGAAAATTGAACAAATAAATGTGTGAGGTATAAAGACACAGATATCTTATTTGTATTAGATATTTTATTTATTTCTCAGAGTATATATTCTCTCACTTGGCAGCTGATAAACTAACTTCCAAGATACGGTCAAAAAATTATAAATGATCTTTTTTATAAAAAAAATATAAAAAATGAAAATTATAGCTTTCGAAAAAAATATCTTTTTACATTTTTTTCTAATTATTATATTTTTATTAAAAAAATTACACAAATATATTAAAAAGCATAAAAGGTTTTTTTTATAGCAAAAGAATTTTTTTTTAAATCAAAATAATGACACACGAGCCAGCCTTAAATAAGTTGTAATTCATCTTTTCAAACTAAATATAGTATATGTAGTCATATAAACATATAATGTCTTTATATGTGTTTCATAATCAATGAGTCTATAATTTGAGGCTTTTTAAAATTGGAGTTCTTCTATCCAGTAGAAGAGATCGAAAAATTGAACACTCCCATTTAGTGCGACCTATCCAAAATTGGGACACTTTCTATTTCATTTCATTGGAGATGCTCTTGAAATGAAATTTCTCTTAAAGAAAAGACAAATTACAATAGCATAAATAATGGTTGTTTGATACGATAGATGACATTAGCCAAAGCTCAAGACTAATATAATTATATAATAAAAACTCATATGTTATAGACTTAGAAAAAATATAATAAATTGATTATTTTATTTTTGAAATTGTATGAAAGGAATTTTTATTGAGGAAGTGACAATTCAGAAACATGGCAATAATCGCTGTTATGGACATTAATCAAGGAATATATCTCCATTTTTCGAACGCACGAGATTCTTTTTATAATATTTATTTTTAATTTATTGAGTAGCCCCATTCACTTTCATTCCTCAAAATGTTTAGAATAATAAAATTGATGGAGAAATGATATTTTTTTTCTCGACAATTTATGGATCCTATCCTTCATCTTGTTCTTGTCTTCTGGATTATGTCATGCATTTTGCCAACCCCTTTCTCTTGCTTTAGGCGCAAGATAGACGCCTCGCTATCCCATCCCATGCATCAATTTCGATTTGAGATGTGTTATGTGGTTATCCAAAGCACAAAAAATCAAAAGTATGAGTTATATGGAAATGAAAAATCATTAAAAAAAAATGAGAGAGATTATATTATTTCAGTTTTCCCGAAATTCTTTCGTCCCCGTCAATTTCAAAGAAAATTATGGAAAAAACCACATGGGCACATGTTCGAGAAATGTCCATGTCCTTTTTTATATTTATATATAGCTACTAGTCATTTGACCCTATGATGTATGGGGAGAAAATAAAAAATAGTTTGTTAATCATTATTGAAAATAAATAATAATTGAGTATATAAATTTCTTTTAAAATTAAGTTAATAGTTAAATAATTAAATAAATAGATAAAATATAAATATGACATTCTATTTTATATCTTATTTTAAATATTATGTTTGTAAGATTGGAAACATCTCAGTAGAAATCTATAACTAACAATAAAGAGCCTATTTTATGAAAATTTTGCATATTTTGAAAGATAAAATCATTGAATAAAGAAAGTGAATAATTGGATAATTTTACTATATCATAAGTCATTTATAGGATGACAATGTGTATCCATGAGCAAAGGGACATGTCCCACGCCCATTAAGAATTTGTCTCTTATCCCCATTTCCCTTACGAGTCTCAATTTCTCATTTCCCGTAGGAAGAGGTTTGTTAACAAATTCCAAAAAGAGAAAAATTTTAAAAAATTTTACAAATTGAAACATAAATATCCATAATAACAATTACTATTAATGCAACATAATCCAAATTAAAATTAAAAATATATACATAATGTAAATCCAATAAAGATAATTGAAAAAAATAAAGATGTGTTATTCCTTTCTTTTGATTTAACAAACGGACTTCACCCTTACTGATCGTCTTTATAAAGATAAAATATGTTCCCAATCTCATCTCCATTATGGATAATTCTTGTGTACCCTTTTTTATCATCCTAGCTATTTATACCTTTTTAGTAAATTAAAATATTTAATTTATAAAAAATAAAAATATATTTTCTAATTAATAAAAATAATGAATAAATTTAATTTATGTGATTTCAATTACACGTTATTTCCTTGTATATTCTTTTAATAAATTAAAATATCAATTTTAAAATATATATTATAATTAACGTGTAATAATTAGTAAAAAAATCATATATAATCCTAATTTATACTATCTCAATTATTAGAGCAGTATATCAATTATAATATTATTTTTAATAAAAAATTAATATAATTTTTTAATTTTTTAAAATTAATAAATATTTAGTATCATTATCAAAGAAGTGTAAATTGTGGAATTGATTTTTTAAAATATTTTAATGTTGAAAAATTAAAGGTTTTTTTTTCAAAAAAATTAGTATGAAAAAATTATGGAATTGATAAGTTGGAATGTTCAAGTTGCAAAAAATTAAATAGGGTATAGTGTGATAGATATATATATATATATATATATATATATATATATATATATATTTTCATAATTTTATAAATTTGATTTTTGGAAACTTTTCTCCAATTTCCGTCATCATTTAGAATTTTGCCTCCATCCCTATTCTTATCCTCGTAGTCCTCATTCCTCATTCCACGTGGAGATTCAAATCCCTACTGATATTTATGGATTTATTAAAGAAAGATAGGATCTAAATCACTATATAAATGACACGTGAAACATAAATCACTATATGAATGACACGTGTAATAGTTTCCATGAAAGAAGTTTGAAATATTAGTATAGTATATTTCTTCCACTATTAATTATTCTCAATAATTGAGTTTTTAATGCATCCAAATAAATAGAAGGTGTCGAACAATTACTCTGGGAAAAGTGAAAAACATATCACGATGAAGGCATTCTTTTTTTTATTTTTTTCCATATAACATGGTTTTTGTTGTAATGGACATCATTCATATTTTTATCACTCCAATACATTTATATCTAATCCATTTTTTAATGATTTTTAATTTTATATTTTTTTCTATTCTTAATTATTCTTAATTTTAAGTGTATATGATAATTTTAATGATTCTAATTTTATTATTTCATGTAATATTTAATTATTGTAATTTTTTATTTTATTAATAATTAATTATTAAATTGTAAATTAAGTTAAAAAAAATCTGTAGACATAAATGTTGAAAAAAGTGGATCCTAAATTACTATATGAATGACATGTATACCTTAAAACTCTGTATGAAAGACACATGTCATAGTTTCCATGAAATGACTCTTAAATATTATAATAGTAAATAACTAGTTTACTATCCATGCAATGCACAGATAAATAATAATAAGAAAAGGTATATTAAATATTAAATTTATTTACTTACTTTTGAAAAATCATACTTGATACATATTTATGCATTAAAAAAATTATTGTATTTTAAATAAATATATTAATTTTTATAAAATACAATACAAAATAAATTATTAAAAAAATTGAAATTCAACAATAAATAAATAATTTTTCAGTATCATTTATTTAGCATATGTATTATGAAAAAAAGAGAATCATACACTTCGATATATAGTTCTTCTATTTCTCTTTTGTTTTTGAGTTTAATTTGTATGCACTAATAGTGTCAAATTTTTTTACACTATCATCTAATCATGTGTTGTCACATTAGTAAAAGTGATTAAGTCTCTCATCCACTACTTGAAATATCAAACAAGTGGGGTGATTTGATTGGATAATAGTGTCAATGTATACAAATTAAACTCTTTTTTTTCACAGTCATGTTACAATTATTTAGCAAACCCATAGTTAAGAAAACAGGACTGGCTGGTTGGACCTGTTCGACCGCGATTCGGACCCCTGCCGGGTCATCTCTTTGAACCGCTACTGCTCTCAAAATTGGTGAAGATGCAGTTAGAATCGGGCAAGACTACCAAACCAATGTGAACCTGACCAGTTGTTATGTCGATTCAACCAATTTGTTTGCTTTTCTTAAAAAAAATAAAATAAAACTTTATCATGTTTACTTTGTATTACTTTTTGGATTATATATCCTTATTTTGATAGATCTATATGACCAATTGTAGTGACTATGTGAGGGCATATTTGTTTCAGCTTTAGTTTTCACTTTCAATTTTTATTTTCAGTTTTCACTTTTAAGGATTTTGTGAAGGAAATATTGAAACTAAAATGAAAACTAAAAACTAAAATTTTTAATTTTTAGAATTTTCAGGATTTCCTTCACAAAATCTGAAAAACTAGAAAATTGAAACTTCAAACCCAAATAGGCCCTTAATATTTGATTTTTTTTTCCATTTTCATTAATTATACTAGTGAATTGATAGGCATATGTGCCTATCAATCCATATTTTTTTATTTTTAAAATTTTTTTAACTTCTTTCATTTATTTTTATAACTTCGTCCAACTCCCTATACATCAAAGGTATTTTGGAAAATAGGAATTTTAGACACAAAAAATATAGTTAAAATGGATTATTCCCTTTATATATAGTATAGATGTATATATTTATATATATAAATAATTAAATGAATATAGCTTATTTTATTCTAGCCAAATTCTGTTTAACCAGTTGGACATCATTTGAACTTTTGAACCTATTCTTTGACCAATTCGATACCCAGTCCAATTTTCTTAACTTTGAGTAAATTCAAACATAAAATTTAAGATTCTAAATTTTAGAATTGAATTGAAATTTTATATTACAATTCCAATTTCAACGTTCAAACAAACCCTAGTAAACACATAAATGGATATTTCTGGTACTCATTCATCTTTGTTTTTTTTATTTCCCAGACCACTCTATACTGAGGAGCGACTTTTGACAGGTGTACACAAGGCGGCGAGTCGACTCTCTTTAGATTCAAATTCTTCATTTGCTTGAGATGTTGGCCGTGGAGATGGGCAATTAACAATAGAGCTATGAACCTCGATCTTATCATTTTTCTATTTTCTGTATTCTTTGGTTATCGTTGGGATTAGGACTTTGTATTTTCTCATTTCTTTCATTGAAATACAACTTCATCCCAAGCTAGAGTTCCTACATCACACATCTTTAATCTAGCACGGTGTTAGAGTGTACAGAGTTTGTTATTAGTGGATTGGGGTTAGTTAGGAAATTGTGGCAATATCTAAGTTACATAAAAGATTCATTATCTTTTCTCATTACTAAAAAACTTTCTTCTTCTACCTGTTGCTTTTCTCTAACCTATCATGATTAATTAAACAACTTATCAGTACTTGGAAGTTTAAAAACAAATGAAAAAACAAAGGTTATATACCGTATCATATATTTTAGTTCAATATGGAATGACTTGGAATGAGATTATCAGGGCATTTGAAAATCCTTTGAATTCAATTCTATCAAGAAATTGAATTGAATTTTATGTTTTAGAAGAAACTTAAGTGAATGAATTGAATTCCCATGGAAATTAAAATCCAAAAAAACTAAGGAATTGAAATCAGACCCAAATGGGTGTGATTTGGTGTGAAAATTAAATTTTAACAAATAAAAAACATGAAAATAACCTTACTTGAATATAATACTTTATTCATAATCTATTAATGAAGGATAAAATAGTAAAAATACTTAAATTAATTTATTTTTAGACCAATTTCAAATCAAGTTAATTGAATTGAATTCTTTAATTTACTGAACTCACTCCAAACATAAGTATTTAATTTAATTCTTAAGGGAAATTAATTCTTGATGAAATTTAATTCAATTCTTGATAAAATTTAATTTAATTTTATCTCATTAAAGATTTTTAAATAGCCTTTACATGAGAAGAGAAGTACAGGAACAAAATATATATATATATATATGAATGAAAAGACGTGCCTAAATAAAGAAATTCAAGTATAGGTTATGGGAAGCTAGCATCGACTTTGTTGGTTGTTTAATTTTCTCTGAGTTTAATATATAGACGGCTGAATAAAAGATTCTGCAGGTGTATTATATTTTATGGTTCAAAATTCATTGCACGTGAGCAAGCTGGGTGCAAATAACTAAAATGAACATAAAAGGAAAAATGGTTCTCAGCGTTGCAGTCATCCCCATATCTGCGCGTCGTAGTGGAATGTATTCAGAACAAAGAGGGAAAAGTAAGTATTTATGCGCCAAATAACCTAATTAATGGCAAGTGGGATGCTTTGATTTGCGAATGACACTAGAATTTATAAATATTTATACGTATGATATTCGAGAACTATTTTTAGGAAAGTTCTCTCAAGTAACATCTTTTTATTTAATGAGCTCTGTAACACACTTTCTGTTCTTATAACTTTTACAAGAAACTAATCATATTTATTTTTAGGGTAAACTATAGTCTACTCTTGAGTTTTAGGGTCTGTTTGGCTTGATAAAGTTGGGTGGAATGAAGCAGAGCAAGATTTTAAGTTGCTCTATTATTTGAATTTGTAAAATTTGAATGGAATAGAATGGAGATAGATAGATTTCATTCCATCCAATTTTATCAACTCTTTACAAATTTCTTTCCACCAAATTGGGAGGAATGTGATGGAACAGAAGTTACCCAAACAATGACGCAAAGTAATTATTCCACCCCGCTCCACTCCTTTCTATTTCGCTCATTTTGCTCCACCAATCCAAACATACCCTTAGGTCATGTCCAGTTTACATCCCTTTTCAAAAAGTACATCACGATATCATAAACTTTCAAAACAGTGCAAATCACCTATCAACATAATTTTGGCAATTGGTGAAGGTACAATATATATGTACTTAATCCCCGATGTTTTTATAATTTGTGCAACCAGACATCTTATTTGTGAATTCTTATATGCACTTAACCCCTTAATTTTTTATTATGTACAACCCAATACCTTGTTACAACTTAAAGTTTTGCACGTTTAAAAAGTTTAGGATGTTTTGCACTGTTTGGAAAGTAAAAGTGTCACGATACACATTTTGAAAAGTCAAAGTGGTGTAAATTGCACATGACCTAAAATTTAGGAAAGTAAATCACGTTAACCCTCTTTTAATTAAAGAAATCAATCATATGACTAAAACTCTTAAATTTTATCTTAAAGTTATTATAAAATGCTTCAACATTTTTTTTACAATTCAATAATTCAATTTATATTGAAAAATAAAAAATAATATCTTATAAAATAAGTTTTTATTCCCTCCATTTTCATCACTTAACAAAGAGCGCATATGACTCATTAAATTGATAATGCGGCTCTATCAAACTTCATAATAGTACTAAAGGACGTCATTTTGACTTGAAATGTGTGAACAAGAAGAAGAAATCATAGAATGAGGGAGGTTAGGGTTTGAGGGTGTATAACTATTGTCAGAGCCTAACTTGACCTTGACCGGGGCCTAGGGAGCCTTGGCCCTCTAGCAAGCCCAAACAACAATATTTATAGAAAACTTTCAAAATAAAACATGGACATTCCTAAACAACTGTTCTATTCAACTTAATTTAGTTCCATTTAAGTAAGGCGTTCTCAGGATGCATCCATTCCCAGTATGACTATAATTGTATGCCTAAATAATAATTGTAAAATTTGTTAATATGTTCTTGACCTTGTTTCAACAAATCCAATGACCTATAGGATATCGAACTCTGCCTATGGAATATGGCATAACTTAGAATATTTACAATAATCCAGAATATAGTTGAACATACTACTACGACATAACAGCCTTCAATACCACATGAGTGGGTATGTGGGTCCTCTGGAAATTCACTCTTTTAATTGCCCAAAAGGACAAGTCATAATCATGTACCTGCATATGAAAAATGAAGGGAAACATAACAAGCTGAGTCAACAGACTCAATGAGCAATAGTATATCTAACAAATGCATAGAACAAGCATTACATACAAATTAATAAATATACATAATCAATATACACTAAATACACAAATATACATCAAAGTCAAAAGTCAGAATTCATAGATCACATGGCATATCCAAGACTCAAGAGGTGGCCCCAAATGACCCTTGGCTCATGGCACTTTGTTCGTGGCCCTCCTAGGACCTAAGAGGTGGCCCCCAAGAACCTTATGACCCGTGGCATTTTGCTCTTAGAAGGCAAGTATCTTTACCGTACCCAACTGGAAACATAAATCTGAAGATGTAGACCAAACTTGTCGAGCTAGCAGGACTCTGCCAGCTGGAGTAGGTCCAAGGTCTACCAAGGATAACGTCACCGTCATTGGCTATGGTTTTATTCAAGCTCTCTAAAAAAAAAGTTCAAGATTCAAACAGAGTCCCAATGTCACATTATAGAAAACATGTTCCTCATATCTAAGCATATTTCCAATGTCAAAATTCAAAATACACCAACATATAAGTAAGTACATTTTGATCCACAATAATTTTCAAAATACTGTTCTCAAAATGTTAGTTCCATAATAGCAAGCATATCAATACATGAAATTATCATTAAGTCAGGCTATCCAAAGCAAAACTTCAGAGATGCATGTCCAACTTATGCAATATTGCATCAAACCATAATAATACAAGTGTCTTTGAAATATTTAAATAAAATACTCCATTAAAATAGTAATTTCAAGGAGAAATCTACAATTTGTATGACATTCTTTAGGCACATGTATTTAGAAAAGTAGGGACAATAAAAACAGGGTATAGATATATTATCACTCACAGCACAAGCCAAGGAAGGGTGGTTCATACTTATGATGTTGTAAAGTCAAGGTACGATCCTCCATGGAAGTCTTTATTTGTCTGAAACCATCTCCGCTGGCATGAGCTCTACCCCTCTCTGACCTTGTCACCATCATATATCCCACATCACCATTATATGAAGATGCCATCACCTCCATCGCCCTTGTAGCCTCACCACTATGCAACCACCAATGACAGAGGCAAAAAATTTAAGCAGTGGGGATAAAAATAATACAAATATACAATATTAAATTTTACATAATTTTTATATTAATATAGGGTCAAATTTGATAATTAATGAGGGCAAAATATATATAAATATTCATATACCCCTAAATAAATTATAACTTTTTTGTGGGGGCATGAGCCCCTAGTACTCTCGTAATAGATCCTCCCTAGCAACCATCACGCATAGGCTGCGACCAAACTAGCCCCATAGCCGCCACAATGAGGACCGTATCTCCTTGCCCTTGCACAATGGCCATCGAGCTTGGCGCTTTCCCTATTCCTTCTGCCTCTTCTTTCTAATTAGGTATCCTTGCTCTACTTTCTCTTCCCATTCTAGAGCCCAAATGGAGTGAAAAAGTTCATGGAACCTTGCAATGGCAATAACAG
Organism: Dalbergia oliveri; assembly: GCA_030441495.1. NCBI lineage: Eukaryota > Viridiplantae > Streptophyta > Magnoliopsida > Fabales > Fabaceae > Dalbergia > Dalbergia oliveri. The sequence goes on from JAMLFY010000016.1 coordinate 8,657,506, forward strand.
AAAGAGAAGTGAAGAAGAAGCAATGTTGCTGAATGATGATATAGTGATTGATTGATGATGAATGTATTACAATGGATATATATATACATGAGTATGGCAAGCAAGCTTTTGTAGCAAGCTTTATATAGAGGGCAGGAAAGGGTTATAATAGCTGGCCAATGTAACAGAACTTAACAAACTTAACTAAGCTTAACATTGCACTTAACATTCCCCCTCAGTTCTAGCCAAGTTTGACTCCTAGAGACTTGAGATAGCTTTAGTCAATAGGTCTACTGGTTGTTTAGAAGAAGGGATGTGAGCAACTAGGAGCCGTCTTTATATGACTTTGTCCCTTACAAAGAAAGATTCAACTCCATGTGTTTTGTTCTAGATTGTAGTAGAGGATTGTGTGGGCTAGCATGACTTGCTAAGGTTGTCATAGTATATGACAAGTTGTGTAGTTGCTATTTGTAGCTCATAAAGTAAGGATTGTAGCCAAGTTATTTCAGCAATAGTATCACTTAAGCTTTTGTACTCTACTTCGGTGCTTGATCTTGCTCCTGGAGGTTGCTTCTTAGACCACCATGAGACCAGGTTTGGTCCTAAAAATACACATGAACCTGAAGTGGACCTTCTATCATCAATATTAGCAGCCCAATCTATATCATAGAGTCCTCTCAACCCAAGAGACTAAGTAGGTTGAGTCCGGTAAAGACCGACATGCAAGCTGCTAGCAAGATATCTTAATATCCTTTTTACGCTTTCCAGTTAGAGTCTAGGGGCTGAGACATGAATTGACATGCTTTATTAACATAGTATGCTATTTCTGGTCTTGTTATAGTAGCATATTACAAAGCTCCTACAACTATCTGTAAAATAATGGATTACTGATTATGTTTGACCCATGTTTAGAGAGTTTAAAACTGGAAACCATTAGAGTGCCAATGCTTCTAGATTTATCCATTTTCTTTTCATCAGGAGATCTCAATATACTTTGGTTGGGACAAGTAGAGAAATCCATCTTTAAGATTGTTAACTTCTATTCTCAAAAAGTAATGCAAACTGCCTAGGTCTTTAAGTGCAAACTGAGCATGGAGTTTTGCAATCAAAACAGTGATGGTCTGTGAGGAGGAACCAGTGATGATAATATCATCAACATAGACCAAGACATAGGTGTGACGGCCTTTGTGAGAATGAATAAATAGTGATAGATCACACTTGCTGCGGTGAACACAAGATGATGTAAGGTTATTCCCAATCTTTCAAACCAGGCCCGGAGCCTGTTTTAACCTATAGAGGGCTTTGTGCAATTTACAGACTAGAATATGCTACCTTTTTGTAAAACCCTCAAGTTGACACATGTAAACTTGCTCTTGGAGAATACCATTAAGGAATGCATTGTTAACATCTAGTTGTCTAATGCTCTATTTTTTTAGAGAGCTAAGGTGAGAATGAAATAAATTGTGGATCGCTTTACTATAGAGGAGAAGGTTTCTGAGTAGTCAAACCTAATTTGTTGGTGAAACCCCTTGGTTACTAATCTAGCCTTATACTTATGGATTGTTCCATTAAGGTTTTATTTTACTCTGAAAACCCATTTGTAGCCTATTGGCTGTCTTCTAGGGGTAGGGCACCAATGACCAAGTCTGGTTTCAAAAGAGTGCTTCATACTCCGCTATCATGGCAACAAGCCATTGAGGAGAGGGCATGGCTTTAGCTATTGAGGTTGGTTTCGTGGTAGCTAGGAATGAAGAGGGGGATATTTAGGTTTGAAATGCTTGATTTGGATCTAGTTTGCATAGGATGAGTATTTTGGTTTGTGGGTGGGTTGGGCGAAGGGGGCAATGGAGGTTGAGGTGTAGGGATGGGTTAGGGGATAGTGGGAAAGGAAAGGAGTTGGGGTGGAAAAGGAAAGGATGAAGAAGGAATGGTTGAGGATGATGGGTGAAAGGTGACAGGGAGGGCTGTAAAATAGAAAGAGGGATAGAAACATATGGGTTTGATGGTGAAGAAGAGGTAGTGGATTGAGTCATTTTGAAAGGGAATTTTGTCTCATCAAAAAGGACATCTTTAGATATGTATAACCTGCCATTAGTAAACAAACACTTGTAGCCTTTGTGATAAGGACTGTATGCAAGGAAGGTGCAAGGAGAAGAATGGAAATCAAACTTCGTTGATTATATGGTTTGAGTAAAGGATAACAAGTGCAGCTAAAAACCTTAAAGAAGCTATAATCAGGTTGTTTTTTAAAGAGAATTTCAAGAGGTGAGGGATGTTAGAGGTCAGAAGGAGGAATTCTGTTGATGATGCATGTGGCAGTGGCAATGGCAATGGCTTCATACCAAAAATGCAATGGTAATGATGTATGAGCTAAGAGCATAAGTGTTGTTTCTGTTAAATGTCTATGTTTTCATTCATTAGTGCCATTTTGATGGTGAGTATGAGGGCAAAATAATTCTATGGGTGATACCATGAGTTTTAAGATAAGAGGTGAATGCTATGTACTCTCCTCCCTAATCAAATTGGATGGATTTAATGGAATATCCTAGTTGAAGTTTAGCAGCAACTTTGAACCTAAAATGCAGAGAATACTTGATCTTTGGTTTTAAGAAAATAAACCCAAGTAAATTTGGAAAATGCACCAATGAAAGGTATGTAGTATTTGAAGTTTTGAGAACTAGTTATAGGGGCAGGACCCCATAGATCTATAAAAACTAGTTCAAGTTGTGTGTTATATGTTGAAGTGGATGGTGAAGATGGTAGTCTATGACTTTCCCAAGACAGGCATGATTCACACAAATATGAGGCAGTGTTATCTTTATTAATAGATGGTATATCACAATGTTTTAGAATGGAGGATACAACTGAGGATGATGCATGTCCTAGTATACTATGCCAAAATGTAAAAGAAGCAGGAAAGTGGATACAACATTACAAGTCATGGAGCTATTACATTTATTAACAGGGAATTGAAATTTCCTACTTGAAGACAAGTACTACAAAGGGAATAAGACAAAGCGATATAACCCCTTATTATTTGCAATCCCTCAAAGGAGGACTTCATTTGTGTCCTGAGATTTAATAGAGCAATGATTAGGGTGAAACTCAAAGTAAACATGATTATCTTGAGAAAATTTTTGAACACTAACTAAATTCTTAGTGATGTGAGGAACATGTAATAAATTATGCAATGCTAATAAGCAGTTAGATGCATGAGATGCTGTGACATTTGAGTGACCTATATGAGCTATACACAAAACTTGGCCGCTTCCAACATGTAGTTGTTCTATGCCTTGGTACTGTGAGGCTTGCATAAGGTTGTTGTAGGTGGGTGTTACATGGTGACTTGCTCTTCCAGAGTCAGGATACCATGCTACATCAACAATGGACTCAGGTGTGGCTACTAAGGCATGAGGGGAGGGGTGGGGAGGGATGCGAGATAGTGCAAGAAGAGGAGGGTGAGGTTAGGAGTAGTTGGGAAAGGAGAAGAGGTGATGGACAGATTAGCATATAGAGGAGGAGGGTGGTGTGGGTTGATAATTTTGGTCAAATTGGTGTCAACAGTTGAAGGAAGCATGGCCTGGCTTATTATAGAGTTGACAGGTAAGGCAAGCACGCCTCCATTGAAATGTTCACCATGACCACAGTGCCATCCACCAAGTTGACCACCACAACCGCAAAAGCCACCATGAAAGTTCCTGCAAAAATTACCTATGAAATTGTTGAAGTTCGATTGTGAAGTTTGATAATCAGCATTAGCTAGATGTGCTTGCATCAGAGGAGACGAGGAAACCGAGTTCAGCTTTTCCAGTTGAGCTTCATGTACCAAAAGGTATGATTCAAGTTGAGTGATATAGTGCATGGCTCAGGATTAGTGGAGATTGAAGTTACAAGCACTTGATATTCAAGAGGCAAGCCACCAAGAATGATGTGAATATGTTCCTCTTCAAATAGAGTAGATCCAGTCGATAAAAGTTCATTGACTAAAGCTTTAATGTGCAAAAAATATTCAGAAATTATGGTATAACCTTTTGTCATAGATCAAAGCTCGAATCTAAGTTGTTGAACTCTTGCACGGGTGTGAGTTGCAAAGTATTCCTCCAATTTGTGCCATAACTCCATGAGTGATCACAATCAACCACCAAAGTGAGAATTAAATCTGTCATTGAAGCTAGCATCCATGATAGGAGAAGCTGATCTTGTCTTTCCAGAGTAAAATCCTCAGAAACCTTACCTTCGCGCCGATTAGAAGAATAAGCAAATTTTGCAGGTCATTTTCCTTTCGGATCTATGTAATGGTGTAGACTATGACCTTTGACACTGGCCAAAACTTGGTGTTTCCATAGAATGAAATTATTTTCATCTAGTTTGATTGTGAGAGGATGAAAGAAATTAACCTGAGATAATGAAGTAGGATTTATTGAAGGTGTGGATTTTCAAGGAGTGGGAGAATGAGCATCGTTGGCTTCACTGTCACTTGATATAGCAGGACACTCTTGATCATGGTTGTTCATGGCAGAGATGGTGGAGTTTTCAAGCCACAGATCAAGGCTTCTCAGCAATCAAGCTTTGAATACCATGAAAGAGTTCATGGAACCTTGCAATGACAGTTGCATAGAGAGAAGTGGAAGAAGCAATGTTGCTAAATGATGATATTGTGATTAATTGATTATGAATGTATTACAATAAATATATATATACATGAGTATGGGAAGCAAGCTTTTGCAACAAGCTTTACAGAGAGACGGGAAAGGTAGTTATAACAAGTGGCCAATATAACAGAACTTAAAGAACTTAAGTAAGCTTAACACTACATTTAACACGGAGAGTAAGGTGGAAAAGAAGCTAATAGAGAAATATAGAGGAATGACAAAGAGGCATAGATAAAGAGATGAAAACTGTGACAATAGGACCAAGAAATGAACAGAGAGGTAGGGACGAGAGATGAGAAAGTGAGTGAGGTAGAAAGGTGCTAGAGTTGGAAGAAAATTCAAAAAACCAATGGTGGGTGGAGGAGATAAGGTTTAGAGAATGTCCAAGGTGCACCACCTATAGGCTATACCAATGGTCCATCATATTTTTGTTTTGTTTTCTTTTTCCTAGGTTCTTAGAACTGTGATTAACAAAGAATAAGATCAAATTGTGGTTATTTTGATGAAATGATTACTAATCTATCATTCTGGACCTTAATGGAAAGCCAAAACAACAATTTAATGATTGATGTTTGCATTTTCATTAAGTGTTGAAATGATAAGTTAATAAAGAGGCTAACATGTCATCTTTTTTGAAAAATGAGGGATCACATGGAGACTTTTAAATACTAAGGGACCAATACATCTTTTGTAATGTTTGTCAGGGATCAAACTAAAGTTTTAGTCAAATAAGGGCTTGTTTGGTTTTTATTTTCATTTTCTGTTTTATTTTTCTTTGTTTTTTGCTTTTATGATTTTAAAAGGAAATAGTGAAAATATAAAATGAAAATCGAAAATAAGATTATATTGTTTTTAGTATTTTTACTATTTTTTCACAAAATCAAAAAAATTCTTCAAACGAAATAGACCATAATTATCTTCAACATCCAAAAAATAAAAATAGGAAATGAAAACAGAAGCCAAGCATACCCTAAACAACTTTAATGTTCATAAAATTAATAAAAACTAACCAAAAATTCCAAACATCATAATACTCAAAGTGGCAAAAATTGGCTAAAAATGGGCCTTGAAAAGGGTCCCACCCACTACATGTGCCTGAGGCTAGTAGGGTAAAATAGTTATGCATTGTTCATCGTCTTCCCATAAGGCAAGTACAACGCCCTGGTTCGTCATCGAGATCAATTTCCATGTAGCCTCCATTATGCATGATTTTGGTTTCATTTTAACTTGCAAGCTGGAAAGAGACCTAAATAACCCTTATAAGACTTGATAAACCATGGCTTATAATGTTTGGTTCAGTCAAATAACTTTCTCGAGGGTTTTTCTCGGTTTTTTGCATATTTTTCTCTTGTTTCTTGATGAAAATTCATATTATTATTCTCCTTAGGTTTTTAAATTCATGCCCTACAAAAGTCCTAAGGAGGTTGAAGCAATTTCAACAATTTAAGGGTCTTCGGGTTTTGGATTTAAAATCGAGAAAGAGATAGAGTTCTTAATTTCATTCCCTAAATTCTCTCTTGATTCAAAGTCGTTTCATGCAATCTTTATGTCTATCGATTCAGGATAGTATCAGGAACAAGGGTGAGGATCCTCTAAAGTGAGGTTCTCACTTTAGAGAATAAAATAAAGTGATTTTACCTTTGGATCAATAAATTTAGAAGTAGAACCTATTTTTCACTCTATTAATCAAATGGTGAAATTCCTCACTTTACTCCCTCACTTTAGAGGCAGTTCTAATTCAATCAGTTTGAAAATTGAATTCAAACTAAGTCATTTATGATTCATGTTCATATGTGATTTTATAAATTAATTAAAACACTCAATCTCAAAAACAAACTAGAATCACAGCTTTAACTAGGAATCAAATGCTCTAGCACCAATTGTAGGAATTTCAAACATTAATGCATCATTAATGTAGATCGTTGAACATACATTTGGCCCCAATTTCATGCACAATTGTCATCAAAATATGGGAGATTGCGTGTTAAAATTAATTAGAATTGCTGAGTGTTTCCATATCAGAAATTGGATAGAGAAAAGCACATAAGGTAATAAAGAATAGAGCAAGTGTGAATGCTCCTACTCTAGTAACAGTGAGCATGTGCCAATTTCAATGAGGGCAACCGATACCTATTATATGGCTAATATATTACTAATATAACATAATTCAAATTAAAAATGATAATATATATCATAGTAATAAAACCAAGAGAAACTACATGGGCATCCATATGCACATGTGGCAGCCTTGAAAACCTCCAATAACATAAAAACATCCAACACTAGAGTTGAACCCGGCGTCTCCTATAAGGGCCGCACAACCACTACCCCAACATGCTCCATAATAAATGATGTGCGAGTGTGTATATATATATATATATATATATATATATATATATATATATATATATATATATATATATATATATATATATATATATATATATATATAAAATTCATTAAATTATTATTTTCAATATTGATTTAATAAAATTTATTAGTTATAATAATTTTAGTTTACATACATATATATATATATATATATATATATATATATATATATATATATGCACACACAATATATTTCTTTTTGTATATATTTATAGAGATTAATTTTGATGCATTAAGAGTGTAAAACTATTTTATATTGTCATCTAATTAGGTCACGTCATTTGCATGACTTTTCAAGTAGTGTTTGTGATACTTAATAACTTTTACTAATGCGACAATACATGATCAGAACTGGATAAAAAGATTTTATATTGTCAGTATATCAAAATTAAATTCATATTTAAATATACAAGTGACTATTTAAATAATTTATATAAATGAGAAATTCATGGGAAAAGACCCCATTTCTTCTCCTTGCATTGTTTAGTAAATAGAGACTCTATCTCAATCTCCGAAGAGACTAAATTTGTCCTCATTGTAGATAATCTTCGCGAGTACTCGTTTCAGTTTTGTTTTTTCCATCCCTAACTGGTTGTTTGGTTTGCCAATTTTTTTACATTGAGTTGGGAAAAATTTCGTTAAAAAGAAGTGAGCATGTTTATTTTGCAATTTTATTTTGAGGAGAACTGTCTCACCTTAAAATAAATGATTCTAGTAAAAACTAAAAGTATTAGCTTATTCTAAATTCACTCTTTTAATATATTTTTCAAATATAAATTAATTTTTTTAATATTAATTATTTTAAAAATAATTCTATCCAAATATAGCTTCTGAATGTAATTATCGAAAAATATGCCAATTTTCACGGCCAGCCAGATAAACGTGTACGACATGCATTATGCGTATGTGGCACAACTATGAGCCGCAACTTCGTCCAATTATCCCCATTCAAGAGTGAATAAAATACAAGTGATATTAGCGACTCGTGTTGTGACATTGATTTTTTCTCGGGGCTCGGATCGCAGGCTTAATAACGAGATATGTTATGATAATATAAAATTTAATAAGATAAGATTTAATAGTATGAAGAGTAATATATTTTTAATATTATATAGTATTTAATATAATATTATATTTTATAATATTATTATTTATTTATAAATAATTTTTATATTATAAGTAAATATTAAATAAAATAAATTTAATTTAATTTTAATTTTTAAATATTATATTTATGTAAGTATTTATTAATTAAAATTTAATTTATTTTAAGTATTATTATTTATTTTAATATTTTATAATTATTTATTATTTTAATAAATTATATAAATATAAAATAATTCTTATATATTTTAATATTTTCTATTTTTAATTATAATTATTTAAATTTAAATTTTAAAATAAATATTAACCCAAAATATTTTTATTATTGATCCTTAATTTTATATATTATTTATTATTTATTTTAAATATTTACTTGTTATAATTATTTATTATTTTATTTTATTTAATATTTATTCATTATAATTACTTTTTACTTGTACTGTATATAAATAAATTGATATCATATATTATTTTGAACAATATTTATTTTGTATGAAATAATTTTATTAAGAATTATTTTTATTTGTAAATTTATACTTATTATTATTTATTTAAGAATTATTTTATTTTAATAAGATATTAAAAAATAAACTTAACCTTATATGTTAAAAGCTAATTAGGTCTAATACAATGTTTTCGTATTGTATTTAGTTATAAAGTATTTTATCATATAAGGGGTTATGATATTTAAGTTTATATAATACGTTGTCCACCAAATAACAAATAAAAACATAACGTATAATATAGATTTATACTATTATGTCCAATGCAATATACCAAACACACTCTTAGATTGTATTGAAGTTTTAACCCCCAAAAAAGAAAGGAGTGGTTATTGATAATTTGTCACTCTCATTTATCTTTATCACTTCACATTTGTTGCTTTTATTTGGACTATGTCTAAAATATCGTTAAACTGATTTTAATACCTAACTTTTTATTTTTTAAAACTAAATTAATAATTATCTATTAGAATCTCAATTATCTATTATCACTCTTTAATTTTTTTTATTTGCAACTTTTCTAAATATCTTTAATTAAAAATTTATTATTCTATGCCATCTGGCGAAGATAATTTCTTAGTTGATTGTTCTTTGTTTTTTGGCATTTGACGGGTTGTACAGGTCTTTATTTTGTTAATTTTTGTATTTTATCTTATATTTTCTTTTGTTTACAGATTATTACTTGCATTGCAAGAATATAAACAGATTTAGGCATTTGTTAATATATTTGTTGAATATTTCATAAACATTTAGATTAAAAAACAGAACTATTCTGGAAAAATCACGCAAAGAAGAAACCAAAAATGTTTTTTAATATAATGTATAAAAAAATAGATTTTTTCAGAATTAAAAATAAATAGAGAAAAGAGAAACCCCAGGATGCAAATTCCAATGCATACTTTATGGGGAAACCCTCAAATAAAATTAATAAATAAAAAATAATAATAGATAATTGATATTCGAATACACATTTTTTTTAATTGAGTTTAAAAATAAAAGTTAGCTATAAAAATATATTTAAGGATATTTTAGACATAGTATAATAAAAGTAATAAATATGGAATGATGATAGATAAATGGGAGCTGCTATTAAAGGTATTTGTTCTAGTGGAATGAAATCAGATTCTTTAAACATAGAGATTTTTTTTAATTCTTCAAATTGCATTCGTAAATTATTTTGAACCTAAGAGCTTAAAATCGCTAACTAATTAATTCCTGACTTGCAATCGTGAATCATATTAAGATATATCCTAAAAATTACTAATTGAAGTTTTGTAGCACGGAATAATTCGAGTCAACGTTATTATTTTACGGAATAATTTAATTGAATGATATATGTTAAGACCAATATAAATTATTTATCATTTATATTTTTAGCAACTACTAGTAACATAATTTATAAACCAACAAAGTCTGCCATAATTGGTAAGGTGGTTGGTCTTTTAAGCATGTGTTAGGGTTAAACTAATACCTGTGTGTATAAAAAGGGATTTTATTGGGAAGGCAAACCCACTTCGACAATCTAGATGTCTTGATTAGTCTTAACTTAAAGGAATATCGTTGAGCAATAAAAAAAAAAGTAACATAATTTTTAATTATCAAATTAGAGATTGCTTAATTATATTTAAATTTTTGGCAATATAAGTGACCCACAGTTACATTTCCAAGAATCAAAATTTGTATTGATTTTTAAGTATTCCATTCGTTTTTAAATAATTATTCAGTTATAAATATTTTTTGTTTTTTTTAGTATTTTAATTTTTTTTAGTAATGAATCAATAATATTTAATAAAAGTATTATTTATAAAAAGTAATTAATATTATTTAAAATTTTGAAATAAATAATTATTTGAGATGAGAAGGTACGTAATTTTGATTCTATTGTATGATTCACGTGGTTTATAAAATAAGATATATAGTTAAGAGTAGTATCTGTTTAACGCTTCTCCAGGTGAAAATACTGTTAAAAACAAAACAAAAAACCCAACTCCCAAGGCTAGATCTCAATAAGAAGGGCCTTCAAATAAATTGTCTTTGGGAGAAAAAAAAAAGTTGGATTAAGCAAACTTAGACTCAATTTTAATTTTCAGCTTTTAATTTTTATTTTTAAATTTTCAGTGAAAAAAATATTAAAAATTCTGAAAATTATAAAATTTAATTTTTAATTTAATAGTTTCATTATTTCTTTTAAAAAAATTTTAAATACTGAAATATTAAAAATAAAAAACTGAAAATTTGAAGCTCGACCAAACATGCCCTTGTTGTCTTGCAACATAAATTTCCTCTCCAAACATCAACTGAGAGAAGATACAACAGAAACGGAAACAAACAACAACCCATTTCTTTAAGCAAAGCAACCACCAAGTCTTAGCCCAAAAGCTGGATACAAAAAGAAAAGCTTCTCCTGTTTCCTGGCTTCTTGGTGTGATTGGGAAAAGAAATTGCATAGGGAAGAGGAAGAAATGGGAGGAAAATTCTTCAGAGTGGCCAAAAAAATGTTTGTGGAACCAAGAAAGTGGGTGGTACTTGTTGCATCAATATGGATACAGGCATTCACTGGAACAAACTTTGACTTCTCATCCTACTCCTCTGACCTCAAATCTGTTCTCCAAATAACTCAGCTTCAGCTGAACTATCTCTCAGTGGCATCAGACATGGGAAAGGCTTTTGGTTGGTGTTCTGGGGTGTCACTCATGTACTTCCCATTGTGGGTGGTCATGTTCATGGCTGCTCTCTTGGGACTAATTGGTTATGGCATCCAATGGCTTGTCATCAAGGAACTCATCACCTTGCCTTATGTTGTGGTCAGTGTTGATTCACTCCTTTAAACCCTCTTTCTCTTTTGCATTTATTTCTCTTGCAGTGCTTTCTTTTTTTGTTTAGGAATTTTTCATAGAATTTATTTTGCTTTTTTTTTTTCTTTTTCTTTTTTTTTCTTTATTTTTTGCTTTCTTAGCCTTTTGGTGAAGTGGGATTCAATAGAAAAATCAAAACTTTTACCATTTAGATGCCATAATCGTGTAGGAGTAATGTGGTTGGCTAATATGAGCATGCAATGTTTTAGATGCCATAATATGGTTAGTCTTTTACCATTCAGATGTCATAATCTTTTAGGAGTATTCACTTTCCCGGTTTTCTGGGAAAATTAACAAGCTGTGTGTGAGAGCAAATGGGTGAGTCTCTTAGAGCCACACCATAACAATTCTGGCCACACATGTCAAGATTAATCAGTGGTTCCACAACTTTACCAATTATTAAAAATTACTTTACATGTCTTTCTTCCTAATTAACTGCCCAGTTGAGGCTTAGGCAATACAAATCTTCAATTTGTTAGTTAATTCACATTTTTTTCGTCCTGAGTTCATTCACCTTTAATTTGGCTCAGAAAAGAAGAGGATGGGTCAATGGTAAGTACAACGCACAGTCATGCATATGCATCCCTCGTCCATATTTAGCGAATGTTTGTGAGTTTAAAATTGAAGAAAAAAATTTATAACATAAAATTTTAAAATTTTACACTATAAATATTTTTTTTCCCTTCTTTTCTCAACAAATTACAAAATCACAAATATACGTTAAGATAGTGACAAAGGAACTTTAAAGCAAAAGTAGATGCGTGGCCAGGGATCACGAATCCAAGTCCACTAAAATTCTTGCTGTAAAAATTAATATAAAAAAATATGTATTGGAGAAACACACCTGTCAAAAACAATTCTTAATTTTATTTTTTATTTCCCTTTATTGGGGACTGTTTTTCCATTTAATTGGAGGGTAGGTCTTCTGTCCCTGTGCATCATCTCATCTGCAATTATTTAGCCATAAACTTCTGTCTCAATTTATTGTTAAAGTACATGTCATAAAATTTACTTTTAAAGTTTAACAGTAATTAGCTTTAGTTATTATTTCTCAAATGGAATGTTAGAATAAATTTAAAAAATAGAGTAAATAGGTTTATTTTTATTTCTTGAAATTATATGTATACTTCATTTTAGTTACTCAATTTAGTTTCTAAAATTATTAAAAGTGGTTTAAATTAGTCATTTTTTATTTTGAAGGTACCATAGCAATTACTTTATAAAACTTTAAAAGCTAAATTGATAATTTCTTAATTTTAACAACTAAAATAAAGTACACATATAATTTTAAGAATTAAAATAATCTTTACTCTAAAAAATAATTTCATTCAAGTGTAAATGCAAGATTCAAACTTCAGGGAATCAACTGCTTAATTCAAGACCAGTAGACTAGAATGGCAGCTGCTTAAGGATATGCCTTTAATGTCCCTCTCAATCAAATTGAAATGCAATCTGAGAAATAAACTTTATTATTTTAGAACATTCACACACAGCCAGAATTTATTCGGATAATTGGTTCCATTCGTCAATCCTCATTACTAGCAAGCAATAATTGTTTCGGTATATCTTCATTATAGGTCTTTATCACGTAAGCTTATTTTTTGTAAGCTTCTTCTTCTTGTGTTTTTTTCCCTCTTTTCTTAGCTTTTATTAGCTCAAGACGTAACGTCAGAATCAATGCAAAGTATGCACTGGTTGAACTAACCCATTAATTTGGGTAGCTTTCTTTGATTTCTTTTTTATTTTAAAATACCAACAAGGTTATAATAATAGCCAAATGCAAGTCTCAAAAGGAAGAAAGAATAAATAAACGAAAATACGAGATATCTCTGGATCACGTATTTTAATCTCGTGCTCATATAGATGAAGCCCACTTAACGAAATCCCAACAAGAAGTTTAATTAAAAAAAAAGCATATGACTTCTCAATTAATAGCTCAGTTGGGCAGCTTTTTCGGGAGTTTTCATAGGCTAAGCTAAGCTATATTTAACTAGGTTTGGTTTTAGATTAATATTTTGGTTTTGATTGGAACCATATTTCGAACTTGGTGTAGGCTTGATCATGGTTTGAATAATGAATGATTGTTTGCATAATAGTTTTGCAATAATCAAACTACAATAAGACTCTTCATAACCACTAGGCCTATAATTAATAGTTAGTTGAGTTTTTTAATTATCTAGTTTAGTTTGAACATCAATAGTGTATATGAAGAGGTTGCAAGGAGGTTTACCATCTTAAAGTAGCCTTCCTATATAGAATTAGTCATTCGATCAATAACAATACCTAACAACCAAAAATAGGATTCTTAGTGCCCACAGGTTGTTTAAAGAACCAAGAATAGAAAGTTTTTAATTGAATAACTTTTAAATTTTCAATGCTGGATCCACTCAAAACAAATTTACTTCTTTCTTTTTTTCGAATTCTTAACCATTGCCCGAGGTTACCAAAACCCAATAAATGAACCAATCGCTAGATTATTCCCCTTTTATTACCAAAAAGAAAAATTATTCCCATTTTTCATCAAACAAGAATGTTAGTTGGGAGTTGTTATCATCAAATTGGCTAGGATTGGCTCACCAGCTTCGCGCATTTTCCCAAGTTTGTCTATTTCTTTTCCGGGGTCAAGCAACTAACGGTAGCCACAAATTTTTAGATTATCTGCACTTCAAAGCATTCTTTGGAAATTCTTCGCCATTCTGTTAGATCACCCACCATTCTTCATCATGTGGGGAAAGGTGATTGTGTGTGACGATTTGAGTAGAGGGTTAAGTTAAAATCAAGTAACAAACTAACAATTATACAATCATAATCATAATCATAATAATAGTCATAATCACACACAAAGTATTGTTGTTTGGGAATAGATGATCTCATGCGATAATTTTACATAACCTTGTTTTTTTGTTTGGAACATACATAACTGGAATTAAGTATGAGACTCAAAAGAATCTAATCAATAGTAAAAATAAAATGCTTATTTGACAAATCATATGAAATTTTTACGTTTGAAAATTCATTCGACTTTTGTCCATGTGTGGCAGAGGGCAAGGAATAGATGTGAACCAAATACTCTTTAAAGGGTAACCAGCAAAAGAGATTCCATTATGATTCGAATCTAAAAGAATTAAACTATAGTCACCAATGGTTTCTCAAATCTGTTTAGGGACAATTCTAGAGAGAAGCTGCCACTCTCACCCACAAAGTCATCAGTTTCACTATCTATTCCAAACTTCTGTTATTGTGAGATTAAACATACAAGGACGTGCCTTAAATCTGTCTCATAAAAGCATAAACTTGTATAAATATTGTTGGAAGAGTGATGCTATATATCTAGAAAAAGATATACCAAATCTTTTACAGAAATCTTGGTGATTGTTGGATGAAATAAAGTCATATAACCCATCAATTTATTTAAAGGCAGACAACTATAACACATTATTTTGGATACAAAATTCTGACAAAATTTCTTATTGTCCATCATTTTTTCCTTTTGGAAACGATTCCAAGTTGATTGCGATTAACAAAAACTACATTGGCATTCACAGGTCTTTTTCCTATGCTTGATTGCTGGGTGTAGCATCTGCTGGTTCAACACCATCTGCTATGTCTTATGCATCAAACACTTCCCAACAAACCGTTCACTTGCATTGTCCCTAAGCATAAGCTTCAACGGTGTAACTGCAGCATTGTACACTCTCATTGCCAATGCAATAAACTCAAGTGATGACACACTCTACCTCTTGCTCAATGCCATTGTCCCTTTACTCATCTCTGGTGTTGTACTCATCCCAATCCTCCAAAACCCACAACCTCAGCAAAACTCTATTGAAACCATTCAAAGAGACTCCTTTGTTTTTCTCTGCCTTTACATCCTTGCACTTGTCACAGGCCTCTACCTCATCTTCCTATATTCCCTCTCTTCCACCCTAATAGTGGCACGTGCTATCCTTGTAGGTGCAATTTTTCTCTTAGTATTGCTCTTATTCGTTCCTGGAATAATAGTGCAATATACTAGAGAATGGTCTTGCTTAAGTAACAATGCATGGTTTTCCTTGTACAATTCAAGGTTCAATCTCAATGACCCTGACGATGATAATGAGCTTCACAAAGAACTCATTGGTGATTATGATGATAGTGCAGGGAATGGAAGTGAACAAGGTGTGAGGGATAACAAGAAATGTGGTTTTGAGATTGTGTTGGAGAGAGACCAGATTGAGGTGCTTGGGGAAGAGCATTCAACAAGGTCGTTGGTTCGTAGATGGGACTTTTGGCTTTACTACATGGCATATTTCTGTGGAGGGACAATTGGATTGGTATATAGTAACAATTTGGGTCAAATTTCTCAGTCACTCGGATACAATTCTCAGACTAGTTCTCTTGTCACACTCTACTCCACATGTTCCTTCTTTGGTCGACTACTCTCTGCTGCACCTGACTTCTTGAGCAGGTATGAGTTAAAATTCTATATAATTAGTAGTGATAAATTTACAGAGTGACAGTTGGGTCACGTGATTATCACATCACCAGAAGTGATAGTGATGATAGAAGTGCAGCTTTATTTATTTAGAAGGAAAAATGGTTTTTCCCTCTTTTGTCTCTGTTTATTTCCTCAATTTAGTCCCTTATTGTTAATGGGTTTCATTATAGTCCCTTTTGCTACCAATAATCTTTCATTTGGTCCTTTGTTTCTTTTTGTCACACAATCAACAAAAAAATGCTGACATGACACAAATGTGGATCTGACGTGAGTTATGTCATATCCGTATTTTCTTTTGTTAGTTTGCGATAAAAAAGTGATTTAGGACCAAATTGAAAACAATTTATATTATAAAAAACCAAATTTAAAAAATAAAGATAAGGAATCAAATTGAAAAAATAAATAAAGATAGGGGACAAAATATCCATTTATCTATTTTAAAAAATTTCAGAACTGCACATAGCATATACACATCATAGGTTTTATGGGCCAAAATGTTTTCAATCTTAGGGTGTGTTTGGTTAGTGAGTGAAAATGGAGGTAAATTTTCATAGTTAAACTTCATTTTACATAGAGAGCTAATCTAAGAAAACTCAACCTGTATTTTTATCCTCCAACCAAACATACCCTTAGAAATGACATATGGCCAAAACAAACTGGTCACAATTATAACAGAATTTAACTAAATTCAAGAGCAATTATTGAATAAATTCAAATGGAAGGGCCAATTATTAGTTTTGTAAAAAAGATTTGATAGTTTTTTCCCTTAGATATGCAGTATTTTTTGTTCTGTTTACATGATAATTATTCCACTAAAATTGTTTAACAATGCAGGAAGATACACTTTGCAAGAACAGGATGGTTTGCAGTATCCCTAGTACCTACACCAGTTGCATTTATTTTGCTAGCCATATCTGGCAGCAAAGAAGCATTGCACATAAGCACCAGCTTAATTGGGCTAAGCTCTGGCTTTGTGTTCTCTGCTGCAGTATCTATTACAACAGAGCTATTTGGTCCAAACAGTGTTGGGGTGAACCATAATATTCTCATCACTAACATTCCATTAGGCTCATGTCTTTATGGCCTTCTAGCAGCCTTGGTTTATGATTCCAATGCTGAGAACCCAAGGCACATGCTGCGTGAAATGACAATGTGTATGGGAAGGAAATGCTACCTTCAGACTTTTATATGGTGGGGTTGCATTTCAATGGTGGGATTGGTTTCAAGCTTAATGCTTTACTTGCGGACTAGGCAAGCTTATGACAATTTTGGAAGAAATACAAACTGAATCATTAGACAGATGTAGTAGCAGAAGAGAATCCACTCATGTTTGTTTTGAATATGATGCTGTTACACAAACATTCGAGTTGGTTCGTATAAATTTTAAGTGAGGTCTACTATTCAAAGTGTTCATGGCTATCCCTCTTTTAATAGAAAAATGTTATTTTAACATAAAAAAAACAAGTGTCCCATTGAGATACCCATTATGTCATTTTAGATGTGATTATGGCCCCACCCACCTTGCTCATTCATCAAATTCGATTGTGATAAAATAAGTATTTAAATAAGACACCTATTTTTAAGTGTTAAAATAATATTGCTATGAAATGATCTCTTTTTAATATGATATGGTCATGTCTAAAATAAAGAAAAACATGATAAGTCCAACAATATAAATTAGTAACTTAATCACTTTGACTATCGAAAATATAATAGAATCTCCCCTAAAACGGAACAATTCACATGACATATTAAACTATTTAATATCAAATGTCATAATCCATAATCAACAATTAGCATATTCTCAAAGTTTTGGATATGGATATAAAAAAGACCAATTATACAAAATGATCATACTTAAACTTTATGGTTATGTACCTGTTCAAAAAGAAATAAACCTATGTCAAAAAATTGTAACACACAGGAGCCGGCAAGACATAAGCCTATCTTTTAACAATGAAGGCCTACCAAAAGGATAACTCTTGGGAAACAGCAAATCCTAGGAAATTGTTACTCGGCAACTTGGAAATTTGAAGAAAAAGAGTAGGGGTGATGTAGGTGAAAGCAAAAGCACAAGAAGTGAAGGTTGAATTGTTCAAACTAAACCACTTTCTAAAATTTAAAACAAACATTCGTTAAGTTTTTTGAACTTAATGAAGTGGAAGCAATGTTAGTTATTTAGAAAAAATGAATTTTTTGAACGTTAAGAGAAACAAAACCTAAGTAATAAAACACTAGCACAATGCAAGCACACCAATAAAGATAGGGATAGAAGATCAGACAAGCAAATTTATATTGGTTCGGTCAACCACTTGTCTACATCCAGTCCCAAACTCAAAAGTTAAGAGTTTCACTAACAGAGTATTCTTGTACGAGCCTCTTCAAGCTTACACACGATAGTCTTTCTCTAGCCTTTTCAAGTTATCTACGAGTACTATAGTCCTAGCTTCTCCAAGTTAACACACACTAACCACTAATGGCTCAAGGTAACAAATGAAGTTGTTTTGGTTTGTATTTGAATAATGCTCACTTAGACTACAACACTCAAACTCTCAAAATATTACAATGTGAATGGAGAGTCACTTAATAATTACTTACAATGAAAAAGCTCACTTAGGAGGATATAGGTTAAGATAAAAAAAAAAGTGTAAGAAGATTCCTGAAAGAATTGATTCTTTCTAACAAAACTTCTGAAGCTTTTTGAAGATGAAGTATTTCAAGATTGATCGCGATAAGTTCAGCAAGCCTTCATTCTTCAAATGATGATCCTTTTATAGATGAGGTTTGAATATATTTGTTATTCCTTGGTTGTTGGATCACCCTACACACGTTCTTCTTCAAGTCGTTATGATGAGAGAAGTTTTTAAGACATATTAGCAAGCAGCCTCTCCTTTATAGTTGTCATTGTACCTTTGACAATTGTAGTAGTCCTGTTGTCCTTGTTAACATATAGAGGAACCATGCAAGAAAAGAAAAGAACCATGAAGAAGAAGAAGAAAGGGGCCTAGGGTTTCATTAGAGTTACAATGGAATAATCTACATAATACAAAGTATAAAAGGAAATACATACCCAATAGCAAAATGACAAAGCTACCCCTAACTAGTATATCTAATATTATCTAACATCCCCCCTCAAACTCATGATGCATTAATAGGAAGCATTGAGAGTTTGTTAGTTAGAAAATGAAAACATTTAATAGAATGTGATTTTGTGAACAAGTTCGGCATCTGCATAGAGGAAGAAACAAAGGGCAAAGTAATGGCGTCATGGTGAAGATGATGGCGTGTAAGATGACAGTCAATCTCAATATGCTTTGTGCGTTCATGAAAGAACGAGTTGTGGGCGATTTGAATGGCACTCTTGTTATCACAGTGCACAAGAGTGGGTCCAAGAGTGAAACACCTATATCAGAAAGTAGCCAACGTAACCAAACTATCTCGGTAGTGGTAGAAGCCATGGCACGATACTCAGCCTCTGGAGAAGAATGGGAGACATTGTCTTGCTTCATGCTATTCTAAGATATAAGAGAGTCTCCTAGGAAAATACAAAACCCTGTGGTAGACATGCGATCAATAGGGTCACCAGCCTAATCATCATCAGGATAAGCATGCTGCTCCAAGGAAGAGGATGAGGGAAAGAGAAGACTCTGAAATTGAGTGCCTCAAATATCTGAAGAATGCGAAGAACAAGCCCAATGCACTATAGTAGGAGAGACAACAAGAACTGACAACATGCACAACATAAGCAATATCAGGTCTAGTAATAGTGAGATACACCAAGTTGCCAACCAACATACGATATAGAGTGGGATCAGATAAAGGAACACCATCAAAGGAGACATATTTTGCATTAAGGTCAAAAGGGGTGTCAACCTCGAGTATCAGAGAGATGAGCTTGCTCAAGAATGTTGGCAATATAATTAGATTGAGAAAGAAGAGAAACTCTAGGAGAATAAGCAACTTCAATCCCCAAGAAATAGCGGAGAGGAGATAAATCTGTCATCTCAAACTGTTGTGCTAACTGGAATTTTAACTCTACAATCCCACCAACATCATCTCCTGTGATAATCATGTCATCAATATATAAAGAGAGTATAATACAACCATGTGAGGTGATCTTTAGAAATAAAGCAGAATCATGATTACTAGAATGGAAGCCAAGAGATGCGATCACATTGGAAAACTTCTCAAACCAAGTCTATGGAGCATTTTTGAGACCATAGAGAGACTTCTTTAACCTGGATTATGAGAAACACCTGATGGAGGGACCATGTAAACCTCTTGTTGAAGATCACCATTCAAGAACGCATTTTTAACATCCATCTGAAAAATATCCCACTAATGAACAGATGCAACCTAATAAGAGTACGAATGGTAGTCATCTTGGCAACTGGAGCAAAAGTTTCTTCGTAATCCATACCATATTGTTGTGAGAATCCTTTAGCAACAAGACCAGCTTTATAACGCTCAACTGACCCATCAAACTTAGTTTTGATCTTGTGTACTCACCGAGACCCAATAACATGTTTTCCTGGTGGAAGAGGTACCAGGTCCTAAGTATCGTTTTGTGCAAGGTAGAAAGTTCCTTAGCCATGGCCTCCTGCCAAAGAGAATCAAGAATAGCCTCTTTATAGGAAGATAGCTCAACAAATTGTGAATGGAAGTTAGAAAAGAAATAAAGGAAGTGGAATAAGTGAGTAAAAAAAATCTGGTAATTGAGTGGACTTAAGAACACGTGGAGGATAACGAGGAGGAGGAGCAACAAGAATAGGAGGAGGAGGGAAGGAGAATCAATAACCACAGGAGGTTCTTGGTAGGCCGTGGAGACATCTAGACCTAAGGAGTATAGTGTAACCCTAATTCTCAACATCAGAGTCATTGGGATTATCTCTATCCATGGAAAAAGAATCAATACAAGTGACATCAGACCTTGAAAGACTGAGAATTAGAATAGAGTGAGTAAAATGGTATGTGTTCAAGAAAAACAACATGACGAGAAACATAAAGTTTGTGACTTGCAGGATCATAATAACAATAACCTTCTGACCATGCCCATAACCAAGAAAAACACATATTGCAGAACGAGGAGACAATTTACTACGTTCTACTTGTGGACGAAGAACAAAGTCAGTAGAACCAAATACCTTCAAGGAAGAATAATCAGGAACACAACCATAAAACTTTTCAAAGGGAGACAAACCTGAGATAACAGAGGATGGGATTCAGTTAATAGCATGGACAACAGTAAGTAAGCTTCACCCCATAACTTACTTGGAACTGAAGTAGACAACAGAAGGGAATGAGCAGTTTGAATAATATGATGATTTTTTCTTTTAGCAACTCCATTCTATTGAGGAGTGTCCGTACAATAAGCCTGATGAAGAGTATCATTAGAAGAAAGTAACTTAGAAAATTTATTAGAAGTGTTTTCACCACCCAAATCACATCGAAAGCATTTAATAACTGCATTATGTTGAGTTTCAACTAAAGCACGAAGGTGATAAATGTCAAAAAATTTAGAACGATTTCATAAGATAAACCCAACAATAACGAGTATGATCATCAATAAACGATACATAATATTGAGATCCAGCTTCGTAGGAACAGGTGATGGACCCCACACATCAGAATGAACTAAGTCAAAAGGGGCATTAGAGCTCGAAACACTTTTCCTGTAAGGCAAAGCAGAAAATTTAGCAAGTTTGCAACCACAACAATTAGACATATCATTGGTTTGCAACTTTCCTAAAGCTCCAGTAGAAACTAAGTATTTTAATCTAGAAGAAGAAACATGTCCAAGATGAGAATGCCATAAATAGAAACTAGATGATGTTAAGTTCAAACGAAAAGATGACAGGTCAACAGTGGAAGCAACAACATCTGGAACTTTAAGCTCATCTAACATATAGAGTCCCCCTTGTCTATGGCCTGTCCCAATTAGCCTCCCGGATTGTAGATCCTGCACATAACAATTAGTTGAAGAAAACAAAAACGAGTAACCAGAATCACATAGCTAACCAACAGAGGCAAGATTCAAAGTAAGCTTAGGAATATAGTAAACATCTGAAAAGGACAAATTAGATGTGGAGAGATCCAATGCCTACTAATGGCATTGGAGTGCCATTAGTAGTCATGACAAATATAGAAAAGGCATGATTTAAAGACACAAAAGACTTAGGATCATATGACATATGATGTGATGCTCTAGAATCAAGAATCCATATGGGAGAAGATATACCTAACAAACTAGAGGAATGCAAACCTTTACGAGAAGAAGATATGGCATGTGACTAAGTAGTAAGAAATTTTAGCAACTGTCCGCAAGATCAGCTACTTGTGAGGTAGTCTCAAGAGTGGATGGGTGTATAGCACTAGGAGCAACAACAACATTTGAAGATGGAGCTTTAAAATTTCTCTAGTTGAACTGGTTAAAATTTTTTTGTGACTTCAACAATTTTGGACATTATGCTTTCCAATGACCCTTCTCTTTGCAATCCTGTATTCATCATGACCAACCTTCCCTTGAGACTTATTTTTGTTAAAAGGAGCAGCAAACACTAATGGAGGAGCAAGGAGAATTCCTGTATCAGAACCAGAGTTGGAAATAAGCCGAATTTCTTCTGCCAACAGCTTGTTAACCATATCATCAACACTTGGAAGAGGATGACAATGTAAGATCGTCCCACGAAGTCATTCGAAATCATCCCGTAAGGTCATTAAAAACTAAACCAAATCCTGTTACTCTCTATAGTCGTAAACGTTTTGAGCGCTTGCAAATCTGCAAGTTCATTAAGAGCCAGTTGATCCTACAAATTAGACATAGCTGAATAGAATTCCTGAATGCTCATGTTATTTTGCTTAAAAGCTTGAATATCATTCTCCAACTGATATTGCTTTATAAAATTAGACTATACATACAACTTTTTCAAATGATCCCAAACATCCTTAGCCTTCTCATAGTTTGCAAGTTGCATCCCTATTGATTGCGAAATAGAATTGTTGATTCAAGTGATCTTTGAGTTGTTTACTTCCAATTTTCCAACTCTTTTGCATATTGACTATTCTTTTCATCCTGTGGCTTAACAAAAGTTCCATCAACGTAACATAGCCCCACATTCTTTTGCCTTTCAAATTTTTTTCATAACATAACTCCAATAAGAATAATTCCGCCCATTCAGTTGTACACTAATTGATTGAAGAAAATCATCCTTTTCACTAGCCAAACCCTTGAACCCGCGAATAGGGTCATAAACTAGGTCAACCAAACCAATCCAAACCCTTGAACACCGCAAAAGCTGTGGACAACACTATAGTAACTCCCAAAATCCAACCAGGCTCTCTAATACCATGTTAACATAGAGAGGAACCATGCAAGAAAAAAGAAAGAACCATGGAGAAGAAGAAAAAAGGGGGGCTAGGGTTTCATTAGAGTTACAATGGAATAGTCTACATAATACAAAGTATAAAAGAAAATATATACCCAATAGCAAAATGACAAAGCTACCCCTAACTAGTATATCTAATATTATCTAACAGTCCTTTCATGTTTGTGATGTGGCATATGTTTGCTTCAAAGATGATCTTTTTAATTTAAACTGATTGAGACACAAGTTTTTTTTATGCTTAAGGAACTTTCTTAAAGCAATAGGTTTGAGTTGTGATTAGCAAGATTAAGGGGTTGTTTGGAATTGTTTTTATTTTTGTATTTTTTAAAATTGTTTTGAAAACAAGTTTAAATTCATTTTATAAAAAAAAAAAACTTGTTTGGGTAATTTTAAAAAAAAATTTAAAATGGATAAAACAAAAAATTGTTTGGCAATTAATATTACTACAAATGATAACTTGGTGTCAATTTATGAAGATCATAACAATAAAGATTAATAACCACAACAATCAAAGATCAACAACCACAACAAAGATCAACAAACAACATCAGTAGATCAATTTACAACAACAGTTAGATCAACAAAGATCAGCAACATGAGAGGGAAGGAGAAGCGAGAGAGAGAGAGAAACGAGAAAAGAAAGAAAGAGGGAGGGTCACGGAGGTGGCGAAGGTTGTGAATCTGGTCCTGCCCTACCAGAGCAAGTGCATGTTGGCACCGGAAGGATGACGATGGTGGTGGAGCGAAACAAGGAAGGAGTGCGAAGGTAGATTTGAAGCGGAATGGCGTGAGTGGTTCTCCGTGGCTTGCACGCGACGGTGGCTACGCGATGGAAGGCAAAGGTGGTGGTTGGGCTCATTTTCATGGAGGAACCGCGAGGCTGTGAAGGTAGATCTGAAGGGGATAAGTGGTGAAGGTGGTTCGCGAAGGAAGAGGTCACAGTGGTGGCGGTGGTGAAGGCTTAGAAAGGAATGGAAGACAGAGGTGGCATTGGCGGCCGCGGTGGTGGCGGTGGAAGAGCTCGCGGAGTGGTGATGTTCCTTCCTTCTTCTTTGTTCTAAAATGGAAAGCTGAAGATGAGAGTTATGAAACACAATTTTAAAAAACATCTAAAAACTGTTTTTGTTTTCCGTTTCTAAAATGGGAGTTGTGTTTTTTTATTTTTAAAACAAATATTGAGAAATCAGTCATGCAAACAAGTTTGTTGTTTTTTAAGTTTTAAAAATCAAAAACAATTTTTAAACGCTTTACCAAACAGCCCTAACTTTATGAAATATTGTCATCTTTCTAAAAGTTCTTTCTAATAGTGTTTATCAATTTTCTGAAATATTGTAACTTTTTCATTACTTTAATTACTTCCTGATATGCGTTATGCATTAGTTCCATCCAAAACTTATGAAAATTAAGACATTTATAATAGAATATGGCATTTGAGTTACATTTTAACATTCTCATTATGTTTCTTAAAGATATTGAGGACGAGATAGAGTTTTGAGCTTGACCTAAGCTAGCATAAAGACATTTTATACACATGATTAGTTATCTTTCTCAAATTATCTTTTCAAATATTGATTTATTGTTACTCAAAATCAAACTATAAGAAGCTTTTTTAAGGGTTTTGAAACTTACAGGTGAGCCACACAGACTTCGTGAGGGTATATAAATAAAGTGAATAAAAAAGAGGAGTAAATAGACACAAACTTTTAAAATATGTTACTCTCTTTGGCTCACAATATAAGTCTTTTAAGGTTATACATGAGAATTAAGGTGATGATTGGATCTCATTGATATTTTTAAAAAATAAAATTAAGGATGAAAATAATCCCTTTGTCCTTAAAAAATTGTCCATTTAAAAAATTTGCTTTGTGTAGAAATAATTATCTATTTCAAAAACTTAGGTAGTATTAATTATTTCTTTCCAATAATACATATATTAAATACTATTGACTCATTAGTAAAAGAGGAGTGAGAAAGTTAAAATATTGAAAAGAAACAAAGGCAATTCAATAAATTATTCCTGATTTTTACTAACATTGATATTTTATCATTCATTTCCTTAATTTCAATGCGCATTTAAAACTGGACAATCATTTAAGAATGAAGGGAGTATCATTTATCACTCATTATAAATTATTTTTCCATTACATAATCATATTCATATCCATTCATTCACACTCATCATAAGTGCCAGGGTAAAATGGGGCAAAAACTAATTAATAATTTATTGAAATGTGAAAATGATTTATATTTTAGTCTAGGCAAAAAAAAAAATCCAAAAATGACTTATATTTTGGATAGAAGGAAGTAACACTTTGAAGGTCTGAGCCCCAAAAGAGATGGGTGTTAGTTTTTGGCCATGTATGACTTTTGAGTAGGTCTTTTTTTTTTACTTCTTAACAATAATATTAATTATTATATAAAAATTCTTATTGATATTAACTAATAGTAATAATTAACATTAATTAAAATGATAATAAAAATATTATTATTAATGATTAATTATTACTAAAATGATTAAAGATAGTGTTATATAACAACTTGGTTTGAACTTGAAATTTCTTTCTTGTGTGTATAACATACTTAAGTTTGCTTTTAGAACTATTTTTCACATAATTAAAGTTCTAAATCTCTTTGAATGAGATTATAATCATGTTAAAACATGATATTGTAAAAAATATTTTGTTGATTGAACTTGTATGTTTATAAGAATAATCCTGGGATACTAGAGAAACTCAAGTAAATTATTAGTCCATTTTTTAAAATATTTTAACAAAATTTATTTTGTTGTTACTCAAAACTCAAGCTAGAAAGCTTTCTGAAGGATTTTGGAGCTAACACCTAGATTTTCCTCAAAGTTTTGGGTAATCTTACAAGATGCCTAGGGTACTAAACTTTGCTTCAATACCGCTTACCACCTTCAAACATATGGTCAAATAGAGAAACTATCCAAACCTTGGAGGACATGCTTAAAGCCTTGTCCTAGAGCTACAAGGAAGTTGGGATATTCATCTACCATTGATAGAGTTTGCCTACAATAATAGTTATCATTCAAGTATAGACATGACACCATTTGAAGCTCTATATAGTAGAAAGTGTAGGTCACACTTGTATTGGTTTGAAGTGGGAGACAAAAGTTTACTAGGACCCAACATAGTGCAACAAATCACAAAGAAGATCAAGTTCATTAAAGAAAAGCTACTCACTACATAGAATAGACAAAAAAGTTATGATAAAAGAAGAAGACATTTAGAATTTAAAGAAGGGGATCATGTCTTTCTTAGAGTCACTCATACTACTAGAGTTGGCAAGAGATCTCAATAAAAAAAGTTAAGCCCAAAATTCATTGGTCTATTCCAAATGTTTAAAAGAGTAGGACCTGTTGGGTACCAAATTGCACTTTCACCCAATCTTTCAAATCTTCATAATGTCTTCCATGTATCTCAACTCAGAAAGTATTATTTTGACCCTTATATATTATAGAATATGAGACAATGCAAGTAAGAAATGATTCAACCTATGAAGCGAAACCAATTCGAATCATTGATGGATCTGTCAAAAACTTAAGAAGAAAAGAAATTTCTTTAGTCAAAGTGATTTGGAAGGGTTGTCACTGAAGAAGCAACATGGAAACTAAAATACGAGATTAAGAAGAATTACCTAGAATTATAACAAATATATTAGTGAATTTTGGGGGCGAAATTCTTAAAAGAATGGGAGAATTGTAACACCCTATTTTCATATAATAATTTGTGTAACAACAGTTTTAATTCATGTATCGAAGTTAAATATTGTCTTACTTGATAATTTATATATTAACATTCATTCTAAAGAACATATCAAAAAGTCAAAATATAGGTATTAATTGTTCAAAGTAAGATAGTAAATTAACAAGAATAAGCTTGAAATATGTAATACCAATTCAAGAATAATATTTATTAGGAAATTAAGAGATATTATGTTGAGTGTTAATAATTGGATGTAAAAATTTATACTAACAAATGAAAAGATAAAAAGGTAGTTGGGTGGTGCATAAATGTACTATAATTTGCCACTCATTATAAATTTTACCATGACTTTTTGAGCCTATATAATGGGGAAGGGTTAGTTATGTGTGTATATATGGAAGGGTTAAAAAAAAAGGAAGAAGATAGTGTCAAGAAATGGGTTTAAAAGTGGTGTAAAGGAAGAAAAGAGAGTGAGAAAGAAAGGGAAGAAAGAGAAGGAAAAGAGGAAAGATGAGGGAGAATGAAGGAAAGAAAAAAAAAGAAAAGAGATATTAAGGTTAGTGTATTAAAAAGGAAGCTTAACATGTATACACTATTTTCACCTGTCTACGAAATTTAAAGGTAGAAAATAAATTTGTTTTCATGCAAAATAAAACTATGGCTACATATATTGATTATTATTATTATTTTATGTATCGTCTTTTTATATTAAAGATGTTCACTGTCATTTATTATTGTCATTTTATTTAGTCATTCTTTTATATTTATGGATGATTATATACCTAAATATTAATTAAAATAATACTAATACTTAATTAATAAGAATCCCTTCTCCATTCATTTTCCTATAGATTACCATGCTTTGATTTGTTTTTTATTTTATCGATTAATTAAAATTAAGATTCTATTTCCTCCTCACCAGTCCTATCAATTTACCACGTCCTATTTTCTTCTTTTTATTTTATCACCTATGGGTTCTCTTCTTTCCTCACTGGTCTAGTACATATTACCGCCATTTCGGTTTCTTCTTTTTATTTTACTTTCTTTTTTAATATTGATATGATTCATTATTTAATTCAAGTTAGTTTAATATTTTCTTTTTTATTTATGTCGCCATCTATTACACATTATTTTATCATTCTTCTATTTTAAAATTTATCATATTATTTATATAATATTATATTAATTTGAGTTGTTAATATTTATAGTAATTTCTATAAGAAACCTAAGTTAGAGGCAAAATATAATTAAGATCTAATATTAAAAATAAATGAAAGGTACTTTACATGAATTTAGAATATTAAGTTAATTGTGACTTTATGATAAGAAAAACTAACTCATGGTCCTTGATGAAAAGTCAAAAGAAAATCTAATAAAAATTATCTTAATTTTAGTCCCTTTAGAAATTAATGTTTAGATTGACAAATCTATTGTTAATTTTATCAAGATATTAGTTTATTTTATCAAGCTTAGATTATTTCAATTATTGTGCACTTACTTAAGCTTAATTTTATACATTAATTTATATTTTGTGCACTTATTTCAATTTATTGCCTAATTTTGTGTTTCACTATTATTTGTTGATTATTTTATGATCTTTTATTTAAGCTTTATTTATGGATTAATTTTATGCATTTTTTGATGTTAATTTATGCACAATAACAATGAATTAATTTAAGAAGAAGATGTTTGATCAAAATTTATCGCTAATTGCTGAGAAGACATATGGATAGATATAAGATCATTTTATATTACCTGTCTTAGTTAGAGTGGCATAAAAGTCTTGCTTTATTGTCACAATGTTAAAGAACAACACCAAAGAATAGGAATTTCCTAAGATAAGGCTTTTAACTATGCGTGAGACAAGACAAATGGAAGTAAAAAGTAAAGTAAGAAAATCATAATTTTAGTAAGATTTGCATAACATGCTCTGCATGACATATTTTATTTATCATATGATATTTGATTATATTCATATGTTCTTATAGACCTTATTTTTTGTAGATAACTTAAACCAACTATATTTTAAATGTTTTAAAATCATTCATTTCAACGAGAATTTTTCAATTCTCATTTTTCTTTATTTTATTTCTAGTGGTTTCAGATAAGCCAAGTAATGCCAAATGGAAGGTAGCTACCATGAATTTATGGACTTATGTTTAATTAATGTGTGATTTTCTATTGCGGATTTTAGAAATGTTCAGTTTATAATTAATGGTATTAAATACTTATGACAGAACCCTATACTTGTAATCTTTTTACTTAATGTTAACCGTTGTGATTCATGTGTAAATTCATATTATTAGCTTTTATTTGAACAAGTGTTATTATCCTTCCCTAATTGCGCCTTTTTCGAGAGGATGCCCACCTATCAGCATGATGAGCGAAAAATAGAGAAAATTCTCATATTAGCAGGAGCTCACATATCAGCATTGAAGACAATCACATTAATACAAAAAATGATGATTGGTCCCTTACAACTTGTTGTAAATGATCAATGATTGTTATATGGTATATAGCCGTAAGAAATCAATTGAAAATAGCCATCACAACTAAGATCACAGCAAGAAAGATAAAAGCAAAACACTAAAAGGGATATGAAGATGTAAAATCATTCAATTGTACCCGGTAGAAAATGGCCATCAAATAAGAAGTGACATCGAACTAAAATGATTGTAATTGAAAAATATGTTACATATATGAATGTAGAAGAAAAATTGTTGATGATAGAAGAATAATGCAAAAGAAAGAAGAAAAAAAGAGAAGAATGAAAAGGACGGTTGTAGAGTATAAAAATTTCAAAAAAGAAAAAGAAAAGAAAAGGGATAGAAAAAACAAATAGCGTGAAGGAGAAATTTAGGGCTTGAAGTTCATAGGAGAGGGAGAAAATGAGTATATACTGTTTAAAATGTTCTGATCATAATTCACTTGGATAACATAAATGGAAATTTCATTTTTTAGTGTAAATTAGATAACACCATTTCTAAAAAACAAAGCTCTGGAATAAATAGTAAAAACCAGATCATATAAAATCATTGTTTCATGTTTGTGGTTTTAAATCATAATTTTCGTTTCCTTTCCACTCATTTTCTCTTCATCCTCAAAAACAACTGTGTTTTTTTTGGTCGAAATTAAAGTGGCATTAGTAATTTATAAAGAGTAATGCTTACTGATTTGGGATGTATATGTGTGTGCAAACTAAAAAAATTACGTGACCTAAATTTTACATATAATTAAGAAAGTTATATTTTTTTTTTAGCTTTTGAAAAAATTGATACTTGAGTTTTGTATCAAATATAAAAAAGAGTAAACACCTAAATTGGTCTCTAATAATTTTTTTGATGGATAAATTAATTCTTAATAATTGTAAACACCCAAATTGGTTACAATTGTAAAAATGGGCAACACAGTTAAAGCTTGCTAAGGCTAACAAGGAGAGCTTGGTTGAAGATGAGGAGGTGAATGACGGGTGGTTGAGCTTCACATATTATTAGTCTAGCCTTCTATCAATGGAGTTCTCCTTGTTTAGCTTATTTCCTCTAAGATGAGTTTCAGTTCTCCAATGAAGCTCTTTTTTTTTCTTTATATTGAGGAATGAGTTATAATGTCCTATCTTAATACTTGTGAAAAATCAATTTGGATATTTACAATTATTAGAAATTAATTTATCTGTAAGTGAAATTGTCAAGGTCAATTTGAGTTTTTACTCTATAATATATATATATATATATATATATATATATATATATATATATATTTGTTAAAGTGTTCCGTGTTTCTGTCTTCCTCCTCCTCTTCCTCCTTAATACTCACTCACTGACTCACTCCTTCCATTCCATTCCGTTCCTCAATCAACTCTCAAAGCGGCGTGATTTGGCATTGCTTGCATCCTTCCTTGCTAGAAGAAACAAGAGAAGAAGAGAATGGAGGTGGAGTTGGAGCCTCGGGTGAAGGCTCTACCTTACAAGGTGAAAGCGATGTCGAGGGAATCCCCTTCCCAGAAGGCACTCCACGTCCTCGACGCCGACCTCCGCACCCACTGGTCCACCGCCACCAACACCAAGGAGTGGATTCTCCTCGAACTCGACGTCAGTCCTACACACCCTCCCTCCCTCCCTCCTCCTCCTTCTCTTTCCCTCTTATTATTTGCTTCACAAGAAAGAAATTCTCTCGCCAGCAATGCCGCAAAGTTTTATTATCGTCGTTTTTGTTTGTTTTTGCTTCGTTGTTCAGCTTTAGGGCTGAATTGAGTTTTTCTTTTCTTTTTTTTTTCTGTTAAAAAAAATTCTTTTGTGTTTTGGTGATTGGCTTTGGATTTCTTGTTTGAAGCATAAGCTGGCGTTGAATGAGTATTTAGGTTTGGAGTTTTTGCTCTTGTGGCCTGTGCCCATGCTGAAAAGATAATAATTTTTTTTTGGGGGAAAAATCGAGTGTTCTGAATGGAGTTTCTCTTTATTTTTTTTAATTTTTTTCTATGCAAAGGTAAGTATAGGGATTCTTTCGTGTATGTTAGAGTAGTGATATTGGAAAAGGAGAGTTTCTCGCGATGTGTGGTGATTGATACAGAATGATTTGTTTGCAAGGTGCGTACTGCTCTTATTGTGCTATGTAATTCTAGTTCTGGAACAGTTGGGAACTTGTTCTTGCTTTGTGTGTTCTGTGCTTCGGGTTACCACTGTGTGGGAGGGTTTATTTTGGAGGTGATTTTAATTTTTTTTGAGTATTTTTGGAAAGAATAATGTTTTATTTATACTTAGGTTGCATGGGACATTGTGCTGATATGGGATTTACATCGCATTCAATGGTAAATGGGGGTGTGAGTTGGCACATTTACCAATAACACATCTGTTTTGGAAATGGATAGAGGCAGGTGTGGAACTTGAGGAAAAATGTGAGGGGTATCGTGTTGATAAAAATAATTGTTTTTCTTTGGTGCAACAGGATGTTTTGTGTTAACACTTTTTGAATTGCTGTCCAAATGAAAGCTAAATTACCTTTGGTGGGGCATTGAAATTGTTGTGACACTGGGAAGTGTAATATTATGCATCTCATCGCATTTCTAAATGGTATTCATATTGGTTTCTATGTTGTAGGAACCTTGCCTATTGTCACATATACGGATTTATAACAAGTCTGTACATGAGTGGGAGATTGCAGTTGGCTTGCGGTACAAGGTTAGTGGCTGAAAATCGTCAAACAATGACCACTGGGAACTGATACTCCTCTTGAGAAAGATGCACTTGCGTTCATTCAATTAATCTTTTTCTTTTTTTTAGTATATATAGTTGTTCCTCTTCAATTGCATATGATGTCACTTATGATGCCTTTAACTATGCATTTTCTGAGAAGGAAAGTGCCGCTGTGCACGCTTTACTGATTAATACTTGCTTGCCAGCCAGAGACCTTCCAAAAAGTTCGACCACGTTGTGAAGCACCTAGACGTGACATGATCTACCCTACAAACTACACTCCATGTCGATATGTGAGGATATCTTGTTTGCGTGGGAATCCCATTGCCATTTTCTTTGTTCAGGTATGCTATTATAGCTTTGCTTTCTGCTCTTGATCATGTGTTGTTATTCCACATTTAAATCTCATGGGATTGCTAGGAGCGTGTTTGGTTTAGTTGTTTTCCATTTTCATTTTCAATGAAAACAGAAAACATGTCTGGTTGAACATTTGAGAAAATGTTTTCATGAAAATATTTCCTAAAACACTCAATGAACTGAAAATGTCAATTTCGCGTTTTCATCATTTTCATTGTAAGCCATTGGAAACATGAAAGCGGTGAAAACGCAATGGCACACTCGTAATATCGACAAATGTTTTTTCTTTCCTTTTTTTTTTTATATTTCTTGTTCTTCTTTTTTCTGTCATCGCATCGCTAACAGGAGCCACTTAGACCCCCTAAATCAAAGCCTCTATCTTCCTCACAATATCACCGCCATACATCATTCCTTCATCCTCCACAGACATTGCAAGCTACCATTGACTAGCCACTACCTCCATTGTCCGCACCAACCAGTCATGCTACCAAAACAGAAGCCCCCATCACCTCTGCCCAGCCTTCAACCGCAAAATTTCTCAACCTCACCATCCCTTCACAAACACCATGTCATCTCTCACCATTCTCATCCCATGCGGCCACCATCAACCCATAACCCTGTTGCGAAATAACTCACTTCCGCCACCATCATCCCATCTCGACTAGCCGAGCCATGAGTCATCCTCCATTGCAACTGCTCGTCGCATCGCACCTCGTATTGCCTCTGGCATGCTTGCTTCTACCTCACTCACCCATTGCTGCATTGTGCCTTTTTTCTTTATGGTCCGACCCATGGATGCACTGTGCTTTGTCACTTCCGCTGGCCACCCATTCCTCTCTTTCTCAATTTTAGTCTTAGGGCTGAAGCTTTACCCATCATTGTTGTTTTTTATTGTTTTTTTAAGCATGTTTGAGTTTTTGGGCTTTGTTGGTCTGGGTTGTTTTTGTCATAGATTTTGTTTTTGGTGTGCAGTTAATTGACTTAACTTACTTGACACAAAAAAAGGTTTCAAGGAAGCCTTTTAATTCTGAAAATTTCATATTGAAAATAAACAAACCAAATATATTTTCATTGTTTTTCTTATTTGAAAACAAGATCTACTTTTATAAAACAAACACATTTTCTAAAATTTGAAAATCTGAAAATGAAAATCGTTTTCAGAAATTGAAAACAGAAAATATTTTCACAAACCAAACTCACCCTAGATTTTTTTCTTCAATTTCTCTATGCCATTTCGTTAAAGGGATAATGGAATTTTTATTTATTTTTCACACTTCTTGATAAGATCCTAAATATTTAAATCTTTTTGATGGGCAATTTGGTCTTTTTCAATTTGGTGTATTTTGTTGGACGGTAGTTGATAATATTTTTAAAGGCTTAGATTTTCTTGTTTTGGTTATTTGGTAAAGTATAAAGCACAATTACATTGATAGGGTGTTGTTTCTGCATGTCCGACATGTGTCAGACAGTAATAATAAAATGACACATCTCGGACACAACAGGATACAATGTGGAGCTGTTGACACAGCATTGCCTCGGCATGGACACACCATTTATTTATTTATTTATTTTGTTTTGTTTAGGCGTTTTAAAATTTGAAAGTAACAGTTATTTTCATTATAGCAACCCAAATAAAAAAACCAGCCCAATGTCTACTGAACCCAGTAAAATCACTTCTCACATTTGAGAATTGAGACCCATTTTTGATTTGATACCCCTGCCAGTTTTCATTGAGCCCCAAGTACCTTCAGTTCATTTCCTTCACTATTCCATATTTCCATGTACTTATATGTGGCTAGTCTACTAGAAAAAGCTCATTTAAGATTTTTGTTTTGGAAATGTCAATAGAAATGATGCTCCATTTATTTTTTGAGGGACTTAGAAAATAACCAAGTATTGGTATTTGGGTGTCTATGAATATATGAAGTTATTGTTATTATTGAATTTCATATATATATATATATATATATATATATATATGTATATATATTCTGAGTTATGAATATATATTTTTAAATATCTAGTGTTATACACACACACATCGTGTCCATATCCTACAATTTTTTGAATTTGGCGTGTCTTTGTATCCTGGAGGTGCCACGTGTCAGTGTTAGTGTTTCATAAAAGGAGTATAGAGTGAGTAATATGTCATAAGTAGAGAATGCTACAAAACAAGCACATAAAGGGGTTGTTTGGCAACTAGAAAAACCAATTTAACATGGTGAAAAATATAACCAGTTGATTGACTAATTTTTGGATGTAAACTGATTCTTCTGTTGTTTCTCTGAGCTTTTATGGTAATTCCTAGATTCATTAGGCATGTGAGGTTCATGTTCTTATACTTCTATTATAATATATGAGTTCTTGAAAACTTATGATTTAAAGAATCAAATGGTTGTCACTTTTCATTAGTTTGAACTTGTTTTTAGTTTTTACCCCTCTCTCTTGCAGCTGATAGGAGTTTCTGTGGCTGGTCTTGAACCTGAGTTCCAACCGGTAGTTAATTACTTGCTACCACATATTATATCACACAAACAGGATCCTCAGGACATGCATCTCCAGGTTGATTGAATCTTTGCTGCTATAAATATGCTTATTATTTGTTTTATTTTGTCTACTATTATTACTCGTATTTCCTTTCAGATGTTTCATAGTTTGTTAATTGTAGTTGTTGCAAGACATGACAAATCGGTTGCTTGCATTTCTTCCACAACTAGAGGTAAAATTAGGCATTCTTCTTTCATAACTTTGTCACACTTCCTCCTTTTTTTCCCTTCTGTTTTCCGTACTGCTTTTGTGCCATTGATTGAACATTGTATACATTGTATATAAACTTTAGGCAGACCTAGCAAGCTTTCCAGATAGTCCGGAGTCTAACCTACGCTTTCTATCCATGCTTGCTGGTCCTCTTTATCCTATTCTGCATGTGGTGAATGAAAGGTTAGTTTGCTCTTTACAATCTCTTCGCTGGCTAATCGTTTGTCATTACTGGGAAATTTTGTTTGGTATGGGTTTTCTTTGTTGATAGTTCCTAATCTTGTTTGGCTGTTCTTGACGAATGTCATGTTTGAAGTTCTTGAAAAGAAGTTTTCTGATCTATACAAACATGATGAAGGTTTAAAGCAAGTGTTCTAAGTGTTCTCCTTGTGTAAAAATGTTGAAAGTTGGGAAAAATATAAATTAGCTAAGAAAGAGACCAAAATAGCTGTGAGCAAAGCGAGAGCTGGAGCATTTGGTCAATTATATCAATTCTTAGACACTAAAGAGTGGGAAAGAAGTATTTATGAGTTTGCTGAAGGTAGGGAAAGAAAGACAAGTGATTTAAACTGGGTTAAATGGATCAAGGATGAAGGTAAATTTTTTTTTTCAAAGTAGAAGATATTGAGGAAAGATAGAAGAGTTATTTTCGCAAGTTATTTAATAAGTCCTCAACACTCTTTGCTCTCAATAGAGTAAACACTATAGAGGACACAAATTTTGCAGTTTATAGTAGATTTGGGAGTTTGATATAAAAGAAGCATCAAAGAGGAAGGATTCTTCTTTTTTGGATAAAAGAGTTATGTTGAGACTTGAGAATAAGATAGGAAATTACAAGAAGATTAGAGGACAAGGGATCCTCTATACAAGAACCAAAACTAGCTTGAGAATGAATTATAGCTTTCCAATATTAGCCCTCTAGGAAGACTATGAGCTTCACACCAAATAGAGGCTAAATGTCTAATTCTACCCCACAAAAGTTGCTTGTCTGAAAATCTGTCATGGAAGGTGCAAGGAAGTTTGACTAGCATTGGTTGAGAAGACAAAGACTAGTTTGTACTTGTTTGGTAACGTGAGAATAAGACTGATAAACTAGTGAGACAAATGGATCAAATGGAAGATGGTCGAGTACTTTAATCAATAGAGGGAGTCCACGGAAAGTTTTATTGATAATTTGGTTTTTGATAGAGCAGAGTGTAATAAATTGATCTCTGTCACCTGCCCACCCTACTGGGGGATGAGGCTTAGTTATTGTGTTCCTTTTGGAAATTAATTGTGTAGTTCTTGGCTTAAAATTAACATGCACTGAGTTGCTAAGGATTTTAATTTGGTTTTATTATACTTGGTAACTTAATCTGTAGTTAAAATGTAAATCACTTTTAAACCTGAAGCTCCTGAAGTACATCTCATTTATCTTTGCATGTGTGCATTGACTATTCTGCTATTCATAATTGCTTTAATAATATAGTTTGTGTAATTACAGGACTACTTCAAAGCCTTCTGGCAATATCACAGATCTTGATGTCTCCAAAATTAGTCAACCGTCACCGGCCCTAACCGTTTCCTCTAACTTTGAGGTAGCTTCTGCAATTGTTTATTTCTCTAACACTGGAATGACAATTTCTTTCTTGTTGGATAGACAAAGAATTTTATCAATATGAATAGATAGAATTACATAAAGTGAAGAAGATAAGGAATCCTCTCAAACCAAAGAACAGAACATAAAACCGACAGGAAAAAAGAAAAAATCAATGCAATATAGGTACTAAATTCCTCAACATATCATTTACATAAACCCATGAGACAAGGCCATGAGCTTTGCAAAAAATAGATGCAAGACTCCGTTACTTTTTTTTTTCTTTTTTTCT
Source organism: Dalbergia oliveri (assembly GCA_030441495.1). Lineage (NCBI taxonomy): Eukaryota > Viridiplantae > Streptophyta > Magnoliopsida > Fabales > Fabaceae > Dalbergia > Dalbergia oliveri. The sequence continues at coordinate 8,694,748 of JAMLFY010000016.1, forward strand.
TTTTTCACTTTAGGTTTTGTCTTGAATCCCATCTTTATTCTTTGGTAATTTTACTTGCTTTACATTACTTAGTGTCATAGTAGTCAATAGCGGAAAATTGCCTGCTGTAATGCTGGAGCTGTGTGGAGTGGCTGGAGGATGCAACAGAGGAGACATCACGTCGTGTTTAAGTGTCACGGCTCTCGCAGCTACAAATCGCAGTGGATCACGGGTGAAATCACGTCGTGGCAGCCTCGATTCTGGGGTAATGATGGAAAACCCGACTATGTTCTGCTCTCCAACCATCATCGCCTCCGTTTGTCATCCTTTTGCTTCGTTGTTCCCAGTCACAACATCCTTCACTTCACATTTCGTCCTCTTTTCCAGTCAAGAAGCGGTGCAGCTGCTCTCTCTCCTTCCAGTTAGGGTTTCTTTTATGTTTAGGGGGATTTGTTTTTTAATTTTGCTGAAACCTATGTTTGGGCTTTGTTATTTGGGCCGGGCTTGTTTCTTCTCTTTTCTTTAGTTGGCTTCTTCCTTCTTCAATTAAGAATTGGGCCTTTTATTTAAGCTTAGAGGCTTATTCAACCCAAAAAAAAAAAAAAAAGAGAAAAGCTTAGGGCATGCTTGGTTTCAATTTTCAATTTTCATTTTCAGTTTTTAGGATTTTGTGAAGGAAATCCTGAAAACTAGAAATGAAAATTGAAAATTGGAATTTGTAGGGCTGTTTATTTGAGTTTCCAGTTTTTAGTTTTCTGGATTTTGTTAAGGAAATACTGAAAATTCTGAAAATTACAAATTATAGTTTGTAGTTTTCAGTATTTCTTTTAAAAATCTTGAAAACTGAAACCAAACAGACATATAGTTTTCAGAATTTTCAGTATTTCCTTCATAAAATATGGAAAATTGTAAATGAAACTGAAAACTGAAAGTGAAAACTGAAAACAGGAAATTGAAAATGAAACCTAAAACTGTTTTCTAAAACTATACTTACCCTTGGAGGCTTAAATTCTTTTAAGGGATGACGTCATTTTTATTTTATCTCTTATGCTACTAAATTTCATACATATTTACTTGTTATTTAAACCTTAGACTAATGGTAATTAAATGTTGACAATATAGATTATAAATTTTGATTATTAATAATGAATATATGTATAATTTTGGATATTTTATTTATTTATTTATTTATTTTTTATGTTTGAACATTATATTTTGTAGTATGGTTACATAATATTTTGTTATATTTTTCACTATATTGGCTATCCTGCTATACGGCATCCCGCTATTGTGTATTTAGGGCCGGCCGCTCCGTGCTGCTGTCCAGGATTAACTACTATGCTTAGTGCAGGATTAACTACTATGCTTAGTGCTCCATGTATTTATTATTAATTCCCACTTTCATGACTTTTTGCTCTCCCCTACCATTTTCTCAATGCAGCCAAGGAGATCACGAAGTGCATCACCTCTTATCTTGTCTGCCCATCGTGCTGTAGTCTTTCGGCCAGATGCAATTTTTGTGCTATTGAGGAAGGCATATAAAGATTCTGATGTCAGATCTGTTTGTAGAACGGTATTTATCTCTAATTTGTTTATTTAAATTAATTCTCCTTTTTCTTTTGACTGGAGGGAGTTTATCTTTCTTCTGTTTTTTCCGTTATATATATATATATATATATATATATATATATATATATATATATATATATATCTGGGTCTACATTTTCCTTTGTTTCAGGCATCTAGAATTTTGCAGAAGCTCATAAATCCCAATACCAAGCAAGATATATCTAACCCTCAAAATGATGTATCATCTATTTCGGAGGAGAAATCAAATTTGGAACTGTCTAGTTCTTTCACTTTATTTGATTATTCGAACCTGTTTGGTGATGAGTTCCGTTTGCCAGATGAGCACTGGGATTGCAGTTATCTTAATATACTAGATATAGGGGCAGTGGAAGAAGGGATTATACATGTTCTATATTCTTGTGCATCACAGGTTCCTTACAGTAAAATGATATATAAATTATAATTCCTTGTGCCCATTTTTTTCAGAATTTGCGCCTTTTATGTACATTGTATAACACCCTGCGGTTTGCAGCCTGTTCTTTGCAGCAAGATGGCTGAGAGAGCTTCAGACTTTTGGGCTGCACTGCCACTTGTACAAGCACTGCTGCCAGGTTGACTGTTACTAATGAATTGGCCTTGAGATTTAAAACAGGTTTACAGCATAATGAATTTGTGAATCATTCTGAAATAATGAAAACTTTTGAAATGGAAATTTCCTGCTTATCATTTCCCCTATTTGAAGAAAGCCGGCAATAGTTTTTGCTACTTTGAAGAATTATAGAATGCATGATTTTACTGGAGCAAGGCTTTCATCTTGTACAATGATAATATGGGAAATGGAGGATAGAATGGTTTTCATCTTGTTCCTTGCCTTTTGGGTTCAAAATAGTGGTTGAGGGATGACTTTGTGAAAACTCATGGCTCTTGCATATGCATTGTGGTTGCACTTAGGATGTGGAATGGAAATGGAGGTGGTTATGGCTATGGTGGTGGTTGTGATCGTGGTCGCAAGTTGGTGTAGAGGTGTGAGGATTGTTTTCGTTAGTTATGGACTTAATTGAAAATGGAATCAAAAGTAAGGGACGGATTGAAAGCTGAGTAATGGCTAAAACAGTTTTTGGTTTCTCCATATCAAGCTAAGCTACTTAATAACCACTTCAGCATCAGCTGCAATAAATGTTGTCAGTCCACATCACTGTGTTTCATTAATGGAAGTGACTGAATCGTGATGAAAGGATGGCATTGATTGACACTTCTCCATTTAAGGGATCAAATTGGTAAAAAGAAAAAAAGTTAAGGAATGGAAAGGGCTATTTATTTAGCCCATAGGTGAAAATTCCAGATTCCAATTTCAAATTTTCAATGGTATGGCGACATCAGGTTTCAGTTGTTTTACATTTAGATATCAAAGTTCTCATTAGGGAATGTGAGGGATTTATGGTGATTTTAAATAGAGTTAATTCTTAGCAATACCAAAATCAATGGTTTGATGTCTACTTTAAGTTGTTTTATATTTTTTCATCAGAAGATTCCATTCGTGAACATGGCCACGTATTTTTTTTGTGTTTTTGGGGGGGGGGGGTGGTTGCTTAGCTTAAATTGAGGTATGTACAGGTGGAATGTGCTGAGTTGTTGGTCCCTTTCCGTATTTTGTGGAAGTAATGTTTACTTGTCTGATTTTCACTGTGCTACTTAAATTTTTAATAAAATATTATGGAATGAGAAATTTTATATCCATTTGGTATGAATTTTATTAACTTCAGTTTCCTTTTCTAATTTTTCTTAAGTAAGATTGTCATGGCTATTATGATTGCTTTTATCAAAATTAATTTCATAAATGTTTGATTTTCTCTCTGTTTTTGGTAGCTCTACGCCCATTGGTGAGCAATCCTTTTGAGGTTGTTGATGAGACATTTTCTCAGTGGCAGCAACCTATTGTGCAACGGGCCATATCTCAGGTTATATTTTGAAAAGCTTTTATATGGACTCAACTGATAAGATGGTTTAAATGGGTTCTTTGTCACAAATTGAAACTTTGTTCTCCCGATGTGGGCCATATATGCAGATTGTTGCCACAGCAACATCAGACACATATTGTTCACTTCTTCATGCATGTGCCGGTTATCTCTCTTCGTATTCGCCATCTCATGTTAGTCAACTGCTATTTCTTAATTTTAAACTATAATTTCATTGTTTTTTCATCTATATTCTGTAGTCTTCTGCTTGATTTCCGTGATATATAATTGTATCACTCTCATGTTCGGTCAATCTAACTCATTTTTCCTCAGACCTGAAGTAGAACAGTTTATTAGAGGTTGGGTTAAAGTCTCTATTGATAAAAGATGGAATTCATTGAGAAGAATAAAAGAAAATTACAAGAAGGAAAAATAAAAAAACGAAAACGACAATGAAAAAGGAGAAAATATAACGGAGCAAAGCTTCTCCAAGTATCTATATATGTGCCATTTGCTTTACACCACACAGAAATAGATAGTTTAATCTTATCCCAAGTATGAAATTTCCTTGAAAATATGAGCACTATACTCAGCTAATGCACCATTAGGGGACATCTCTACTAGCTTTGGTTGCTTTGCACATTAAAGTGATCAGCTGACAAATGTTCTTACCAAATCCTTGAGAAGTCCTCAAAGTAATTATATATGTAACAAGCCTGAGGCATATGATCTATATGCTCCAATTTGAAGGGGATTGTTGTGCATATTGATTAGTGAACAGAGGGAATGATAGATTAACCGTGGAAAACATGAAGTGATTAAGGGTGCATTTGGTTTCAGTTTTCATTTTTATTTTTTCAGTTTTTAGGATTTCCTGAAGAGGAAATACTGAAAACTATGAAACCTAAGGGCCTGTTTGCTTTACAGTTTTCGGTTTTTAGTTTTCAGTTTTCAGATTTGTGAAGGAAAAACTGAAAAAACTAAAAACTCAAAATTTCAGTTTTCAGTTTTTTCTTCATAAATCTAAAAACTGAAAACTGGAAATTACAAAGTAAACAGCCCTAAAAAATTCAGTTTATTTTTCATTTCCAGTTTTCAATATTTCCTTCCTAAAATCCTAAAAATTGGAAAATTTAAAATGAAAACCGAAATTAACAGACCCTAAGTCTTCGACCACATTCTTGTAAATCATTGGCATATTAAATTTATATTGTTTATATATACTTGTATGATAAAAGGTGAGTCTCGGTGCGCAGTAACGTTGCTACCTTATGATTTAAAGGTCAAGGTCTCAAATCTTGGAAATAGCCTCTCTCCAAAGCGGGGTAAGGCTGTGTACATCTACTCTCCCCAAACTCCACTAGGTGGGAGCATCGTGTATTAGGCCGCCTTTTATGTATTCTTGTATGATGAGTGAAACAAGTTATACAACGGGCTCTTCCTCTCCCTTTCTTTTTACTAACCTAGTAATAACAATTTATAGATGTATACATGTTTACTCTCTTGAGTTATCCACTTACTTGAAATTAACTATTGTAAAGGCTAGAGCTGCCTGTGTGCTGATCGACTTGTGCTCTGGTGTGCTAGCACCATGGATGACTCAGGTGATTGCAAAGGTATGCTTGAACTTGATTCCACTTGTTTTAAGAAATTCTCAAGAGATGTTTTATTCCTTATTTGTTTCTTTTTGTCCATTCTTGTTATTATCATTATTTTTTATCATCATCATCATCATCATCATCACTTTATGATATCAAAACCTGGTTTTGGTTCTTGGTCTGTACACTTTCCTTATCAGGTTCAAACTTCACGTGTTAAGTGTGGTGCGTGTTCACAGTTATTTCCTTATCTATTCTGACTTGCTCAATATGAGGTGTACTTCAAGTCACCAACTTTTGATGACTAGCTTTAGTGTTTTGCTCTGGGGTAAGGACGTTAAGATTTTATTGCAGTGTGCAGTCTGTGCAACTCTCAGCTTGTGGGGGGAAAAAATAAAAGCTTTTTTCCATGGAATTTTTCTTCATTTTCTCAAAAAATATTAATTATCTTAATATTTTTTATACATGTCATTTAAATAAAAATCGCTTTTTTCATTAAAAAACTTAAACATATGGGACAAATGATGACAATAGATTAGGATAGTTTATGTGGTGTTGCAGATAATTTGGTTTCCTTACTTCTAACAATCTTATCTCATTAAGAACCATTTTTTATTCTCAAGGAGTTTATCTTATATTTAAATAGATATTTGTTCCCTTATCTATTAAGGATTAGGAGTCCAGTATTAGTATAAAAAGGACTTATGGGTTAGTATTTTGCACCAGATTATTATGCAAAAGAGAATATTATTAGAGTCTTTGTTTTCCAATTGTTCCCTTCGTCCTTAACTAAACCCTGATAGTTCAATAGGGTATCAAAGTCTCTCTGATCAAATAGCATAAAGTTCGGAATTTAGTGCCCTCATTCTTCTAATATGGGGTTGAAGTGCTGCACAAAGTATGTGGGTTTATATAATGTCCATGCTTCAAGCCCTAAGGGCTTTTGTGTAAGGGGTTATAATAGACATGTAAAACAATTCATGTGTCTTCACCTAATGGCTTTGGGGGAGTGATGATTCATCAAATGATATCAGAATTCTATTCTAGTAATACTATCTCCCCTGATCTGTCCCTTCTCTATTACGATGCCAAGTTCCTAAATGTGTAAATTCTGCTTGTTATAGAAATTGGAACCAGAATTTACTGAAGTAGGGAGTCCTTTTCTGATGATAGGAAAATAACAGTACAAAATAGGGATACAAGACAAGTCTTGCTATTATAAGGACATTAGAAGGACTAAGAATAGAATATATAATGCACAGGCACTTCAAGGGGCCTGCACCTCCCTGCTTATTCATACTCAATTGTTGCCTAACTCCTTCCCACCTCCTTCTGCCCTTTATCCTTCCTTCAACCAACTTCCTCACTTCTTCACTCTTAATTAGTCATGTTCTCTCTCCCCACACCACTTTAGCATCCAGTTATCTCCAATGTGAATATTCCCTACCTCCGTTTTTTACTTCCAACGCGATCTGCTACTATGTCACTTGTATTTCTTCTCCTACCTTACACATTGCTAATGGGAGCCTAACAGTTTGGTATACAATGTTTCACCGTACCTTAAATTTCAGCAATTGTTGTTTAGCTTTCCTGTTGGCTGTGAAAAATTTCCAGTCTCCGATAACCTAGTTATGCCTTCCACCAATGTCTTCTTATCTATCCTTCATATTTGTCTTCTCCTTTGGCCTCATCCTCACCTCTCCACCCTATCTGATCAGTTTTCAGCAGCCTCCTAGTGTTGAATTTGCTGTAATGTATGCCAGCCTCCTATCGTGAATCATGCTGATGGTAATTTCACTGATGTGTCATGCTAGTGGTACACACCAGCCTTAGTTTCAATTTCAAAGTTTTTTGGTTCTCCAAAGTTTTCTGGTGTTCGAAGCCTTCAAATGTGGTTTAGAGAAGTTTAGGCCTTGCTGTGCTTGATTGCTTGACAAAAATATTTGCCAGGAGGATGATCAGTCCTGCCATCTTGCTAAGTTAACAAGGATCACTTACTCTCCAAACTCGTCGTAGCTTTCTGCTGTTTGATTGCATTTTTTCCTTTATAACACCTACTAATTTAAAATCTAGTGGATTAATTGTTCTATTTTTTCTTCTGCAAAACAAAAAATGTAAAAATAAGTTTTGCATTAACAAGTGGTTAATTTTTTAGTTACTTATAATTCTTTTGAGGGTTAGTTAAGGTAAAAGTTGGATTTACACTTATGGGTGCGTGTCAAGACATAATTGTTATTATTAAATATTGTTTGATTCCAAATTTATGGACCTCTTTTGCATAGGTTGATCTTGCTGTGGAGCTCTTGGAGGATCTTTTGGGTGTGATACAGGTTTGTTTGTCATTCTTTCTTACATCGTGTTTTCATGGACACTGATCTTTATTTCTGTTTGTCTCATCGAAACTTGTATGATGATTTGTAACTTATGGGCATCGATCTTAGGCCATCTTCATGTAGCTAGGTAGCTATGACCTTTTGTACTATGCATTTGTTGAATAATGTAGGTTACAGTGCCTGAAAGTTGGTTCCATGCTGCCATCATTTTGTGGTTGCTGATTATTGTTCTTTACTAAGCTTTATGCTATGGTTTCAAATTAAGACTGGCTTGTCTTTCAGGATGCTCACAATTCACTTGTTCGTGCTCATGCTGCCTTGAAGTATATCTTGCTTGCCCTATCCGGGCATATGGATGACATGCTGGGTAAATATAAGGTACTTCACGTACTTCAAAAGAGCATTTAAAACTGTTGAATTTTCCCCACCCTTTCTTTTTCCTTCCATTTTTTGCTGGTACATTCTGCTCGAGATATGAAACTGGAAGTTTCAGTGCCAAATTAACCCGAAAGTTTTAGATAGTACTTGGAGGCCTAGGAATGGTGATGAAGTTTATAAGAGGGAACAAATATATTAAGATGAAGAGAAAGAATTATAAAGCGTAAGGAGAATAAGGAATCCTTCTAAATCAAAGAAAAAAGAATGCAAAAAAGAAAGATCAGCGATAGAAAGCTTTCTGATCTTTCACAATATCTTTTAGAGAAACCTAAGAAAAAGGTCTGCGACCTTTGCACCAACAACAAGCCGCTGAATCTTATCTCAAATCAAGTGTCAAAGTAATGATAAAGACTAAGGAGGACAAGGAATCCTTCTACACAAAAGAAAAAAAAAATCACGAAAAAGAGAACAATCAGTGCAAGAAAACTTTTTGAACTCTCACAATCTTTTAGAGAAACCTAAGAAAAAAGTCTGAGCTTTGCACCAAAAGACGTTAACCATTGAATCTTATCTCAAATCAAGTAATGTGTCAAGGTAATGATATCTGAGTCTGATCAAACACACAAAATTGTAGTATAGAGTATAGACTGCAGATTGCCACAAATGTTTTGCCTCCTCTACCAAAGTCATGGAAGCTCACTGTCAAAAATTGGTCTAGGGACCTAGGACACACTGATATGACCCCTAGGATAACCAATGTTACAAGAAGAAGAAGAAACTAAGCCTTATTCTACTAGGTGAAGTCGGCTACATGGATCAGACGATGCCATAACGTTCTATTGTGTATCAAGGATAACGAAAGTGTATGTGATGAAAATTACCATGAGGTCAAAGGTGAGGGACAGGGGCGCACTATTGTATAGCTAACTATTGAGCTGGCATGAAAATTGGGGGGAATAGAGGATCTTGTGGGATTTGGGTAAGGGGCACATTTGTACGGGGAGAGTATATTGGGGGTAAAAGTACAGTTGGGAGATATTGGGAGACACTGAGCCTCTCCAAGTCTTAGGGTGTTCTTCTGTTATTGTTCATATTTTCATTTCCAGCACTATATCACATTGACATCAGCTCAAGGAATATTAATATTCCAATATTTTTTATTCATTTAATACCAGTTCCTAGCACAAATCCAACATCCATTGAAAATGCCGAATAAGGAGTGACATTAAGTGAGGCACAGGCACCATGCATTACACACATTAGGACAAAGAGCCTTATTTGGCCTACAACCTGCAAAATGTCATTAGCATTAGTTGTATTAAGTTCCTTGGTAGACACTGGTATCTAAGCAAAGAATTGATGAAAAGAATGTGTATTGATATGAGGTTCCTTGGCAAATCACCAAGAACCCTAAGAATCTGTAAGGTAATCTCTACAACTTGAGGGAATTCTAGAACCCTCAATAAGACTAACCAAATGACCAAAGACTCCTAACTAATCCCTACCTTCCTTTATTTATAGACCACTATTTAACTGACTAACTACTAATTGGTTCCCAACATACCTTGATCCAAATAAAAGGATTGACCTTGGTGATAGACGTGGGTTTCCACATTGGTTTATCTACAAGAAAAATCCCCATTCAAAATATAAACGAAGAACTTAAATTAAGGATTTACACGAATATTTCTCAAAAGGACCAGGGGATCAAATAAAGGTGAGAAGCCATATGAATTGAGTCAAGGTGGCCCAAAAGGGGTTCCAAATCAGAATATTCCATGTCTGATAAATTACAGAGAAAGTGGAAATTCCATTGAAAAGGAAAAAAAATTGTAAAAAGGGTTTTTTTTTCTCATTCTAAATTTCTTTCTATAGGATAAAATTAAATAGGCTTATGATATAATTAGAATCAAATTCTATTCCTAGAGATGAGGGAAATATTCTCCTCTTAAATATAATTAGCTATACAATCTCTACAAATAAGGAAAGAACATTATTATCCTAATTAGGGAATACACAGTGTTATGACTGAATATTTACTGCCATAATATTCAGGATATGGTCGAGATCTTTTCAACATTCCCCCTCAAGCTGGGTGGTAGATATCTACCATTCCTAGATTCGAATAAGAGTCTCATAAATAGGCTTGGAGAGGCCCTTAGTTAGGACATCTCTTGTTTGTTTAGTTGAGGGAACATATTCCAAACTTGCACTCCCATTGTCTATCTTCTCCTTTATAAAATGGCAATCAATCTCCACATGCTTGGTCCTCTCATGATGTATAGGATTCTTACCAATGCTGATGGAGCTTTGTTGTCACACGATTTTCATGGGATCATTTGAGGCAAATCCCGATTCTCTAAGCATCTTTTGGAGTCATGTCCTTTCACAAATGCCATGGGACAAGGCTCTAAATTTTGCCTAAGCGTTGCTTCTGGCGACTACTTGTTGCTTCTTACTTCTCCATGTGACCAGGTTTCCCCAAACAAAGGAGCATTATCTTGCTGTGGATTTTTTGTCATGATTTATCCAGCTAATCGATCAGTAAACACTTCAATGTTCCTGTTTTGGTTCTTCCCAAAGTGTAATCCTTTTCCTGGTGATCCTTTCAAGTATTGGAGGATGCGGTTGACAGCTTTCATGTGGCTCTCAATTGGGTTATTCATGAAGCAGCTTACCATACTTACAGCAAAATTGATATTAGGCCTAGTGTGAGTAAGATAGATTAGCTTTCCCACGAGTCTTTGGTATCTGCCCTTATCAGTTGGAGTGTTGTCATCCTCTTCTCCACTTTTCCTCGTTCGATCCATTGGAGTATCCACTGGTTTGCATCCTAGCATACTTGTCTATCTTAGGAGATCTAGTGTATACTTCCTTTGGGACATTGAAATCCCATTTTGTGATCGGGTAACTTCCATTCCTAGGAAGTATTTGAGCTTTTCTAGATCCTTGACTTAAAATTCCTTGGCTAGGAGTCCCTTTAGCTGTTCTGTTTCTTCTTGATCATCTCCTGTGATGACAATGTCATCAACATAGACAATGAATAAAGCTGTCTTGCCTTCAAGAGAATGCTTGACAAACATGGTGTGATCCGTTTGACACTGTATGAAGCCATTTCCCTTGACCACCTTGGTTAACCTATCAAACCAAGCTTGGGTGAGTGTTTGAGGCCATATAAAGACTTGCGTAATCTACATACCTTGCCAACTATCTTTGGTGTCTCAAGACCTGGGGTTATGTTCATGTAGACCTCCTCTTCTAACTCGCCATTTAGGTAGGCATTTTTTATATCAAGTTGGTGTAGGGGCCAATCAAGATTTGTTACAAGAGATAAGATGACACGATTTGTTACAAGAGATAAGATGACACGAATTGAGTTTAGTTTCGCCACCAGGGAAAACGTTTCTTCATAGTCTATACCATAGGATTGTGTGAACCCCTTTGCCACTAGTCGTGCCTTGTATCTATTAACACTCCCATATGCTTTATAGAAAAAATCCATTTACACCCAACTAGTTTCTTACCTTCTGGTAAGAAAGAGAGTTCCCAAGTCCCATTCTTCTCTAGAGCTTGGACTTCTTCTTTTAAGCTGCTTCCCACTTCGGATGTTGCAAGGCTTCTTGAATATCTTTTGGTGTGTGAGCGCTGTCAAGTGCTGTCACAAAAGCTCTATAATGTGGTGATAATTTGTTATATGAAACAAATTTTCCAATGGGATGAAGAGTGCATTGTCTCACACTTTTCCTCACAGCAATTGGTACATCAAGATAATAGGTTCATCAAGAGGAGTACCAAGAGAGTTTGGATCAGGAGGTGTGATACCTTGATACCTTGATGGGTTTCCATGGGCTTTGGCATTCGATTGGAATCTTGGATTTGCTGTGGAAGTATGGGGGGTTCTGCCCCCTGTCGAGTTCCCTTTTTCTCCTTGAGTATACCAAGAGTGGCTTCTCCACTTGTGCAGTAAGGTGTGCATCCTTCTTGTTTGGGTGGTTGCTATTTCTGGTTCAAGGGTTGCTGGAGTGATGCTCTAGGTCTGCAGTTGTTGGCTCTAGTTTAAGGGTTGTTGGAGTGATGCTCTGCAGGTCTGCAGTTGTTGGTTCTGGTTCAAGGGTTGCCAGAGTGATGTTCTGCAGGTCTGGTCTACTGTTGTGGTTGCTGGTCTGTTGTCCTTCTTCAACCGAGACTATATTGTCATATTCCCAGAACTGAAGTTCATCTTTCCTCTCCCCTGAATTTGAGTTTTGTGGTAGAATGGCTCATGTTCAAAGAAAGTAATGTCCATGGAGTGATAAAATTTGTTGGTGGAGGGAGAGTAACATTTGTATCCTTTGTGGTTGGCGGAATAGCCTAGAAATATACAAGGAATTGAGGTAGGGTCTAATTTGCCACGGTTGGGGTGATCGTTATGGACAAAGGTGGTGCAGCCAAATATTTTCAAGGGTAGGGATGTTAGGATTCTGGTGTGGGAAAGAGGGTTTCAAGGGTAGTGTATGGGGTATTGTAGTGAAGGATTCTGGATGGCATTCGGTTAATGAGGTAGGTGGCTGTAAGGATAGCATCTCCCCAAATCCTGGCTAGTACATTGGCAGCCAACATAAGGGACCTAGCAACTTCTAAAAAGTGACGATTCTTGCATTCAGCCACCCTATTTTGTTGAGGGGTGTTGACACAGGAGCTTTGATGCACAATGCCATTTTTCTGTAAGTAGGAGCTGAGTTTAGAGTTGCAGTATTCCCTGCCGTTGTCAGTTCTAAGGACTTGAATGCATGCCCAAAATTGGGGCTTTACTAGGTTATGGAAATGTTCAAAAAGTTTTGCCACCTTTGATTTTTCTTTCATAAGAAATACTCATGTGATTCTTGTGTGGTCATCAATGAAGGTGATGAACCACCTAGAGCCCATGACATTTTTTACTCTAGAGCGTCTTCACACATCACTATGGATTAGAGAAAAGGATGGGAAGGTTTGTAAGGTTGTGGGATAATTATTTCGGGTATGTTTGGATAGTTGACACACTTCACAATCAAAATACTTGGAATTTTTATTGAATAATGAGGGAAACAATTTTTCCAAGTACATGAAATTTGGATGGCCTAGGCGGTAGTGCCATAGCATTACAAAGTCAGTTTCAGTTGTGGTTGCTGCACAGGCAGAATCTTCCACTTTCTGATCATCCTTGGAGTCATTGACCTGAATAAGGTAGAGCCCCCCACATTCTTCAACATGGCCAATCTTTTCCCCGAACCCAAAGCCTGAAATTCACAAAGGTAAGGAAGGAATTTAGCAAAACAGTTTAGATCTTTTGTCAATTTTCTAACTAAAAGTAAGTTGCACTCAAGTTTAGGGACATGAAGCACATCTTGTGGGATGATATCCCGTGAGATATTCACTAAGCCTTTACCCATGACTTTTGCGTCAGTTCCATCAGCAATATGGACTGAGGAGTTGTCATGGCAAGGGAAATACTTGATGAAATTAGTAATGTTCCATCATGTGGTTTGAAGCTCCTGAGTCCACAATCCGGCAGGTTGATTTTCTTCCTTTGCGGACAGATAAAGCAAATAAATGTTTACCTTTCTGTGTCATGGTAGCAGTACCACTTGTGGCCTCTGGTTTTAGGGTTTGTTGGAGAAGTTTTTGCAGCATCTCCATTTGTTCTTTGCTGAAGGGAGATTCTGCACTTTCCAAACTGTTGTCAGCTGTATGAAATTAGGCAGAATAACCTCGGCTTTCTTTACCTCTGTGAAGTTTGGAATCTGATGGTTTTCCCTTGAGAAACCAACATGTGTCTTTTGTGTGGCCAATCTTCTTGCAATGTTCACATTCAGGTTTAGGCTTTTTCTGTTGAGACTCGATTCTTGGTCCTCTTATAGCAAGGGCTGAGCTTTCTGTTGCATAACCAGAATTTTGGTCTCCTAACATTATCTTCCTTCAGCTCTCTTCTCTTCTAACTTCAGAAAATCCTTCTCGGATCTTGGGCAGAGGCTTGGTGCCCAATATCCCACCACGGACTTCATCAAGGTCACGATTCAGACCAAGGAGGAACTTGAATATACGGTCCTTTTCAACCAGTGACTTGTACAGCTTGCTGTCTTCTGGACATTTCCAGTCATTCTCCACATATATGTCCAACTGCTGCCAATATCGGGATAGTGTATTGAAATATTCAGTAACGGTTGAGTTACCTTGTTTCAAATTGTGGAGAAGGCTCTTAATCTTGAAAATGGCAAAAGTGTTGTCCACGTTTGAGTAGGTTTCCTCTACTGCGGTCCAGATCTCCTGCATAGTGTTGAAGTACATGAAATCTTCTCCGATTTCATTGGTCATAGTGTTTAACAACCATGACAGCACAAGGCTGTTTTCAAGCTTCCACTTTTTCAGTTCAACTTCCTTCTTTTCTGGTGGTTTCTTAGGATCACCAGTGATATATTCTTCCTTTCCCTTGCCTTGGAGGAAGATTCAGACTGATCTGGCCCATTGGGTGTAGTTCTAGTCGTTTAATTTGTGACCAGTAATAGGGAGAGGTACCTTCCACTGGGCTAGCATGGGCTGCACCGCCTGTCTCTACCTTAGGTCCTTCCTCTGTTTTTTCACTCCTTTCCGCCATGGAAACACGAGGGTATCACTGATGGTACTGATCGCACTCTGATACCATGTAGAAAACGGTTTTTTCTCATTCTAAATTTCTCTCTGTACAGGACAATTAAATAGGCTTATGATACAATCAGAATCAAATCCTATTCCTAAAAACGAGGAGGGAAATATTCTCCTCTTAAATATAATTAGCTATACAATCTCTACAAATAAGGAAAAACATTATTATCCTAATTAGGGAATATACAGTTGTTATGACTGAATATTTACTGCCATAATATTCAGGATATGGTCGAGATCCTTTCAACAAAAATCTTGGACACCCAAGTTTATGAATAAGAGAATTATGCAAGGATTTGCATTACATACATGGAAACACACAAGTAAAGGGAACATCTACCAATAGATCCTTCTAATATTTAATGTGAGAGCCCTCACCCACCTCAAGTAAAGATGTTAGAGTCAGCTGAAAAGAGCTCATGCTGACCTGGAATAGTACAGTTGCATGTCAGCTGTTTATAGCTCAGGCAGTTAGCTTAAGAGCTGTTATATAGTTAGAATACTTAGTTCAAATGTGTAATCTGTTAGATCTGAATAGTTTAGTTCAAAATCCATTAGAACTTGATAAAAAACTACAAGAAAATCCTTAATTCAAAATATGTTAGAACTGGATCAAAAAGTAGAAAACTCTAAAATTATGCATATTATTGCTGAAAGAAAATACAAAGGTCAGAGATATTTGAGAGACTTCTTGCTCTCGAAAACTCTCAATTACTAATTTAGGTCCAGTGCCCTAAGTCCTGACAATATGAGTATTAGAATTGGATCAGAAACCACGAGAACTCTGAGAAAATTTGCAGTTTTGCTGAAAGAGAATATAAAGGTTAGGGTTATTCGAGAGGTCCCTTGCTCTCCAAAACTCTCAATTACCAATTTCTCAACAACCTTTATTCATTTCTTACACTCTCTTTAATAACCTTTCTATCAAACTTCTTGACTGATTATTATTCTTAACTACTAATGCCCATTAACTATGGGTCCGTGTCCTAACAAAATCTATGGGATGAAGGGGTTAAAATGATTTTTTTTTTGGTTATTGAAGGAATCGATTGATGTTACCTATCTTTGGGGACAAAATTGAAGTCAACCTAATCTTTGAGAGTCCAAAATGGTAGTTTACTTAAAATGAGATTAGTTAAATAGTGTTAATACTTTGCATGTGCCTATTCCAGGAAGTTAAACACAGAATCCTTTTTCTTGTGGAGATGCTGGAGCCTTTTGTTGATCCTGCTATTGCTGCATCGAAAAGCAAAATAGCTTTTGGAGATCTGTTGTCTTCATTTCCAGAAAAACAGGAGCACAACTGCATGATTGCTCTAAATATAATCCGTACTGCAGTGCAAAAGCCAGCTGTACTTCCTTCTTTGGAATCTGAATGGAGGCTTGGATCTGTGGCCCCTAGGTAATGCATGGTTGTCTTGTGCCGTAGCTGAGTGTAATTTTTGCAGTTCATGTTATATGTTGTTGATCTTCCCCATTTAAATAGCCAGGTTGAGAATGATTCATATTTTAGTTAAATTCTTTAATGCATACATAAAATGCAGTTGGATCTCTATGTGGTTATTGTAATTAATGCTTAAGGATTCATGAAAACTAGGTTTCTACTCCTTTCTATCGAGCCATCTGGTTTAACATAAAGAAACTTCTCAGAAACTAATCAGTTTCTTCTGTTGTGTTACACTTTTACTTTCTCCTGCAGTGTGCTTCTCTCAATATTGGAACCACACATGCCATTGCCACCTGATGTTGACCTGTGCAAGTCTGCCTCAAAACCAGCTGAACCTGAAACTGCATCTGTTTCACCTCTTTCATCTGTTTTAAATGGTGGTGGTGGTTTTCCCAAGCCAAATAGTCAAGATGAGTCTGATGGCAAAACAGATGTTTCAGAAACAGCAGGAAAATCTGATTCTGCTGAAGATCGCAATCTACTTTTTGCCCCACCAGAACTGCAGAATATTACATTGACCAACTTCTCTAATATTCCTAATCAAAATAGCTCTGTTGCTAACTTTGGGGATATGAGCTTGGAATCAAGACAAATGATTGAAAAACATTCCAGTCATCATTTTCCAACCAGTCTTGTCTTGGATGTTGGTCTTGGTTTTGAATACTTCAACCTGCAGGCAGATTATTTTCAACTTTTGAACTACCATGATTGTGAGCTTCGTGCTTCTGAGTTTAGACGCTTGGCTCTAGATTTGCATTCTGGAATGACATTACTGTTGAAAGCCATGATGCTGCAATTGATGCATTGCTATTGGCAGCAGAATGTTATGTAAATCCTTATTTTATGTTGTCTATTGGAGCCTCTTCGAAACTTGTGGACCTTTTGAACATCAATGATAGCAAAACATTGCAGTCTCATGGTATTATGGAGTTAAAGAAGGGTTTTGGAAACAACAAAACTAATTTAGAAACAGTAGCACATGTTGAAAGAAAAAGAGATAAACTAGTTTTTCACATACTGCTTGAGGCTGCAGAATTGGATAGGAAATATCATTCAAGGGTATCTGATGGGGAAGGCAATCCTTATTCTGCTGAAGGATTTGATGAACAAGTTATCAAACTTTCTCTCCTTGATTTACAATATGCAGATGCTCTTACCTTGGTTCGACAAAACCAAGCTTTGCTGTGTAACTTTCTGATCCAACGGCTACGAAGAGACCAAACCTCCATGCATGAGATTCTCCTGCAGAGTCTTCTGTACTTTTTGCACTCCGGCACCAAACTTTATTGTCCACCAGAACATGTGATTGATGTCATTTTAAAATATGCTGAAGGCTTGAACAAGATGCTGGCATCTTTCCATCATCAGCTGAAGGAAGGTAGTTTGCATTTGACACAAGAAAGGACACATGGGGTAGAGCGGCATTGGTTACTGCTACAACAACTGGTAATTGCTTCAAGCAATGGAGATGAAAAGGAAAAATTGGAACTAAAATCCAGAATAATTACCTCTGTGGAAACTTAATTCCTTCTTCTGCATGGATGCAGAGAATTTCTCAATTTTCGGGTTCATCATATCCTTTGGTTCGATTTCTTGGTTGGATGGCAGTATCTCGTAATGCAAAACAGTATATGAAGGACCAAACTTCCTTTGCATCAGATTTGTCTCAGTTGACATATTTACTTTCCATTTTTGCTGATGATCTTGCTGTTGTTGATAATGTCGTCGACAAAAAGTATGAGGAGGTTAAACTTGAAGATTCCCGTGGTGAACATGGTTCTTTAGGTAAAAAGAGTATGAACGGCATAATCAAAACCATAATAAAGACCACTCTTTCTATGCAATCTATCTTGAGCTCTGGAAGTTCTTTCCTGATATGAAAAGGCAATTTCAAACTTTTGGAGAAGCTATTTTAGAGGCTGTTGGTTTTCGGCTGAGATCTGTTTCTTCAACTCTAGTGCCTGATGTTTTGTGTTGGTTTTCTGATTTGTGTTCATGGTCATTTTCTTTTGCTTCTTATATTGGTAATGAAAACTTAAAAGGCTATAATGCAAAGAATGCCAGAGCAATAATCCTTTATATACTTGAGTCCATTATTGTTGAGCACATGGAAGCTATGGTTCCTGAGACACCTAAATTGGTGCAAGTGCTGGTTTCACTCTCAAGTGCTGCATACTGTGACGTGTCATTTCTTGATTCTGTATTGCATTTATTGAAGCCTATCATTTCATATTCTTTGTCCAAGAGCTCACATTATGAAAGGCTATTGGATGATGATTCTTCCTGTCTTAACTTTGAGGAATTATGCTTCAATGTTCTTTTCGAAAAATTAAGCAGAAGAATGAGATCGAACATAATTCTGAAGACAATGGGTACAATATAGCATTGGCTATATTTATTTTGGCTTCAGTTTTTCCTGACTTGTCATTTCATTACAAAAGGGACTTTTTGCAGTCTTTGTTGAACTGGACAAACTTTGCTGTTATTGAGTCAACTACTTCTTTCTATGATTATCTCTCTGCATTTCAATGTGTTATGGATAATTGCAAGTTATTGTTGGTGAATACTTTAAAAGCATTTGGTCTTATTCCTCTTCAGCTGCCTCCTATCCCTTGTGTGAATGCTGGTGTTCTTTCTGATGATAACTCAAAGCCAAAGTCATGGTTTCTTAGCGATGTCTGTAACACTTCAAGTGAGAATGATGTTCATAAAATAGAAATGAACAATTCTACTGCTGATGTTGATCAGTGTGATTTAAGTTCTGAAGATGTAGAAGGAATTTCGAAAGACATAGAGGGTCTTATTAATGTGCTTAGCCCAGCTATTGAGCGCTGTTGGAATCTTCATCATCAGCTAACCAGAAAACTGACAATAGCATCAGCGGAGTGTCTTGTCTTTTCAAAATGTTTGACTTCGGTTTCTCAAACATTTCATGATGCTGACAATGATCAAAATTCTTCACCAGCTAAATCATCTGACCTCTTCGGACTTCATTGGAAAATAGGTATTGAAGGCCTCTCTGAATTGATCTTAAAGCTTCAAGAAAGCAGTTGCTGGGAAGTTTCTTGCTTGATGCTTGATTGTCTACTTGGAGTACCCTATGGCTTTTCCCTGGATAATGCGATAGGCATGATTTGTTCCACAATAAAGAATGTATCTTGCAGTGCCCCTAAAATCTGCTGGCGCTTGCAGAGTGATAAATGGCTCTCTTCTCTGATTGACAGAGGCATCTATTACAGTCGAGAAAGTGAACTTCCTCTGATACACCTATTTTGCGCATTGTTGGGCCATGCTGAACCTGAGCAACGAATTATAGCTATTAAACATTTGGGAAAACTTCTTGGCCAATGTGCAAACGGAGAAAGTGCAATTATAAATTCTAAAATTTGCACTGATTTGGTTCCAAATAAGTTAGCTGTATCTGTCCCTGATTATGTTCTGTCTCATCTGGTTTCAAATACCTGGGATGAAGTTGTTGTGCTGGCATCATCCGATTCATCGTTACAAATAAGGGTTCATGCAATGGCACTTCTTTCAAATTACATTCCATTTGCTGAGCATCGTCAGTTACAATCTTTTCTAATGGCAATTGATACTATTTGTTGTTTGCATAACACACAACCATCACATGAGGGTCCTGTCCTACAACTTTCATTGGCACTTATTGCTTGTGCCTGCTTGTACTCACCAGCTGAAGATATTTCATTAATTCCTGAAAATGTATGGAGAACTGTCGAAGATTTAGGTTCAATGAAACATGGTACAGATCTTCGTGCTTGTTATTATGCTATATCTATATGGAATAGCCATATTATAATTTGAATTAATCTATGCATGCTCCTAACTGTGAATTTTATGTTCTATTGCTTTCTAGATGGCAAACTTGGGGACATAGAGAGGAGGACTTGTCAAGTTCTGTGTAGTTTGAGAGATGAAGGAGACGAAGCCAAATCGGTATATTCTAGATTGAGATTAGTCATCATATCAATTTATTTATAGCACATTAAATCCATTTCTTGTTCCAAGGATAATTTGAGTTTTATACGCCTTTTCTTTTCACATATTGATTTCCATAATTATCCATGTATGTTAGGCGCTGAAAGAAGTTCTTTCATCAAGTTCTTCAAAGCAATATGATCCTGATTTTGCTAATACACGTGAAGCTGTTCTGCAGGTAATACATAATAAAATAACTATGTCATCCTTTTCACCAAAATCCTTATTTTTTTGTCAAACTCCGTCATTTTATACATGCACCATGTGTTTGATGGATCTATCTCATGTCTGATGCTAATATTGTGTAACAAAACATTGGGATGCCACATCAACCTGCTATTTGCCTCGTGACAAATTGGTTTCAACAAATTGGGATTTGGGAGAGCTGTTGTAGGCATAAGTGGGAGGCATGAACATTGGCAATTTGGTGTCCAGAAACATTGCTTTTTTTAACAATTACTTTCATGAAGTGACTCGTTCCCTTTGTCCCTCGGTTTTATAAAGAGGGTTCTTTCTCATAACAAAAAGGATGGGATCCATTTTATCTCCACTGTTTTCTAAATCTTGGAATTTTATATCTGTGATAGATATGTCTCTTCTCTTTTGGGTCACTGGTTTCACCTCAGTCAGTGAATGACTTTGATGCCCGATTTTGGGTTATCTTTCAATGGGGGTTACTGACTTTTGTCAATCACACAAAATGACAGGAAATAGAAAGAGATGTAATCATGGTATTCAGGATGTGGAGTGGATGAAATTGACAGGTGTTTCAAGGGTTATTTATGATAAATAATGTACCACCTGGGCTTAAGGAATGAATGCATTAAATATGATAGTGTGGTGTTGGATGAGTAGCCACACAAGAAGACAATATTAGGAATGAATGCATTAGAAAAGAAGTTGAGGTGGCATCTATTATAGAAAAAATGGAATGATCTCTCCTTAGATTCTTTGGTCATGTGTAGAGACCAGAGACAGCTAATAGAAGCATGGAAGGTTTCCCAATAGACACAAGTAGAGGGAAATAAAGAAAAACTCTAGTGAAAAAAACATTAAGATAGATTTAGATGTTAATGGTTTCATTACAGGCATGGTCTATATGGTAGGACATAGTGGCATCGTAAATCCATATACCCAACCCCATCTAGTGTGAAAAATGCTTGATTGTTGTTGTTGTTGGGGTTGCTGACTTTTCCAAGACATTTCTATTCTCTCTCTTTTTAATTCTTTACATTCATAAAGGAATTTTACAGTTTACATGCTTTTATCTTTTTAAAAACTTTGCTATTTGTATGAATACTGACGTTACTCAACAGTTTAAGGGATGATCATATGGATACTTGCTTAAGTTTGCATATCATTTCCTATTTTCACTTGCCATGCATTTTGTTTGATCATAGTAACCAATATCTCGATCTTGATTTTAAACTCCGCACATTTGCAACAGGTCCTTACCAACCTAACGGCAGTTCACTCATATTTTGATATGTTTTCAAGGAAAATTGACCAAGATGATATGGTAAGAGTGGTCACAAGCTACACGCGTTTATTATTTTTGAACTTTCAATTAGTTACATGTAGTTGAGCATTTATTTTCTAGGAGGTAGAGGAGGCTGAGCTGGAACTGGACATTATACAGAAGGAACATACAGTACCAAGACGGAGTGAGGATTCCAAAGATGGTAATCAGATTCAAAGTTTCCCTGTAAGTACATTTTGCTCCAGCATATAAAGATTCTTGTTACAAAGACTCAACTTTTCATAGAGATTTTTGTTATCAACACAGCTATTTTTTTGGGTCTATTTTACAAAACTTGATTCTTTGCAGCCTCTGGAAAGGATGTTTCACGGCTTCAGCAAATCAGAGAGTGTATTCGGTCCCTGTAAGTAATGATAGATTTTAGCAATTTTAGGAATCCGCTATGAAGAGAATGCTAACTGAAGAAACCCTGTAAATTAGACACAAATCACTTCCTCTGGCTATCTGTGAAATGTGTTCATGCCTTGTTTGGTTTAGTGCATTGTAAGCAAGGAAAAGAAAACTGGACTGGGCTAGCCGGTCCAACCGGGTTAACTGGGAACCGGCCAAGTCACTAGTCCGGTTATTGATAAAAAATTGGAATTTGGAAAACCCATCAAAGACCGCTGAAACCGGTCAAAAACCGCTCAAACTGGTAAACCGGTTCCGGTTTAGACAACCCACCAGTTTGAGTTTTGAAAATTTTTGACTTAGTAAAAATATTTTAACTCTTTAACACGGCCCATTTGATGACCTAGCCCACACAATTATCTTGTTATATGGGCTTCATAAGTCACGTAGCCAATAGCCATGAAACAGCCCACTCTCTAATTTTATAATATCAAGAGATTGCTTCTTCTTTGGCCGATGTGGGACTAGCTGACTAGCTATAGCCAGAGGACTTAAGCTGCCATATTGATTTGATATGGTTATGATGTTTTGCAGCTTTTTATTGCTCCTTATTTTTTACAGCTGACAGATTCTAAGGCAATGCCAGTGCCATCTTGTGTTGTTCCCTAGCCTTGTGGAAGCATGTTATTTTGCAATTTCATTTTCTTGAGCTGTTATGCTGTCTTGTGGCCAACCAGTTTATTGCTTTGTGTTCCTTTGATGCTCAAGCTTGTGATGTACCTTTTATACTTCCATTTTTCTTTTACGGACAACTGTGTTTAACCTTTAATACTTTGATGTAATTTTTCCACTTTGAAATTATTGTTATGTTAAAATTTTATTTTACCTTTTCTGGTATATTTTAATAATTTTTATTTATTTTATAGCATATAATTGATCATAGATATATTTATTTATAGGAAAATTTAATAAAATATTTTTTTTTATTATATTCCGGTTTAATCCAGTTTAACCATTAAACATTTGAATTAGTTTTTTGTCTAATTTATGTCCGGTCAGTTTCTTTCCTTGATTGTAAGACTATGTGGACCACTCCACAAACTTCCTATGGGATAGATTTACCTTTTAAAACATATGGTTTCTTTATAATCTTAGTTTGACAGATAGCCAGTGTGATTGGGTGGCTCTTTGAGTTCTTATAATTTTTTAATTAATTTTTCTCTTCTTTTATGTTGAAGAGACCACTTGATACTGGGTGTTATTACTTTTTTCCATTCTGTTAAA
Organism: Dalbergia oliveri; assembly: GCA_030441495.1. Classification (NCBI taxonomy): domain Eukaryota; kingdom Viridiplantae; phylum Streptophyta; class Magnoliopsida; order Fabales; family Fabaceae; genus Dalbergia; species Dalbergia oliveri. Next base: position 8,717,814 of record JAMLFY010000016.1, read on the forward strand.
ACTTCTTGTTATCTGTTGTCTTGCCAAGAAAAAAAATGAAAGGGAAAAAAAATGGAAAATAAAAACTATGATTGTATTCCTTATTATTGTATTCCTTATTATTTGCAGCATAGTCCAGGGTTACTGTAACTTGCTTTGGGTTTTTTTTTTTTTTTTCGTTCTTTCTTTTTCAATTTTTGAACTGTTTATTGTGTTTGCTATTGAGGTCTGTGGCTAATTGTTTGAAAACTTAATTCTTATGTTTTTGTTAGAGAGAAGTCCAAACTTAAAGAAGATATTCTAGCCCGTAGGCAAAAGAAACTACTTATGAGACACACCCGCCAAAAATATTTGGAAGAAGCAACTCTACGGGAGGCAGAACTTCTTCAAGAGCTTGATAGGTTTCTACTCCTTATTGAGGATTTTACTGATCCTTTGTGTTTTTATGTCTGTTTCCTTGATAAAATCTCCTTAACTCCGTTGTGATATTCTGATTTTTTGTACTGGAAGCTGAGCATTTTGAAATTATTGAATAGGGAGAGAGCAGCTGAAATGGAGAAAGAGCTGGAGAGACAGAGATTGCTGGAAATAGAGCGTGCTAAAACAAGGGAACTGCGTCACAATCTTGATATGGAGAAAGAGAGGCAAACGCAGGTAACAGTGCTTGGAAAACAGGAATTTTCATTCTGAATTGTATTATTTAATCTCCAACACCTATTTAAACTACTAATATTGGTCAAGTATTAGTGTAGTACTAATTGTACTACCCCCACTTCAATAAGGCTTGTGGTATTTCATAGTCTAGCGCTGCCCCATTAGAATAGGGCTTCAGATCTCTGAGGCATTTAGTAAACGTCTCTGCCAATGGGTCATTAGAATTATTAATAATAGATCAACACTTTCTCCAAATAGAATTTTCCCCTTTTGTAAGTGATTGAGAGTCCTCAATGTGCTTGAGCCTTTCATGGAAGACTAGATTTAAGGACGTGGAATTGCTTGTTTATCACATATTCACAAATGTTGAGCTCCTTCAGCAACTGCCTTAGTCATATGAGCTCATGTATGTATCCTGGCTCCAATTGCTCAGTACCCAGCTGATGCACTTGACCTGTTACCAGACCACTCGGCTAAGAAATCTGTCGGTAGCCATATTAACTGCTGCCTGAACGTTGAGTCATGACCTAATGATACTGTTGAGTTTTTAAAAAAGTTAAAATAGTAGCTTCAAACTAAACTGAAACGAGAGGAAGAAAATAAGACAACAAATTAGAGGGAAACAGGGAAGATTATACAGCCAAATCCCATGAACTCAAAACAGCAAAACGGACAAACTCTCGTCTAGGCATTAGGATGCAGATTCTAAGATGTTATACAAATACAATAACCGGATGCTCATGTTTGTACTACCAGTTAGGTCTAGTACTAGTACAAGCCCAAGCCCACTGCTAATAATCCTTTAGATATTATTACATAGAGATTTGTGTATTTGTACAGTTTACACAAATGCAGACTCCCTCTTTGCAATAAATCTAGGTGCTTTCTCCATATAAACATTCTCTTGTAAATCACCATGGAAGTAGGATTGCTTGATGACTTGTTGATAACGCAGCCAATGTCAGATAGCAAGCATAGCAACCATCTTTCCCAATGTTGGCTGTTGTACGACACATTTGTCGGAGCGATTTCCCACTGTAGAAATTTCCTTATAACTTAACTGCCAGTTATCAGTCGAGCAATCATCATGGATCCTGTTAGTGGTTCACTTAAGAGGATGTGGCGCTCCTGCAGTAGCACTTTGTTGATGCCATTGTTGTATTCCTCTAGTTAATATTCAGAGGAATTAGCATGCGTTGTTACATAGTTTATCTCTTTAGGTCTTAGCCATTTCTTTTGTATCTCTGTGAGGATGTCTCATGCTCTTTGTACATTCTCTTCTCTTCTAATAAATTTCTTTTTCTATCAAAATAAAAAATATATGTTTGTTTGCTTCAGTGCTTTGAAATGTAATACCTTTCCATTTATATGCAGAGAGAACTTCAGCGTGAAATAGAGCAAGCTGAATCGGGACTTAGACCATCTCAGCGGGACTATCCTTCCTCCACTCATGGCAGGTAAGTTGTTAGAATAGTTCCCTGGATGAGTCTTTTATGCAATGTGATCCAAGTGAAGAATGTCCTGGTGTAGGTTTTATGTTTTTTTTCTTTTCCATTTTGGAAAGGACATCTCTACCTAGTGGGACCAAGACTTGGTTGTTGTTTGTTGGAAGGGACATATGTTGTATGGAGCTGAATGTTGATGGGTAAAATAAAAATAAGCTCAATGTTGCAGAGATTAGACTGTTGTGTTGGATGAATGGATTTATTAGACAAGATAGGACTAGGAATAAATATATTGGAAAGGGACTTGAGGTAATACTTATGTTAGAAAAGATGGTAGAATCTCATCTTAGGTGACATGATCTTTTGTGGAGAAGACCCATAGAAACCCCATTAAGAAGATTATATCAGATTGAGGAAGGAAAAGGGAGATCAAGGAAATTATTGGTAAAACCATTTAGAAAGATATAGAACTCAATGATTTGTCTACATACCTGATTTCCAATAGGACACTCTGGCATCGTCTAATCTACTTAGTGGAACTGATTGTTGTTTTATGTTGGAAAAGGACAGATTATTTTGTGCTTCTTTTTCTTTGCTTTATCATCGATCAGTTTTGCATAAAGGTCCCAATTTGCAAGAGTTTTTATAGCTCAAATGATTTTTTGACATTTCATTAAAAGTTGATTGACCAATTGGTTTGGAAGTAGTCTTTGTTTTGGCATTAATGGAGATGTCAGCCTACACCATTGCCATATGTCAAGCTCCATTAGGTTTTCAATAACAACTACAGAGAAAATTTGTAATGAGTGCATGGAAATACAAGAATAGTAAGCATCCTTTTCACCTTTGGGTGATTTGGGCTCTCTGATTTTAGTCCCAGTTCAAAGTTCCTATTTGGGTTCAATACTTGTTAGTGTTCGCTATAAATACATGTTTGAGTATTTAGGGTTTAGCAAATCACCCTTCAGCCTTCATATATATTTCTTTTTATTATTTTTGGGTGATGTGCATGATAAATTGTTTTATATGGTTTACTGGGTTTCTCATCTTACAGCCGATCTCGAGATAGATTTCGGGGAAGAGAGACCGGAAGATCTGGTAATGAAGGGAATAGTAGAGCCGGTACTGGGAGCTTGCAGCCGGAAATTCCTTCCACTAGTTCGTCAATAGCAGCCTCGCCGACGATAGTTCTTTCCGGCTCCCGGACATTCTCTGGCCAGCCTACCATCTTACAGTCTCGTGATCGTCAGGACGACAGCAGCAGCATGTATGAAGAAAATGTTGATGGAAGCAAGGATTCAGGGGATACTGGCAGCATTGGAGATCCAGAACTAGTTTCAGCTTTTGATGGCCAATCTGGTGGATATGGATCACAAAGGCATGGTTCAAGGGGAAGCAAGTCAAGGCAACTTGGAGAGAGGAGAGAAAGGGACAATAGGCGTGAAGGGAAGTGGGAAAGGAAACATTCATAGCTAATATTAAGCTGATTAGCTAGAATCATTGTTAACTGATTAGGTTGTCTTCATGTGTTTTTGATGAAATATATCATATGTTGAATTATATCATATATTTATGTTTTTTTTTTATTTTTAAAATTTATTATGATAGATATAGCATTTATTATGATAGATATGGTTAACATTTATTATGATAAATATGGTAGATATGTTTAGGTAAGCATTTATTAGGTAGTTTTTGCAATAAACCTATAAATTGTATTTTTCTCTATACAAAAAGATATGAGATAGAATTATTCACTTCTATAATTCCAAGCCTTTCTTCAAGTTTCTTTTTCAAGTTGGTATCAGAGCTCCCAATCTAGGAGCCTAATCACTTTTCCTGCCTTTCACTTTCATCCTGGACATTACAATTTTAATTGCTGTAGTTATTTATCCTTTCTTTTTCTTTTTTTTTCCTTGAATTTTTCCCGTTTTTGTTCCTCTCTATCACTGTTATAAATCTCTAGCCGCCTTTATTTTTTCGAACCACTCTGACTATCCTTCGGCCACCCTATCACCATGGCAGAACATAAAACCTCCTGCTATTACACCTACACCTTTTAATCCTAATGACCTTCTTGTTTTGCACCCAACCTGCTACTTGAACGGAAAAATTACTTGCAGTGGGCTCAAGTTATCCGGCATACTCTGAAAGGTCGTCGAAAATTGCCCCACATTGAGGGATATCTTCCAGAAAAGGACGACCCTACTTTTGAGGTTTGGGATAATGAGGATTCTCTTATTATGACATGGTTATGGAACTCTATGATTCTTGAAATCAGTCAAAATTGTATGTTTCTTGCTTCTTTTCATGCGGTTTGGGATGTACTTAGCAAGACTTTCTCCAAGAAGTAGGATATTGCTACTTGTTATGGGTTGAAGATGAAAATATTCCCCACCAAGCAAGGAGTAATGTCGGTAATAGATTACTATGGTGTTCTCACTGGTCTATGGACTAGTTGGATCAATATCAAAACTTGCAGATGGAATGTAGTAAGGGTACTTCTACTTTGGCAAACCTTGTTAATAATGACAGGATTTTTGAGTTTCTCTATGGCTTAAATCCAAAATATGACCCATTCGAGTTCAATTTTGGGTAAAGAGCAACTCTCATCTATATCTGAGGTGTTCTACACTGCGGGAAAGGAAAGTCGTAGGGTAGTTATGCTTGATGACAAACCTAGTAGTGGTTCAGCTTTGGTCAATGGCAAGACGCTAAGCCAGGACCCCTTCTTCCTTTCAAGGCCTCCTCGAGATAGTTGTTGGTGCCTCTATTGCAAAAAGTTTGGGCATTCTAAAGAGACTTGCTTTAAATTTCATGGGAAAGACAAAGTTCTTAGTCGCACAAGAGGATTTTGCGGCCTGCCAAGTAGTCAAGCCTTTGTGGTTGCATCAGACAATGCCCCTTCTCCTCAAGTGGATGATGAAGTTCCTCCCTTAGTAAGGAAGAGCTTTCACACTTACGGTTTCTCATAAGCTCTATTAGTAAGCCTTTTGGCTCTTGCTCTCTAACCTTGTCTGGTAAGGTTCCTTGCTCTCAATCTTTTCATGCATCTAATACTAAATGTAAGGATTTATGGATTATTGACTCTGGTTTAACTGATCATATGACCTCTAAAACCCCTCTTTTTTCTTCCTACCTTCCCATTTTTTATAAACGCCATATACCTAGCTGATGGCTCTCAAACCTCAGTTGCATAATCTGGTAGCATTTCTCTTCACCCTTCCTTACACTTAAATAATATCCTTCACATTCCCCAATTCGCTAGTAACCTTATCTTTGTTCATAAGCTTACCAAAGATCTTAACCTTGTAACTTTTTTCCATTCACATTGTGTTGTTCAGGATCTTGCCATAGGGAGGACGATTGGAGTTGCTAAGGAACAAAGATGGTTATATTATCTCCTTAATGCACTAGCTAAAGGTGATAGTAAAAGAAGATATCAGCCTCATGTTATACTGCAAATTCAAAATCTTAGGCATCACAAATTTGGTTACACTATAAGCATCTAGGACATCATCCTTTTCAATTAATAAAGTCTAGGTATCTGCCTCTTTTTTAAAGGAGTCAATTGAGTCTTTTTCTTGTGAAATTTGTCAATTTGCTAAACACCACCGAATTTCATTACCATCTAATTTTAATAAAAGTGATGAACCTTTTGCACTTATTCATTCTGACGTTTGGGTCCTACATCTATTCCTAATATCACTGGCACAAAATGGTTTGTTTCTTTTATTGATGATTGTATACGTGTCACTTGGCTTTTTTTTATGAAGGATAAATCTGAAGTTTTTCAACTTTTTGTTTAGTTTTATCTTATGATTAAAACACAATTTTGAAAATCCATTAAACAATTACGTTCAAATAATGGTAGGGAATATGTGAATCAACAGTTTTGTTATTTGATGAAAGAGATTGGTATTTTTCATGAACTTATATGTGTTGATACTCCTCAACAAAATAGTATGGAGAGCGGAAGAATAGGCATTTATTAGAGGTTTCCCGCACTCTTTTTTCCAAATGTCTATCCTTAGCTCTTATTAGGGTGAAGTGATTTTAATAGCTGCCTACCTAATTAATAGGGTGCCTTCTCGAGTCCTTAGTAATGTCAGTCATGTTCAATCTATGTTGTCTCACTTTCCTTCTGTTCCAATTATGCAAAGTTTACAACCTCAGGTTTTTGAATGTGTAGCCTTTATCCATGTGCATTGTCAACATCGTACTAAACTTGATACTAGGGCCATCAAATGTGTTTTCATAGGTTATGCTCCTAACAAGAAAGGATACAAATGCTTTCATCCGTCCAATCATCATTTCTTTGTCTCTTTGGATGTTACATTTTGTGAAACTAAGTTGTTTTTTAGTCCTCCGCTTCAAGGGAGAATCTAGTAGAAGCTGAGGCCTTTCTTCCTTAATCCTTTCTCCCTTTCCCATCATCACAAGAGTTAACTCCTTTTGGTTCCCAAGAGTTAGCATCCTCTACTACTCCATTTGGTTCCCAAGAGTTCGTGTTTTCCACTACACCACCTGAGGAAGCTCAGAAGAAACCACTTTGGTGTATGAAAGGAGAAATAAACCTGATATGATCCAGCAACAACTTCAAGAGTCTAAACCTGTGGTAAGTATTGAAGAACTGACTCTTCCAATATTTGTGAACCCAACCTAGATGACTTACCGATTGCCTTGAGAAAAGAAAAAAAAACTTCCACTAAACATCCTATTTCTCTTTTTGTCTCCTCTAAACACCTTTCCTTGCAGCATCAAAGTTTAATTGCAGCTATTGATTCCATACAAATCCCAAACTTGAGTGCAAGAGGCATTAAAAGATCTAACTGGGTTTAAGCCATGAATGAGAAAATCAGGGCGTTAAAGAAAAATGGAACATGGGAGATTGTTGAGAGGCCAAAAGATAAAAGGCCGGAGGAATGTAGATGGATATACATGTGAAGTATCGGTCAAATGGCGAGTTAGATCGATATAAAGCAAAACTAGTTGCAAAAGGGTACACAGATGTATGGAATTGACTATGAGGAGACGTTTGCTCCTGTAGCAAAAATGAATATAGTCAGAGTCTTGCTTTCTCTTGTAGCTTATTTTGGATGAGATTTGCATCAAGTCGATATAAAGAATGCATTCTTACATGGAGATTTAGCGGAAAAAGTTTACATGGAAATTCCTCCTAGATAGAATGCCATCAATGGAAGAAACAAGGTATGCAGGCTAAAAAAGGCTTTGTATGGGTTGAAATAGTCCCCTCATGCATGGTTTGGGAGATTTGTAAAAACCATGGTGTCTCTTGGATACAAGCAGTGTCAAGGGGACCATACTCTTTTCCTTAAACATATAGTTGGAGGAAAACTTACCTCTTGGTATATGCGGGCGACATCATTGTATTAGGTAATGATCCAGTTGAGAGGAAGCTCTTGGAGGAGAACTTAGTTGCTGAATTTGAAATGAAAAATCTAGGAAAATTAAGGGCCTGTTTAGTTTCAAGTTTTCAATTTTCAGGAATTTGTGAAGGAAAACTGAAAACTGGAAATGAAAATCAAAAATTGGAATTTGCAGTTTTCAGAATTTTCAATATTTTCTTCACAAAATCTGAAACTGAAAATGAAACTGGAAACTGAAACCAAAGGTGTAGATACTTCCTTGGAATAGAGGTGGCATACTGGAGCAGGGCATCTTTATCTCTTAAAGGAAATAATCCTAGATCTACTTAATGAGACTGGGAAGCTTGGGAGCAAAGCTACTAGTGTTCCTATTGAACAAAACCATCAAGTGGGAAGTGAAGAGGAGAATTCCAATGTTGATAAGGCACAATACCAAAGAATGGTGGGAAAACTCATATACTTAGCCCATACTAGGCCAGACTTGGCTTATGCTGTGAGTGTGGTTAGTTAATTCATGCATGGTCCTAAAGTGAGACACATGCAAGCGGAGAAAGAATATTACGGATCTTAAGGCTACACCTGGTAGGGGACTGTTGTTCAAAAGTAGTGACAAGCTCTCAATAGAAGCCTACACTGATCCTGATTATACGGGCTCTATTAGTGGCAGAAGATCAACATTAGGATATTGTATGTTTTTAGGAGGAAATTTGGTGATTTGGAGAAGCAAAAGCAAAATGTTGTTGCAAGATCAAGGGTGGAGGTAGAATTTCATGCTATATCACAAGGAATTTGCGAGCTACTATGGTTGAAAATTATCTTGGATGACTTGAAGATAAAATATGAGGCTTCTATGAAGGTGTTAGGTGACAATAAATCAGCTATTAGCATCACTCATAATCCTGTCCATCATGATAGGACGAAGCATATTGCAATTGATCGACACTTCATCAAGGAGAAGTTGGATAGTGGACTTATAGTCATTATACATGTTCCTTTCGATTACAGCTGGCAGATGTGTTGACTAAGGGCCTACCCACATAGCGATTTCAGGAACTTACACGCAAGATGGGAATGATAGATATCCATTCACCAGCTTGAGGGGAAGTGATGAAATATATCATATGTTGAATTATATCATACATTTATGTTTTCTTCTTTTTTTGTCTTTATCATTTATTATGATAGGTATGGTTAGCCTTTATTATGATAGATACGGTAGATATGATTATGTAAGTATTTATTATGACGGATATGGTTAGGTAAGCATTTATTAGGTAGTTCTTGCAATAGGCCTATAAATTGTGTCTTTCTCTATACAAAAAGATGTGAGATAGAATTACTTTACTTCTATAATTCCTAGCATTTCTTCAAGTTTCCTTTTCAAATGTATTTATTATATATACATGTAGCAAGAGATGTACCTTAAAAGTGTATTTCTATTTGCATTTTTCTAACCAATGTTAGGACACCGGTTAAGGATTTAACAAAGGAAAATAATGCAGAGAGAGATTTTCAAGTTTTCAATGCATAGGACCCATATGAAAGTTTACAAACTTAATTAATTTTGACTTTCTTAATAAAGGGCATTGCTAAGAAAAACCTTTTATATTCTATTCGACAAGATGGTTAGTGTAATTATTGATGACAAGGTAGCTGTTAGCTATGATGAAAGCAATTTATTGTTGTGAATCATTAAATATTTTCTTTAACCTGTGTGTTGAATTTAAGTTGACAAGTAGCTCTAAGTATCACCAGATTATAGGCATGTTTGTTTCAAATTTTAAAATGTTTTTATGAAATTTGAATTTTATATATAATTAAAAATGTTGAAAATTGTTTTTTTCCATAAGTCATTCCTTCTCAGTTTCTATAAAAAAGTTGACAGTTGAATTTTTAAAATTTTATTGTTTTTAAAAAGTATTCAAATATATGATAAGTGATTTTGTTTTTATTATTTTTTATTTTGAATTTGAGCATGTTGAAGGACTACTTTTTCTGGATAAACATAATTTCATGAAAGAAACATATATTTGTGAAATATAAATTCTACTTTTTACTTAAATAAATTCAAATTGAAAATTTATTAAAAAAAAATAAAACAATAATAAAAGGGGACAATATGATACATGATTAATAGTTTATAGGGGTGTAAACGGGTTGAATCAATTCAGGTTCCAGAGGAAATAAATTTAAACCGATCCAATAAAATTTGGGTTAGTTTCAATCGAATAATTGGATATACCTGTATCTTTGTTTTTTCAAATCAAAATATTTTGAGGTACCTATAGTGTCCAATTTTGTGTTGCATGGATATACCTGTTCTAGCATCAAAATTTTAAGCAAAATTCCATTTGTTGATATGCATTCTAATATACGGATGCTAGAAGCTTAAAACATAGTACCCAAATAACATAATTTAATATCACAATATAGTATTTAGGAAGCACAATTATAATTTTATAACAATTTCAAATTCAAAACATAAAACAATACAACTCCTATATGTTCATAAAGCCTAAATTCGAGTTGGTTTGGGTGGACTCTCAAGTTGGGATGTAAATCCAATGACCGAATCAGTATATGATTGGTTCTAATTATATTCAAATCAATTGATTTGATGACCTGACCTTAATCGACCAAATTCATCAAGTTCATTGAGACAATTATTGAAAGAGTCATTTATTCATGAGAAATATATTACTCCCCTTGGTCCTTAATATAAGTTATTTTTGAATCATGAACAAGAATTAAATTAATGATTAGATCTTATTGATCTTTTAAAAAATGAAAATAAAGTATAGAACTATCATTCTATCACTTATTCTCTTTGAACTAAATATTTCAATAAACTTACCTCCACCTTTCTCTCCAATTAACTAGAGGGGTAGAATAGGTATAAAATAATTAATGAGTCATTGAAATATGAAAATGACCTAAAAAAAAACCCAAAAAATGACCTAATTGAGGAGGAGGGATTAAAGACAAAAAAAGATCTTTGCAAATTGACATAACAGAAAAATTTTGTAGGGATTTTCAAAGTAGGAAATTAATAATATATAGCTTGTTTGTTTTAATGTTGGGCAATGGTTAAAAGTATATTTGATCATAGAAACAATATTCTCCAATGGAAGGTCTTGAATGGCATGGCAATTATAAAACAACAAGGATAATAGTAAAAGTGAGAAAGAAGACATTTGTTGAAAGAACATTTTAGTCGCAAGAAATATATATTAAAGACCACAAAATCTTTAGATATTGACACATTTTTTCTATGCTAATGGTGAAATTTCAAGAATTTTCATAGTAGGAAGCTTTTCTTGTCATATGTCATTTCCAATTTGACAGATCAACCATTTTATCAGCAATATAGTGAAAGTGAGTAATGCTTATGACATCTCAACATTTTCTAGCTACTCTGAACCCAAACTTAGTTGGGCATCTTAACACTAACCTAGCTTGGTGATTCATAGGTTCATAAACTTAGAGGATTTGTGAGGTAACTAAGATCGAGACCCATTTGTCCTAGGTGGTCGTTGAGGTTAATAGGCATGGCCACCACGATGATCCTTAGTGGGATGAAAAAGCTTGGAATCCTCTCTTGGTTGCAAGATGCTGAGGTATTTGGGAAGTTCTCTAGTTCCTGGAAGCTTATTAGTCTCTCTCAATTGTGATGGGATATCTTGCTCTCAAGGCTTCTAGATCTTTATAATGCAATAAGGTTCAAAATAAGACATATGGGCTTGACTTTGTGTTATGAATGTGTCTATGTGCATGGAACCATTATCGTTCCTCTTTGGGGAAAAGGAAATAAAGGTAAAATGGGGTAATGGAGATTTGTTGGTGCTTTTTGGGGGGAGTAAAGGAAACAAGTATAATAGGCTTTTTAAAGGAATTTTGTTGGGTTAAGAGGGCAACTAGGCATCTTACATGAGCGTCTTGTAATGGGATTTCATGGCCTCATCTAGGATCTTCGTGATGTCCCTGCTTTATGGAGTTTTGCTCCTCAGGGCTATGCTATGCCTAAAGCCTACAAGTAGTTCCCATGTAGACAAAGCCTTTCCCTTTGGGATATTATTCCTTGGGCATCATCCCTTTCACCCAGTACCTATAAGAAAGACATTCCTTCCATATATGCCTACAACCATATTTGTTATCCTGCAACTACATGTTATAAAATGTCAGTTAAGTCTTAATCTATTTTTTGGTTATAAATATTAGCCCCCTTGCACAATGAAAAGGCATATAGCACTTCTTGGTGTGTATATTCCAACTGTTTTCCCCTTTTGCACAACGTGCCCTTGTTCTTTGGGCGTCTTTTCTTCTTCCACTTTAACCATCATCTTGCCTTGTTCAAAACGTACTTGTCCTATTACTTTCATCTCTATTTGCTTATTGATGGAGGGTGTTAGACTCCTTTTAGCATGACCCCTAGTATCTTGAGGATCAACAAACCACAAGTTTGCATTTCTTTTGGTCATTTCATTGTGAATTACTTTGTGGACATTGTTTTCTTCCAACATTTCTTTGCCTTTTGGAACATAATTTATTTGCACCTATGGAAGGTTGCATTATCTTCCTCTCATGTCTCGTTAGTTTCAACTACCTTAGCTGCTTCAATGTCTTTAGTTGCCTTAGCTCTAACAGCATCCTTAATTGCTTCATCACCTACAACATCTTTAACTATTCCAATGTCTTTATCTTGTATTAATCTTAGCCTCTATTACCTTTGGAAGCATGGTTTCTTTTTATGGATTACTTGGATTTTTGCATCTCTGAGGGCATAGCTCCCCTTGTGCATTATTCTAACCTTTGACATGCACCATTGAGAACTCTCTTCTCCCTTATACATCTCCATTTTTGTCGTTCCTCTCTTTTCGCATGATCTAGTGATTTCCTTGAATAACTTTCCTTTTGCAAACATTTTTTCTTTGCATACTTAAGATTTCTGATGTTTCATTACACCAACTTTTATTTCATGTTGCCTCTTCTTATGCACGTTACTTTGCACTTCAAGACGCTACTCTTTGGCTTGTTTGAGGATATGATTTTTTCTTGTACATTGATGCAGCTCTGGCAAGTGTATTAAGTCGTACAAGTAATAAAGAGTGAGAAAGAGTATTGTCGAACAGGGATTGTGTAACCAAGTACCACTTTATAAGTCTAAATACTATCTAGGCTAACCGTTAAGATTTCAAGAATTCAAATTGTAAATTAAAATAAAAATACTATAATCTAATTCTAAAGAAAGCAAGGAATCAATAAACAAGGAGAGGATTCAATGAAGATTAAGATGATAAGCATCCATTTCACCTAGTTATTCAATAAGTGTTAAATTCTTAACCCACTAATGTTCAATCAATTCAATTGATGATGGATTTCCTAATTTTGTTAGTACTTAATTCTTTGGCATACCAACCCTCTTCAAAAACAAAAGTTCACTTAATTCCTTAACATGAACCCTGATTCAAAGGCATTATTGTGTTCTATGAAATCCTAATATCAAATCCCACACAATTTATTAATCTCTATCCCTAAACAATTAATAATTATGGTTTCTATCCCTAGGTCTAAGTTATGACCAATTTCCCAATTGTCAACACAACTCCCAACATCAATTTATGGGTGATCAAGCCACAAAAGCATTAAGAACAAAGATAGAAACTCAATTAAAAGAAGAAGCATGCATTAGATTAAAAGGAACTCAACAACTCATAAATCCCAACATGGGTTACATCATCACCCTAGCTACGGAAGAGTTTAGCCACTAAACATTGTCATAACGTCTATAATCAAAGAGATGATGAATATTAATAACATCAAATCACAAGAAAGGAGAAGAAGAACAAGAGTTGTAACATAAGCTTTCTCCTCTTGAGGTTGTCTCCAAACCCTAGCAAAGCTTCCTTGAATCTCCAATTGCCCTAATTGATTCCCTGTGTAAAAGATTCCCACATACCATACATGTGATGTTCACTTAACCCCTCTTAACTTGTTTTGGGCCTCTAAAGGCCTTTTTTTGTCAAAAAGAACCCAAGATATGAATTAAGCACATTACTTTGCACCTTTTGTAGTCTTTTGTATTCTCGTCATTTCAGTTTTAACAAATAATTAATCTTTCACAAGTTTTTATGTCCTTATTTAACATTAACATATAGCTTAATTCCTTGTCCACATAGTCACATACAATTTCATAGAATTCCATGGTATATTATACTTACTTCCCTTTTAGATAACTTCCTTTTACATAGAACATTTTCTTTGTCCTTGTATTTCTATTCTATTCAAGGGGACAAAACGCTCATTTACTCTCTTTGTCTTAGCAACAGCAACCTTTACCCTTAGATAGTTTTGGTTCCTTACATGTATTCCTAATTAGTTGATTCTCCACCTTATCTATTCCTCTTATTCTTCTTTCATTACATGTATGACTCTTTCCTACTTATGATTTATGCATGTAAGCCTATGGGCTCATTACTTTCCATTCTTCAATATCATTTAGTCACAATATTTTAGTGTTCAAATCTCAAATATTCATTTATTATTATATCATTAAAAATGAGTATATTCTAGAATCAATACACACCAAGACTAGGGTGGCAAAATGGGTTGGACTTGCCGAATTGGCTCGCTAACCCGCCATTTTTTGATGTGGTGGGTTGGCATTTCCAACTCAAATAAATATGACTGGTCAACCTACCCTACCTTGCCCCATTTTATGGTCAACCCATAGTGGGCAGGGGGTAGTAAAATAGCTAAAAATGTAACAAAAAACAAGTTAGTCATCGGGTTGACTCACCAACCCACCTTTTTTTAGGGTCGATTAGCACTTTCAACCTAAATAACTAAAACAAGTCAATCCCGCACCTCATTTTATGGCCAACCTGCACCTCCCGTCTGTTGCCACCCCTAACTAGGACTTGCACGTTGAGCTACCATGGGAGTGTGTTCTTGGAGCCCCCTTGACCTTGGGACTTTAAGTACTATAACACACTCCAAATTAAAACATCTAGCGAGTGTCTTACACTCACCTTTGCATTTGTCTTTTTAGGCTTGTTTTCAAAATTCCTTAGCATTTTCCTAATTCATTCCTTTGTCATTATCATGTCCATTTTTTGCTTTGCTTATTTTAGTTAGCCCATGATTCATAATTGTGTTCTGCTAGTGTCATTATGTTATCAAGTATAATCCATGTAACACATGTATGCTAATCATTCCATCATAAGTCATCTATTCTATGGTGTCATCAAAGCATATAATAGAGTAAATAGCTCACATCGTCCATTAAGAAAATTTCATAAGACAATTTCGTCCCTCATAAAATAAAAACTAAACCCAAAGGTCCTTCAAAATTTTAATAATAGAACACATTAGTTCCTCTGTATGTATTGGATCCTTTAAACATTAATAGAATTACACAGTGATGGATTAATAGGACATTAAGTGATTATCGAGTGTGTCGTATGAAATAGAATGAAGTTTAAAATAAATCATTTTGATGGTTGATATTATTTATAAAATGAGTCATTTAAATGCCTATTAACAGTTATAAAATAACTCATTTTGTGTAATTTTAAATACCAAAATAAGTACAATATGCTAAACACGGCATCATTTTACTTGTATTCAACATTTTAATCGCACATTATCATTGTACTATACCAAATATGTAAATCCACTAACGAGAAATAACATATGGACTAATGTGTCCATCATATACAATCTTGACGAACCATGGAATTAATTTCTTTTTTTGGGAAAAAAATAGTCTAACACAAAATATCTTAAAAGACTAAATAGGGTGTTCACTCCCTAAGAATTTCTAGAAAAAGAATGCTCATATAACATTAAACAACATAATTTTAAAATGCTTGAGGTCTATACAAGGAAATGAACGTATTTATATAGAGTATCTTTAACTTGCTTGGAGTCGAGGCCTTTGCCTTTAGATTCATTTGTGCGAGCTCCTATACTTAAATGTCTCTTTAACCATACAAGTGCACTTTCAATATAGTGTCCTTCACACTTGTCAAAGTCTTTACCACTCTCACTACAACATCTCTCATTGTTGTCATGGTTTTCATCACTCTTTGGCACAACATTTAGCCTTTGCCATTATTGTCACAACGTCCATCACTTTTCAACGCGTCCTTTATTCAGCATAGTATCCTTCACTTTTTATAACATCAAGCAACATCGTTAGTCCCATAATAGCATTATCAATAATGTCATGGAAATAATAAATGCACACTATACACCTTATCATAATAAGTGGTCTCCACTTATTCACATCTAATGGTAATAAAGTGTGTAGTGTGTATTTATTGTGCAATTTTATTGTTCCCATAACCTTACTCTAGCATCCTCAGGATTCTGCAGCATGCAGCGTCCATTACTTTGGTCACGATGTCCATTGCTCTCATCGTAGTGCCTTGCTCTTTTCCCATTATTTAATCTCTTTGATTAATCTATCACTAATTTGTCACATGAAGATGTTCCGTTGACTTTCTTATAGACCCATGATGATACTAGTGACCGGTTTCTCTTTTCCAACTAGTTTGCTCAATCGTCACGAGCATCCTCCTATGAACACCTCTTCCATCCAAGGTTGTCAAATAGTATATCCTACCTCTTCTTTGATCAAACAATGTCCAAGTAGCATAGTAGTAGTAGCAAAGATAACCTTCGACCAAGTCAGATAGAATAGGTCACCCAACAATTGTCGTCAAGGTTGTCGAACTCTATCGTTTGTGCATCTTCGTCATTAAGGACATGCAGCTCTATTGTCGAGGCCACAGCTCGTCGACGTCATGTAACTCTTCCTGATCCAATATCTACAACAATGACTCCCCTTCCTTCCTCACTTCTCCTTTCATTGGGTTTTCCTACCTTGGGGTGCACCATGCCATTGCGTCCCTAGTTCCCGTTTCTGGAAATCTTTTAGATCGAGCGAAGATATACAATAGGTGATAGATAGTGGCTCCATTGTTCATCATTGCTCACAAGTCCTCCCAAGTGGAGTCGCCATATGTTCTGAACCAAAATATAGTTGGGCATTTTAACACTAGGATCAGGAACCACTCATCCTAGGTGGCCATTGACTGGGAACTAGCATGGCCACCACTATGATCCATAGTGGGATGAAGAGTGCTTGGAATCCATCTCTTGATTACAAGATGCTGCGGTATCTAGGAAGCTCTCTAGTCCTTAGAAGCTCATGGGTCTCTCTCGATTGTGATGGGATATCCTACTCCCAAGGCTTCTCGGTCTTTATAATGCAATGAGATTCAAAGTAAGACAAATGGGCTTGACTTTGTGATAGGAATGTATCTATGCGCATGGGAACCATTGTCAGTCCCTCTTTGGGAAAAAGGCAATAAAGGTAAAATGGGGTAAGGGAGCTTTGTTGGTGCTTTTTGGGGGCTAGCTCGATAAAGGAAATAGGTACAACAGGCTTTTAAGAGGAATATTAGTTGTTTCTGCGTAAACCATGTGATGAGCTTGGTAGGGTTAAGGGGGCAAATAGGCATTTTACTTGTTGAGCGTCCTGCAATAGGATTTCATGGCCTTATCTAGGATCTCCGTGATGTCCCTGCTTTGTGGAGTTTTCCTCCTTAGGGCTATGTTATGCCTAAAGCGTGCCAAACCACGTTGTCCGTAGTTCCCATGTAAACAAAGCCTTTCCCTTTGGGATATTCCCACAACTACATGTTATAAAATGTTAGTTGAGTCTTAATCTATTTTTTGGTTGTAAACACTGGCTTATATCTTTATCCTAAATGGCCTAGATAAGTTCACTGTGGGTTCTAGGAGGGATTTGTGATGATCAAGTCATTTTTAATTATTTCATTATATACTAACATTGCTAAGACTAAGGATATCACCTCAGTTATCAAAATCTAGATATAGATATCCCAAAGCAAAATTCACAGAATAGTTGCACATCCAAAATATTTCAAGATTAACTTGACATCAAGACAATTTGTGATTATTGGATTGAAATTCTACTGTGAGAATATGTTTTACTTCACATTATTCACAAGAGATCAATTGCTGCCACATACAAACTATATTTTGAGGCCGAGCAGCCGAGTTGTCATAACATTGAAGCTTTTCTAAAACTAGCATGGGATATTTTCGACAATCTGAAATAATACTAAGGGTATAATAGAAATACAAGTGTATAAGCTAAGTTCGATTTGGTTTGGTTCGTTTTTCAATTTTGGAACCGAGAAATGAACTGAATCAATTGACTTTTGAAAAAAAAAAAAGAAAAGGAAAAGGGAACTTTTTTGGTTGAGTTAGTTTCTGGTTTTTCAGTGCGATTTTTTCAGTAAATTTCAGTTTGGTTCGGTAATGAACACCCCTATTTGAATGAGGTCAATTTAAGAAAAGGTCAATAACTGAACATGTTTTCTGCGGCTTAATTGTACAGTAGCCCCATTAACATGTTGTAGCCACTGACACAACAGTGCTCATATTAGAGTTGAACTCTCAAGAGGCCAATATCTAGCAACTATGCTGCACATTTTTTCTAAGTATTGCAGCAATGAAAAGTTAAAAAGGTGAAGCACCCACATCCATGACAGTTATCATACATTTGCCTTGTTCTTCTTCAGAAAGAATGCCGGAAACCTCTTCTAATCTTCCTACGGAAAGGCCTACATGCCTCGATACAGAGGTCAACAGCTGCTGCAAGTGCCATGAAGATCGCAGCGTCCTCCACACACGTCACATGTCGCAATGCTAGCTGTACTAATGGTTTGCTGCGCTTCCCTTCACCTTGAACTCTACAGCTCATGACAAAACCTCCAACTACTGGACTAAGTGCACCAAAGTCTCCACTGCTTTGTGGACTAGGTACTGGAGTTGCTGCACCATTTGCAGTTCGCAAGTGCTTTTCCGTATCTATGAAAAACTCTCCACCCTTTTCGGCGTTTATATGTATTTCAGACATAAGGAGTTCGCTCCCTTCCTGCGCTTCAGATAGGAGACGGAACCGGCAGCAAATGGAGTCTCTAAGGCCATGCTCACGCCAAGCTTCAAGCTTTCCCCAAGGTTGCCAGCTCTCAGGTCTACAAGCGTCGGGGCGAACAATCAACCAAGCTCCTGGGTTGGACCTTGCAACCCAATCACAACCTGAAGATGGAACAAAGGGAGTTGTTATGAAGGCTGCAGCTACAGCTGAGCCAGATAGATCATGTATCTTCAACTTCCACCCTTTTCTCTCTCGCCTCTCGGTCTCTATGTCAGAAATGTCAGTAGAACCTGACCAGTAAGTGCTCATTGGGTCAACATGGGAAACCCTGCCATTTCATAACTATCAAAAGTTTTATTAAAAAAAAAAATACTGAAATCTGCACATTTTATAGATATCAGATGCAACTGACAGAAACAATGAAGAAAACACACTACCACTTTCTGCTTAGAATATTGATTGGAGAGGAAGATTAAATTCCTTAGTCCAAAAATCAGGCCTAAATTTCTTAGGTAGCAGAAATTTAGGAGAAGGAGAATGGTTAACTACATCAGTCTATTTATATGAAAAATAAAAAAAAAATAAAATTAATATATAATTCATAACTGCTAATTTTATAATAGCATATTGGTAATTAATATATGAACCGAATGAATAACAGAAACCTTTAACATGCAGCAAACTTAGATTCAAACACATCTGGATACCTGAAACAACATATTTGGGGCAGGGACTTGATGGGTTATGGCTCTCTGAAAACATTGATTTTTATTTTAAAACAGGAAGGCATTTCATTGAGAAAAATAAGTAATGACTTTTAAAGAATTATAATAATTGCTGATATAAATGAAAGAAAAATAGATCACAAATTTCATATCACCTGTCTTTACTAAACTTGCAACTAAAGATTGGCTGCTTGATAGATCCTTGCAGTTGAACTACCTGAGGACTCAATGTTGTAATATCTTCAAACTGGAATACATATCTAGGATCGGGATCTAGTTTCACTTTTAGATGTAGCTCCGCACCTGGCTTTCCTCTCTCCTGTTTTCTCTTTCCAATCCCTATCCACCCATTAAAAAGAATCAGTGGCTTTCCTTCACCCCACTCGGGGCCTACCTGCATTTTGAAAATCCCAATTTGCTGCCTTTTGATGCCAACTCCACAGTGGGAACCCTTCCTCCCTGAAAAAACAGCAATCTCCAAACAAGCATGACTACTATAGAAACAACCAGGTGCCAACAATGCTTTTAAATCAGATTCCTCAAGGTAGAAGCTTGAAGCAACATTCTGAGTATCAGGTACAACTTCAGCAGAGGATATCAAGGGGACTGATGATGTTTGAACAGGAAAACCTCGAAGCCGTATCTCACAAACACAAGAAGATAGTCTGTGAATTCCAGATTTTCCAGTGCTCAGTTCAATTCCAGTACATCTTAGCCCTAGAGAGCCTATTGACAACCTAATGAAGGCCTGAGGATCCATACTAGTCACAATTGCCCCCCCATTGGATATAAAGCACTACTTTCTGATAGCTCAATGCCTGTGAAATATTTGACATAAATGATAATCAAGTGAGGATAAAGAGAAAATTAAGCATGCACTTGTTTGATTAGGATTAAAGAAATAACAGCTTACAAGAGAATATGCAATTAAATTCTTGTCCTTATGACATGCCATACCTAAGCAGATAAACAAAACTATAACATTGACAAGCAACTGTAACATTTATATTTAAAAAATATGTAAAGAATAAGTAGTCTCTTCTAACTAGCTTAGGGTTCTTGTTTAGTTCATGTAAACACAAATTAGAAAGCAGTTCCGAGTACTTTAACACAATGAAGCAAATGGGATGGATATGTGAAGACTGAAAACATAGTAAAGGGAACTATTTTTATAACGTGAACTGACTAGTCCAAGGAAACAATGCATACTTCATGCAGCAGATAGTGGAAGCAAACTCATCAGAAGAAACAAATATTTTGGTCATGGAAATAAATACCAAAACAAATTGTTATGTTTCTGATTGAAAGAATATACTAAAATAAAATTTTGACCAGTTATACTCGGTCATTGTTGTCCAATTTCCATTGATCAAGACTATATGTTTTTCACATAAACAGAAAATTTGAAACTTATTATTCTCTTATAAAACATAATTTGGTTACCTTTACCCATGTTAAATGAAGAAAACACACTCTATTTAGTTCTAGAGATTCCAATTTATGATGTCCTTTGGGTTTGTTCTTCAGAGCCCACTCATTAGGATAAAGTATGTTATAAGTTCTTTAACTTCTTCACAGTTTGCATTCAAAGAAAATTCTACACCGATAACCTTTTTAACTGAAATTACTTCCAGAAATTATTAAAAAAATGGAGCTGACTATATGAAATGCATAAAATTTATAAAAAGATGCATTCAGTTCAGTGAATGCTAAGGGTAAACAAGTATGCAGGAATCCAATAGTTAGTCAGAACATTTTCCCTCTTCAATAACTATGCCGGTGTAACAACTTATAAAAGAATGGATTTAAGCATTCATGCCTTAAAGTCTTAATATAAGTATAGAGAACAAAATCCAGAGATAAAGGGAGAAAGAGTGTAAGTACTGGTTAACTAAAAACTGAACTATTGCTTTAATGAACAACAGTGGTAAAAGCATTTGGATATATTGCTCAAACATATCTGCAATATTTTAAAGATACTATATAATAGAACTGCAACAGGTCTATTATTCGTGTTAATCCTGATTTCTATCCAACAGAAGAAAACAATTTTATCAGGAAAAATAAGCCTTGGGATAAGCCAACAAAATTAACAACATAGTCATGAGTATCTGAATACTTTCCATTGAACAATTTAAATACTTTAGAAGCCAAAGAAACCTCGTGAGAACAATTTTTTCTTTTCATTTTAAGATAAAATAAACCAACTCTATTTAAAGAATATGTTGCTAGGTCACACATGAATGGTTGTACGTAATCAAATCCACTCAAACAAGAGTCCATAAGGTTTGAGACGTGGAAAATGCACAAGCTCACTTTACCTTGCTCCAAAATTTAATTTAGATAAAACGAATAAGAGCAACAAAGATCAAATTCTTGATCACTTGGTCAAGAAGGGTGCAACCAAAACATGTCCAGAAAACAACCATCATAAAAGTGTTTGTCAATATCTTAATATTTGCCATTCAAAGGTGAATAAAAGATTGTAAACCACAAACAAAAATTCCAAGAGTGGAGAGAACTTAAAGGAGAAAAAAGAAGAAAAAAAAAATATGACTGGTTCAGCGAAATGGGAGATAAAAAATCCAATGTCACCATGCACTAGAGGCTTTGAATTGAAGATAATGGCTTAAACTTTTTGTTGTTCTGTTCAATAAGTAGCTCATTATATCAGAGAACTTTGAAAATTTTTCCAGAATTTGTCCATGGCATAATAGAAGTGCTATTGTTTCATGCCAAAGGTGATCATGCAATATGACATTATTTCAAATTATTTATTTATGTGGTAATTGAAGTGATTATATTGAACAAGCTTGAAACTAATCAACTTTGCATTTTGATCTTTAATACAGCTTGGACATTCTGTATCAAGTGTGCATTCTCTTATGTGTAAAGGTTCATTTCTTGGTGCAAGCTGATAGAATTATGCCAGCTTATAAAGTGGGAAAAAAACTCCTATTACAGTGAGTACCAAGAAATCAGTTTAGGGAAAAATATTTTAAACCTGGTTTCTTCCACCAAGTGAATCTTAGCCATCAACCAGTAGAAATTAGCAAGAAAGAGAAAAAACAATTTAAAAAAAGAAAAAGTGGTTGAGATGCTCTTATGGAGGATAGAAATTCTTCCTCTAGAAGCATGGTAGAAGATCTCCTGTTTAGGTCACCAATTACATAAGTTTTCTCAACAGTCAACATTATTTCACTTTAAAGAAAGATAAAGATTAAACAGCATTAACATCAGAGCAATACATATTTGGTTGAAGAAATATAGACTAACAGTCAAATAACTGGTTTTGCTAGCTCAAACTCATCTGAAAGCGAACCTCAAAACTAAAAATCACATGTCTATATGCATATCTACTTCAGTTGAAGAACCAAATTACAAAGAGGTCAACTAAACAATTTAGCTCAAATTTGGTATAAATTCTAGAGAGGTTTTAGACTTACCAAGTCCTACGAAACGAAGAGAATGATATTTAAATAATCATGGCACACACTCTTCCAACATCTCTGTCTATCTCTCCAACAGATCAAACAAACAAATATAACTTGCATTTCAAGGGACCAGGAACACTTTCCAATCAGCAGCACTATAAGTATAACCAACCTCAACAAACCCCAAGTATGCAAGAGATTAAGGGTATGTTTGTGAGTTTGGGTTTTGGAGGGAAAGGAAGGGGAAGGGAGGACTTGTAATATAACTTTACACTACAAATCCTTCCATCCCCTCCCTTTCCCTCCAAAATCTAAACTCACAAATATTCCCTAAAGGAATTGGGGTAACAAAACTGAAGAAACCAATTTAAGCAAATCAACTACCCCAAATTCAAGCAACAACAACAACAGCTAAGCCTTCTATTCGATGAAATTTACATTAGTTGTTGTCGTCTGCCCAACACAACTCTCCTCGTTTATCAAGGCTTTGAGAGAGATCGACCATGTAAAAGATCTTGAATAAAGCACAACATAGGCAGAGTTAGTACCACAAATTCAAGCACTTGAGAGGAAAATTCTGGAATGAACATAAACTCCAGCAGAAGAAGCAGTCAAATTGTGATGAACATGACTCCTCAACAACATCATCTATTCTTAATTGCATTAGACCAAAAAAGCAGCTAGTGGAACATGATTACGTGAATAAGTAATAACTATGTAGAAACAGAACAAAACAAAAGTCAAAGTCATAGATGATAAAAAAATGTGGCAACAAAAATGAAAAACAACTTACATAGTTTGCTTACAATTCACCAAACATACCTCAACCTTGCACACATAGGGCCCAAAATAAGTGAATAAAAGCTAAAGTTATATTAGCTCAGCTTCACATATGAAAATAAATAAATAAAAAGCATGTAAAAAATAAATAAGGAAGGAACTGGTTTTCAAGGTAGCAAACACTGACAAAAAAGAAAAAAATGGGAAAAAAAAATTATCTCACCTTTTGCACTCTCCAAATTGCAAAAGCTTTGGAATGGGTTGTTGGATTGGTTTGTTGAACAAACAAATTAAGAAAAGAAGAAGAAGGAGAGGCAAAAAGAAAAGGAACCCATAACCATTGAAAAAAAAGGAGTTGTTTGGTAACAAAGGTATAATTGTGTCACGGATCACGAGAAAACTATTACCCCAAACAAACAACAATCACTGAAAGAAAGAAAATATTGTTAGAGCGCAATCTCTCTTTCTATTTCTTTCTTTCTCCCTGTGTTTTTGTGGGAAAATGGGTGTTTTTATTTTTTTTCCCTTGTTGTGAGAGGAGAGATAGAAGAAGAATAATGCAATTAATTATTATTATTATTATGATGCTCTCTTCTAAGCACTATTTGTCGCGAAACAGACGGAGAAAGTAAAGGAATCATATTTGTCTTTTTCATTTTTTCGTGACATTCCCGTATATATAAATATATGAGAGAAAGTAAAGGAATCATATTTGTCTTTTTCATTTTTTCATGACATTCCTGTATATATAAGTATATGAGAGAAAGTAAAGGAATCACATGTCTTTTTCATTTTTCATGGCATTCCTCTATATATATATATATATATATATATATGAGTTTAATTTGTATAAACGTTGCTATAAAATGATGTCATATAAGTAAAAATGATTCTTTTGTTCTTACCTACATGTCTTGGTCATGGCACAGTTTTTCCAATTGTCTGTGTGAGCAAAGGTGAGATATTTCCAAAGAGACTGGACACTCAAGTAAATGTGATTAAGCATAGAGGTTATGAGGAAATAATAAGTTGGGCTCTTTTATATGGAGAGTTGATATTAATAAATTAGAAGATAATCTTTCTTGTATAATAGAATATACGATAAGATAATAGAAACCTGGAAGATAATAGGAGATCCTATATTATCTCACAATCAACCTAAGGCTTCTTAGGCTAAATCAAGTAATAATCTCTAAAAAGTCATTATACCATGAAGGCGATATGTGGACCCTTATTCAGTTTTCTGAAGCTAGGCCAATAACTTGGGCTTATATTTCTATTTCAATATACTTTTTAATATAATGAATATGAAAATCAACCACATTAACTTATATGACAGTGATTGAATGTTGGCGTAAAATAATTTTATTGTGATAGTATATACAAATTAAGCTCTGTAAATATAAAGATAAATTGATAATTGGTTAATTGTTTTCAAGGCATTGCTATATATGTAAATTAAGATATACTATATCGTATTTTGATAAAGAATTCAGTCATGAAAAGTTGTTAAAACTTTTGTTAAGTGATAATTATACTTTTGGAGCTAAAAGCAAATATATATATACTTTTGGTGCTCAAAACTTTATCACGAGAATAAGCAACTAACCGAAATTATATAATAGAGAAAAAAATTGATTAGGACAAAAGTAATAATTCGAATGGATTATGAAAACATGTGGCATAATATTATGAGTAGAGTTATGTGGCATAAAATTGAATAGGACAAAAGTAATAATACGAATGGATTATGAGTGATGTGGACATCATATCGCTCATATCTTATTATCATTAAATTGAATATTAACTCTATTTAAGTAAAGGTACATCTTATTTAATAATAAATAGTATGTAAATCGATATAGTATTTAACACTTCGTGAGTATAATTATTATTCCTCTAATATTATTGGCTCATTGCCCCCCTTTGTTTTGCATCTGACTGTCCAATGTATGGTCGTTTAGTTCTCCTTCATACATTTTTTTTTTGGGTAATGAGTTCTCCTTCATACATTACAGACACGTTACATCAGTTTTCGTTTAAATTTTCGTATCAAATATCTGTACTATTTTGAATAAGACTATTAAATATTTAAATTCGTCTATAAACAAAAAAAAATTAAATATTCACTCTTAAATTAATAAAATGTTTTGATTTATCAAAACAAGCAGCGAGAAAAATGTTTTTGATTTTTTTGGTAGAGGCATGCTTTTGATTAATCTTAAATTAATAAAATATATTATAATCATAATTCACTAAAAATTTAGAGTACATTTTAATGAAATAATTTTTAAATTAAAAAATTAATATATAGTAGACTTGAAATGTTCCAATTAAATTATTTTTATTTTAAAAATCTTTTAGTTACATAGGAAGATTACATTACTTTTATTTATCCTTGCTTTTTTTTTTTGGGGTAATGACTTGCTTTGTTTTGAGTACATTAATTTTATTTATTAAATACTTTACTTGTATAAAGTAATTAAATTGAATTTTCGTCATTTAAAATTTTTTAAAGTCAAAAGCAATTAAATTCTTTCACCATTGTGGAGTGTATACCATAAATTAATAAAATGCATTATAATTAATAAATTATATGTATTTTCACTTTCTCGCTTTAAAACAAATTGCCTTATTTTCATTTTCTCAATTAATTTTTTAAAAGTACCAAAAAATAGTTGAAGTTTTTTTTTATACAATACATAATTCCTTACCATAAAAAATCCTTAAAAAAAGATTAATCATAGTAACTATTGTGATGATATTTACGAAAAAAAAAGATAATTTCCTTTATTATTATTAATTAGCAACATAAAATCTTCTTAAAACATTCATCTATCTATTACAGCTAAAAAAATCATTAGTTATTGAAAGTTTAATAATTATTGGTTAATCGTATTTAATTTTAAATATTTTTTAAAATATTAAAAAACAACATTTATTTAATAACCCATACTCTAAAACTAATAAAATACTACCACAAATTGTTGTCTTTTGGTACCAAAAAAATTGTTGTCTTTAATTCCAATTTACTTTCTCAAATTGTCAATATATAATAACATCCATTGTTATTAGTATAATCATTATAACACATGACTTCTTTCAATATATAACGAAATACAAAAATAGTAAATATGGCATATTAATTATTGAAAAGGTTTTAGATAAATATAATAAAATAAAAATTTATTAATCATTTAAGTGAAGATTTTAAAAATATAACTTTTAAAAATATTATTTAAATATAATTATACTTAAACCCTTTTAATTTTCAGTTATATAACTATAATTTATTTAAAATTAATTTTGGCCTTTTATATATTTCTATCTTAATGAACGACAAAATAAAACAATATATGTAACTCTCTATTCTCTGGTCAAAATAATAAAAACACCTTAGTACACCCGAAGCATGAACACGAAGAACTTGAAACTTGGAATTTATCAACGAAGCTGGCTCTGGTTCTGGTAGATCGAGTCATGAATATAAAACATTATCTTAATTACTTATAGGGAATTGAAAATAATTACTTGGAAGAGAAAAAAAGGAAGAGATATATATTGAGAATGAAAGAACTTAGGAGAGAGTAAGTAAGAAAGAGAAAGAGGAAGGTCGTGAATCCAGCTGTAACCAAAATAGAGTGCAAGAAACAAAGTTTGCGATCGCCATCAGATACATGTGCCTGACTTCATCCATCTGGTTTGGGTTTCTTTTCTTTTATTTATTTATTTTTTTTTCAAGAGTTCGCACTCGATATTAAAAAATTGTAAATAATTTTATATTCAATACAATACGGTGTTATAGGTTGGGTAGTACTTAGAGTGCATTATATACTTATGCGAGTATCTCTGATCTATATTTTTTAAGTAAGAAATTTAGGTCGTTTTGATAATCAATCATTTCTCTGACGTCAGGATAGGCCATTAGAGCTTAAAGAGGACCCATTGAAGACTTACAAAAATAAGCAACCAATGAGATTTTTATATCAATAGCAGAGCTCATGTACATATAAAATATGCGCTCGTCTTTTCGCCAATCGCGTTAATTCTTATTGGTTGAAATAGATCTCTATTCGTCTTATGCAAATATTAAAATTGTATTCAAACTCACTTCTAATTAATTCGTTGTCACTTTAGATAAGTGATTTTATAATACTTTCACATATTCTACGTGTTTTTACTAAATATTTTAGTCTCCTAAACTCAAATTTTGAGGTTGTTCTTGCTGTTTAAAACCTAAAAAGAAGTTATATTTTGTAGAATTGTCAAGTTTGGCCTTGTCCTTATATAAGATTACATATCTTCCATTTGGGTGGGTTTTAGATGAGCCTCTCAAGTTTGGGTTTATTAATATGAATAATTTAATTTGAATTTTGACCTACTGTTGCTCACCAGAGTTTTGGAAATGAATTAAAGAGGTAAAAGGGGCTTTAATCTTTAGATTCATAAGCTTGTGAAAAATTGTGAGAAAATGGTAAAATTGGGAACTTCCTCCTATGTGGCTTGGGCAGAGGAATGTCCTTGGAGATAGTGATGGATGAATGAAAGCCTTTCCTCTTCCCTCTATGACAGGACGCTATCTCAGTGTCTTTCTTTGTGCTCTCGCGGTGTTTCCAGAATAAGGACATTTGTCCTGGCCCTGGTTCTGGGTGGTACTGTGCGAGGGATGGTGCTATGTTATTCTCATTGTGGTTCAGGGGAGACATGATTATCTATGGCCTTGCTACGTTGTTGTATTCTGGTTGTTATGTGTGTGTGTGTGTGTCATTGAGAGAAAATGGAGCATTGGGAGTGACCACCTTTTCTAAGGGATGGGGGTTGCGTGTGTTTTCCATCTGAGGCCTTGTCCCACGTCCTGGGACCAAGAAAAAGGGAAAGTTATATAACATTGCTAGTTGTTGTGTGATGGAACAGCACTGTGAATAGTATGTGAAAGGACATGAAAGGCGACAACTTACTTTTCATCGTGAAATGGGTTAATTAGCTTTTCAGCCATTTGGGTTTTGGGCCAAGGTATATGCTATATTTTGGTCATTTTTTGACATAGTGTGAACTAGGTTGAGTTTATTAATAAGAATGGGTTGTGATGGTTGTAGTTCTCTCTTTCTCTCCAACATGGCGGACTGGAAGAAAGGCTTTTTCAACATTTTTTTGGATTGCCCCTTACATGCCCAAATTCATGGGAAGGGGTAACTTCAAAGCCTACCAGGTCACATGTAGAATTAGTTCTCTAGGTCCTAATATTAATCCTTTAAGATTACACTATAATGGGTTTTATCCCATGTATCTATTTACTTAAAAGGCTCATATTAGGATCCATTTTCTTTACCACTGTCATCATAATTAATTTTCCCTTACTCATGTTTTAAATTGATTCATAAAAATAGATTTGGAACACCTACTATATTTGATGTTATAAATTTATGCTCCCATCAATTGTGTCTAAGCATTGAAGGATGACCTATAGATCGGATTTATGAGAAAATAAATCCAAACCAATTAAGATTTGCTTGGTTCAGGTGATTAAATTACTTATTTTATTTTTTCAATTTCTACCAACAACAATAACAAAAAAAAAGCTACTGTAAAACAATTGAATTTCTATATAAAAAACCTTCTGATAATGTTCTAGTAGACTAATATGCAAGGTAGCGTTTGGTAAATGTTTCGGGATAAAAAATATAGAGACATTGAGAATAAAAATGTGTTTGAAGAAAGGAACGAGAACAACAATCATAAAATTGTCTTTGTCCTAGAATAATTTTTTTAGCCAATTTCTATTTCCAAAAAGAAGGGATATTGGAGACATGCCTATAGGACACAAATTTAAATTTTTTTCTAAATATATCCTTTTAAACGTATCATATTTTATATTTAACTTTCTCATTTTTAAATTTTTTATAAAATTATAACTTAATCTTTTTCATCTTTTCATTAATCACTATATTCTGTTCATCACTATCGAACAGTTTCGTCTTTGAATGCAGCCTAAGGGTTGAAACATACTACCCAAACAAATAAATTGAATGAGTATGTAATTACCAATCAAGAATTTTTTATTCTCTTATCAAGAATATGATAGAGATAGGCATTCTCTCTTTCTTCTTACTAGGTTAACTAAAGTTGATGTTCTATTGTGCGCTCAAACACAAGCAAAAAATGTAAATAAAAAAGTGTGATAACTAAAATATGAATGAAAGGCAAAGTTAATTCCTCACTTTATGAGCGTGAGTCCAATGTTATCAACTTTGCGAGTTAATCTAAACTTGTGGAGCTGAGATAAACTTAAATTATAAACTCTATTTATAAACTTATAAAAGTTTACTTATTTTAAAAATAGTATTAAAAATATTTATAACATCTAATTCTAATAAAATAAATTTATGATAAAATAAAAAATATATGAAAAATTTAGTTGTACCATCATAATGAAGCAAATGCAAGTCATAAAATATAAAATTAAAATCTAAGAAAAATATAATAGATCAATACTTTAGGATGTGAAAAATCAAAATAACTAAAATCAATACATCACAACTTCAATTTTGGAGGTCTAATTATGAGTACTTATTGCAAAATTCCATGTAACTCTAACTAAATGTATAAACTCATAAATTTGTCCAAGTTTATAAAAGTTTAATTGAGTTTACTCAAGTTTATTCAAATTCAAGTTTTAAGTGAGTTAACTCAATTTGGGGCATAAACTCATATACTCTAAGAGTTTAAGAATTAGTTCAGAGTTTCATAACCATAAATCACTCATGACTTTAAAAAATTAACTTTTTAGCCCCAACTTTTTTACTCTTTTAATGAATTGTAAATCATGCTCAACTCATCAAAACAGTGAGGAACCAATAGTACATACACACTCCATAATTAGAAAAGCACCAGCAACCAGATTTATTTATTTATTTATTTTTAATCCTTTTTTTTTTTGGGGTAAAACCGATTTTTGTCGAGTTTTGGGTCAAAACTGGCCTAATTAATTGAAACATTTTTTTTTGGTTTGGGTCGAAAATAGTAACTCATTGAAAGCCCATCTAACAGTGGGAGAAGAGAATGCAACGAGAGGCACAAGGCCCACAAGTACGGGGGACTTGTCCTGAGAGAGGATTACACTAAATCTGAATCTAGATTTCCACCCATTGCTAAACTTGCCACGTGATTGCGCAGCAAGTCAGTTGAGTCTCGAGACTCGAGGGATTCATTCAGCCACCACCAAGGTCGAACTGCAAGGTACTTATTTTCCTCGCTTCCCCGTGTACGTTTGCTTTGTCAATTTTCAGTTCTAAATTTTTAATTTTTTGAAAAATATTTAATTTTTAGTTTTTTCAGTTATTCATTCACGAAAAATTGACAAAACAAACGCATCCTAAGTTTCTTTCCTTTATCTTCTCTGGTAATAATGGCTGCCAGCCTGCGAGTGACATGATCCTATTCCTCTTGCTTTGCACAAACCTTCTCAAGTCAGTCTCCCTTATTTTTTCTCGCTAATATATCACAAGCTGCTCTGTTCTGTTCTCATGTGCATGCTCCTTTGACTAGTTAGTTATTAGTTCTGCGTTTTCTCATCATCTTCACACAATGACCGAATTATCAATACGCGAAAGAAGTAACTAACCGCGAACCGGAACCGTAGGGGGGAGGTAGCAAATCTGGTAACTGTTCTGGGCTATCTGGGAAGGATGAAAACTCTCTCCTCAATTCATCCGCGCCAGCATTTCCCAGTCACAAGATTTTACACTTCCACCACCACAAGGTAATTTTTTCTTCTCTCTTTTTTGAAAAAAAAAAAAATTACTCCTTTCCCCATTTTCATGCATTAAGGTCCTTTTTTAATTCAATCCACGTACTACTGGATTCCCTGCATGCCTAGTATCTGTAATTTATTTCTTTGTATGCCTTTCAGTTTACATATTTCGATTTCAAAACCCCTCAAGAAAAGAAAATCAATGGAGGAGGAGGAAGGAATTCCTTGATTGGAAGGGCTTAAATGAATTCATGGGGTGTCTAGGGTTGTGACTGACTTTGTGGATGCACAAGAATCTGTTGCCAAACCCCAAATAATGAAAGAGTCTAAATAGCATATGGTGCGTTTGGTGGAGCTTTTTTTTTTGCTCAAAATCACTTTTTTTCTACTAAGAAATCATTTTTCATATATTTGGATAATTTTTAAAAAATAATCAGAATATCAAAAGCTAAAATGAGTAGCTTCTAAGAAAAAAGTTTTCATTTTGTAAGTTAGATATAAAATTTAAGGTTGATAATCACATTTTCTTTAAAAAAAATCCGAAACAAACGTATACCATTATTTTTTTTTGGGGTTGTGGTCTCACTTTGTATTAGCAATCCAATGATTTCCTGCCTTTCCTTTTTTTTTTTTCTTTTTTAAATTCTAATTGCATGTTTATAGTAACTTAAACTTCCCCCATGTGAAGATTTTGCATCAGGACTCAACTCTCTTTTCCTGCTAAGGCCTTCTCTTGCCAGGCAAAATCTGGTAAGAATTTTCTTTTCTTTTTTTTTTTTTCATGTTGCAATTGTTATTTTATTTACTTACAATTCTAATATATATATATATATATATATTTTCTCTCTGGCACAGATGGGTCATTTAACTTGAAAGTGATGCCTCCCACTCTGTTAGCAGCAGAAAAGGAAGAAGCCAAGGCTGTATTGACCTTGTTTCTGAGAAAACAAGGCTTGAGCAATGTTGTTGCTGCAAGGACCATCAACAAGTCAGATCTTTTTATCGACCACCTTGTCTCGGTGCTTCACTCTAAACACAAATCTCGGTACCTCGTAGGTTCGGTTGCAACATTAGTTACTGCTCTTTCATAACTTTCTTCCACATTGGATCCTACTAATCAGAGTCTTCTTGGCATAAACAGGGAGAGAACTCACAACTCTTGAGATCAGGGATGCACTTATCCCATACCTTGAATCCCTTCTGAAGAGCATGGAGACACTCTAGTGGATGTAGTGGACAGCTATCCAAACCCACCTGTTAAGGACAAATCAGCCGTGCAGATTTCTCCTCCTTGTCCAACAGTAGACTCTAAGAAGCTTAAGGCTGTGTCTCGAGTGAGTGAGATGGACCCAACAGCTGGCAATCTTCGCCCTCATATTGTCTATCTCATGGAGCTCGGTATGAATATTGAGCAGATCAAGAGTATTACACGGCGATTCCATCTTTTGCCTACTACAGCTTGGAGGGTAAAATTAAGCCGGTGGTTGAGTTCTTTCTTGAACTTGGAGTGCCGAAAGAAGACATTCCCACCATCCTCACTAAAAGGCCTCAATTATGTGGAATCAGTCTATCAGAAAATCTTAAACCCACCATGAAGTTTTTAGAATCTTTGGGTGTGGACAAGAAACAATGGGCGAAGGTGATCTACCGCTTCCCAGCCCTTCTAACTTATAGCAGGCAGAAGGTGAGGGAGATCGTAGATTTTCTCTGTGAATTGGGCCTCTCAGAAGACAACATAGGTAAGATCTTAACTCGCTGCCCCAATATTGTTAGTTACAGTGTAGAGGACAATCTCCGACCGACCGCCAATTACTTCCATTCTTTGGGGGTGGATGTTGGCATTCTTCTATTCCGATGCCCACAGAATTTCGGTCTTAGCATTGAGGCCAATTTGAAGCCTGTAACAATTTTTTTCTTGGAGAAAGGATACACTTTGGAGGAAATTGGGACCATGATTTCAAGATATGGAGCTTTGTATACCTTTAGCTTGAATGAGAATTTGATTCCGAAATGGGATTTCTTCATGACCATGGGTTACCCGAAATCTGAGCTGGTTAAATTCCCTCAATTTTTCGGCTATAGTTTGGAAGAAAGGATTAAACCAAGATATGCTCGGATGAAAAAATCCGGGTAAGGTTACTGCTGAACCAGGTTCTATCCCTATCTAGTAGCAACTTTGAAAAGGCATTGGAAAAGAAAATGAAGAAAAATGCAGTTTGACCATGAGTCATAGCAGCAACTTTGCCCTATCAAATAATGAAAGATGAGACTTTCCGGCAATGTCTCAAACGAGGACGCCGCCCTACTCCATGAGTTTGTGGATTATCGCGGCACTATGACAACAGGTTTATGTGAACAGTTGGATTTGTAATGGAGTCATTGTCAGTCAATAGCTTTGTGCAGCATGTTTGCTCATGCTTGCGAACTTAAGCATTAAGTTTTATTGGAGGTTATGGGTACATTTAAGCATTGCTTAAGTTCTGCAGTGATTCTAGAGCCATGCCAGGTCCTCAAACCAAAATTTCTGACGGGGCTTTTTGACATGAATGGCCTGATTAGCTCGATTTGCCAATTACTGTTGCTCTATAAAGCACTTGTGATTGTCTTTAGTCCATACGTATCTGGAATGTTTGCTTGCTGTGTATTGTATTGTAATGGGCGATAGAGGTGACATGATGCCAAATTGTGCCTTCTGCTTTAGTACGAGGCCAGCCTGATATTGGAAATGAACCGTATGGTGTCATCCCTTGTGATTTTATGGAATTTTTCTTTGAAGTTGTTTACCATTTTATCTTTAGATTGGAAATTATATATATATAGCAAAAGGGGTAGTTAGTTTATTGTAAGAATGGGTTGAGCAAATTCTAACCATTTGATCTTATATGCATGGAACCTAGCGAGGTGTTTGCTTTATGAGACCTAGTTGGAAGCCTTTTTAGAGTTCAGAGATAAGAGAAATTATATTTATTAATATATGTTTATTATGTTCAGAGATTCATGCTTCACTATTAATTGTTGTACCATGAATTTAGAAATACCTTCCTATGTAACTATATATGTAGGTATCAAAATGATTTTTGCTTGATGCATGTATATTTTATATATATAACCTATTTGGTTGTCTCATGTGGGTTGTGAGTGGAGATGTCATAACTCAACATAGGTCATGACTTGTGCATAGGAATATCTTACCTAACAAGCTTTTAACTCAAGGAAATAATTTCCTGTATTTCTTGTACATTTCCTAAATATCAATACAATCTGCAATATCCATCAATAAATCCACAACACTTGGACATTAATTATTCTAGAATGTGTTCTTATAGCATATAATAATATCTCAGCATAGTTCAACATATATTAAATACTCTAGATTATTAGTCCAACCATAATACCAAATCAGTTTCTAGACTCTATTAAACATAATACAAAATATAATTCAAACATAAAACCATTAAGCTTATAAATCCTTTTTATAACATAATCTATATAACTAAGTTATAAGTCCTCAAACAAAGCATAACATAAATCCAAGGACTTTATCTATGACATATGGAGCAATTGACAAATTAACAGACAATAACAAAATTAGGGTTCCAACAGAAAGACCTTCACAAGAAGGTTCACCAATTTGAAATCAACTAAGGCTGTGGAGGAACAAAACCAGCCACGAAGGCTCTCTAAGGTCTCAAACAAACCCCACGAACTTGGTATGATAGACTGAGCATCTTCTTGCTTAAGAATGAGTTCAAGAGAAGTAATGTTGATACTACTCTTTTTACTCTTGAGTAAGATAATAACTTTCTGGTGGTTCTAATTTATGTTGATGACATTATATTTGACTCTTCTAACCATTCTTTCTATGAAAAGTTTTCAAAATTAATGCAAAGTGGATTTGAGATGAGTATGATGGGTGAACTTAAGTTCTTTTTGGGTCTGCAAATAAAATATCAAAAGGAAGGGATTCTGATCCATCAAGAAATATATACAAAAAAGTTATTGAAAAAGGTTAATATGGATCAAGCAAAACCAATGAGTACCCCTATGCATCCATCTCAAATCATAGACACTGATGATAATGGTGAGAAAGTATCAGAAAGTAATTATCGTAGAATGATTGGTTTACTCCTGTATCTTATAGCTAGTAGACCAGCAATAAGTGTGGGAATTTGTGTGAGATTCCAATCTAACCCAAAGCAATCACACTTGAATGCTATCAAAAGGATTCTTCAATATCTGTTAGGTACTACTAATCTTGGCTTGCGATACAAGAAATGTACTTCTTGTGATATTGTAGGATTTTGTGATATTGACTTTGCTGGAGATAGAGTTGAAAGGAAAAGCATAAGTGGTTGCTCTTCTTTGGAGAAAGTTTGATCACATGGTGTAAAAAGCAAAACACAATTGCTTTCTCAACTGTTGAGGTTGAATACATAGCTGCTGCTACGCTACAAATGCTATGGATAAGGAATCAGCTAAAGGATTATCACTTGAGATATTCCAAAATCTCTATCTATTGTGATAATACAAGTGCTATATGTAACACCCTAATATTTAATCCAAACACGCCTAGGACGTATTAAGATTAACTATTAGTTATTACTTTCTTTTAAATTCATTTGCAAAACTACTTAGTGAAAATACGGGTAAATTTTTTTTTTTTGAAATACATAAACCAACATGCGAGCCGTCGCGTACTACAAAAGCGAAGGTAAAGCAGAGAGAAAATAAATCATACAATACAAAAGTAATAAAGAACACCTCAATCATAGGAACAAGCATCATAATATTAAATATCATAGTTTAATACAATGCCCGAAATATAAAAAGGCATAAAGTCATACCCATATAGTGGGCAGAGCTTGAAGTAGGAAAGACAAGACAAGAAATGGGAAACATAAACAACTAATACATGAGTGCCCCAAAAGATATAACTTGCTAAAAGCAACCCTCCCCTCTAAAGCCTCAGATGACGCTAATCCTCGGACGGAGACGTAGCCCGCAAAATGCTAAAGCTCCTCGGATGTGGCCCAAAGAAGAGGGGGCATGGGCATGCGTATCGGCGGAGCGACGTGGCCTCCTCGGAGGGGCGCCTTTCGGGTTGACGTACACGCCTCACAAACCTTGGCTGAGAGATCGTGTCCTCACTACCTCTCCGATGGCCAACACACAGAGGGTGGAACCCTCCAAAGGGGTGGGCTGGAGAATCCTCGCAGGTCCCTCCCATAGCGAGGTATGAAGGGCACGTACTAGGATAATCACGCACCACTGAAGACGAAGGTCGGGCATGGCGGTTCTCATCACGGGGCCGTGTCCTTTCAAAGATCAAATCGTCGTAGGGAGAGGTCGGGTAAAACGAAAGTTGGAGGGGAATGCAAACGGACGTCCTATGTATGCAAAAATACGCACCAACGACCCTCAAAGTGATAGGACTGATGATCTGGATCATAGTGCACCTCCCACATGGGCGTATCAACAAAAATCACGAACGACGTCATCGAATCTGAAGACGTAATGGAAAAAGAAGATAGAGGGTGAGAATCTTACTAAAGAATCTCAGGAGGGAAACCTCCTATCCTAGTGTCATCGTTCACATCCCAAACCTTGGGTTTATTATGAAAAGGTTAAACATGCAAAGGTTCATTATGAGGTTTTCTTAAAAGATAATTGTCCAAGATCCGTATTTTATGATGGATCTTAATGCATGTATGCAGCATAGAAACATGAATGCATGACAATACTTTATGCAGCAAACCAATAAAACATCTCATCAACAACTAGTACTCATATAAGTGGCATGTATCTTCTCATAATTAACTTCTCACTTTCATAAGCAAAATGCTTCACCTCTTTTCTCGTTTCTCAAACTTGTGACATCATGGTATGTAAAAATAGTAATCGACCCCTAATACTAGGCTATGAGCTCATACCTTAATTAGTCGTCACTAGTTCTTACTTATCCTCTTGATAAGTAAAATGATAAGTAATCATAAAATAATCTCGACTCCAGAGTACCAGGGGACCTAAGGAATCACCCATCATGGGACTTTCTTCCTTCTCGAAACGCATCAACTGGTTAAGACCGACTTTGTCCGCTTTGGAGGCTAATGTCGATGCCCTCACGATTTTACCTTCTCTTCACCTTAGCAGGAGAAGTATGTCTGAATCCGAAAACACATCATCCGGTTAAGACTAGTGATATTGTCCGCTTCGATATGGCTCCACGACCATACCCCCACGGTTTCCTTTCTCCTCACGTAGGAGAAATGCGTCTCGGCATGTCACATATAAAAATCTTTCTTTTCAAACTTTCTTTAAGTCCCTAAAATTTGACGGAAATTCAGCAGCATAATGACTACACTCCGAATTTCCTCAAATTTGAGTCATGCCACATAACTCAAATCACACATGTTGTTCTTATGAAATTTCTCAATCAAATAAATCTCTTAATCACATGAGCATACCCTCCTAACTCATTCATATTTTGCATTCTCATGCATCTTAAACATAACATACCACATCATCACAACAACATTTCATAAATATGCATATAGTCTCATATTCATGATATTAACACATACACATTTATCACGAGTATACCCACTCGGTCTATTCTCACATCACACCTCCTATCTCATGGTGTCTTATGCTTTGGCCCTTTACGGGTCTTAACTTACGTTTTGATTATCCTAACTTTTATTATGGATCTTTATAACATCGAAGGGATCATTACCTATAATTTTCTCTAATGTTTATGCTTTCTAACATAATCAAACAGCACTACATCTTTTGGCAGAAAATTATCATGTGATTACGGGATCCTGAATCTCCGTCTTTGACCCTTTCTAAGTTCCGTCTTCGCCTAAGGCTCCATAATCAATTCCTAAACCAATTATGAGGGATTCCTACACATATCCACTAATTATGAACCACTTTTCTTAAGTCCACTTATGCTGGAACAGAATTTACAATTTGTGCATCTAAGTGTTCTAGAATTCACATTTTAAGTCCTTTTTAGTTACTTGTTCTTTCCTAACTTGCCTAAATTGATCCTTGCTTCACTCAAACATAATTTTACACATTTTAACACCATAAAATAGTATTTATACAGTGGCCAAGTGCACAAGGCAGAACCGAAAATACAAGCATCATATAATCACATAATCTCATGATTTAAATGCATATAAGTTGCTAGTTTCTCTTGGAATCATTTTAGGAACTCAAAACTCTTTTAGAAACCAATTTATCTCATTAAAACCATATAAATGTGTGCCAGGTCAGTAGCTAAATTATTTAGCTCAAGGAATAGATTTAAAACATAAAACTTTGTTCATAATGTTCTTTAAGTACATCTAAGCTTAAAAAAATTCCAAGACTTAGACTATGGGCACTTATGATTAGATGAACTCATCTCAAGTCCATCATCATCATCACAAGGCCGAAATGGCATTCTTGAAATGCCTCCATTTTCTAAAACCTTATGTAAGATACTTGAGCAAGTCTTTGAGCTCTAGGATATTTAAGTGATGACATAAACTTAAACATGCTATGCACTTATTTTACTCTTCATTATAAAATAAAGTGAAAGCATAAAATAAATATGAGATGCAACCTCATTATTATCTTTAAAGATTAAGTGATGACTTGAAATATAAACATGAAATGCAAGTTTGGAAACTTAAACATGATAATGCAAGTTCATTTAGTTATTCTTGAGAGTTTAGTGATGGCATCAAAATAAACATGCTATGCAAGGCATAAACGTAAACATGTATGCAACCAATTTTATCTTTACTAGAGCTCTTAGAAGACTTTAGAGGAACATTACAACCTTAACCCAATTTGTATCTTTATAACACAAAGTGAGCTTTAGAGTTCTTGGCACCAAGTCTTCAAGAAGCCTTTGGTTTTGAACTTCATCATCAAGCTCAAGAAAATGGACACAAAACTCAACACTTTATCTAACCAAGCATACAAGAACTAAGTCATATTCTTTATTTTATTGCTCATGGGCTTCAATCTAGAGTAAACTCTTAGAACGGCCGACCAACTTTAAGGTTGGCAAGGGTAAGCTTAGAGCTCTTTGAAAACATAGGATTAATTTTCTTAACAAAACTTTTAGTGATCTACTCAACATTTTTAACAAACTTTGTTCAAACAAAGGAAGAGGTAACCGAAATCATTAAAGGGGAAAGGAAAAGAAAACCGAAACTTTGGCAAGGAAAAGGAAAGGAAAAAGAATCTTGAACAAGGAAAAAGGAAAAGAAACCAAAAGCATATATGGTCCAAGACCAAGTTTTTAAAGCTTTAGAGGTTTCTCACATGGCATCACAAGACCATTATCTTGAAACCTCATCATCAAGCCAAAGTTTTTCTCAACCAAAGGCCCTAAGGCCGAAATGAAGAAAGGAAAAGGAAAGCTTTGAAAACTAAGAGAAAAACTAGAACTTTTCTTAAAGAAAGTAAGGAAAACTTTGAAATAAAACCCCTATTTAAGGAAGTCTTGAAAGAAATGAAGGAAGGCTTGAGTTCTTGAAGGATTGAGAAGACAAAATCTTCTCTTGGAGGAGGAGGAGGAGGATTCAGCCAAAGGGAAAGCTCAAGGAAGATGATTTTTCCTTGAGAAAGCAAGCTTGGAAATGGAAAGATTAAGTGTTTGAGAGGTGGTTTGAGGTTGTTTGTGGTGGTGGAAAGGTTTCTTTGAGGGAGGAAGAAGAAGAGCAAGATGAAGAGAAATTGAGAGCAAATGGAAGAAAATGCAAGAAAGCTTGAACTTGGCAAAGCTTCTAAAGTGTAACCAAGTTCTTCAAAGCTTGGTATTTATAAAAAATTTGCAATATGGAGGCTGCCAAGGGAGGGAATGGCCGACGCCAAAGAGGGAGAAAAGTGAGGAAAATATCTCCTTGATTGGTATTGGCTTAAGCATGGTCAAGACATGGTGAGGTATGGTTCCAAGTATGGTCTAGGCATGGCTCTTTGAGTGAGAATTAAAATAACATGTGATGAAATTAGGGGAAAAGTGTTCGGCCACTCCTTGTGCAGCCAAGGGAGGAATAATTTGTTCATGTAATTGTGGTTTAATGATGTGTTTAGGTGCTTCTTTGATTAAGGTTTTGATTAGGAGTTTGTAAGAAAATGTTTAGGTGAGGTAATGACTAATTAAGGTTGTCAAGACTTGATTAGGAGAGTGTTCTTGCTAGATTAACAATTTAAAATCATTCTTTTAGTCAAATGAGGTATGGGCACAATTCCTTAATTTAAGGAATTGGAGAGAAAATACTATTCAAGATTCCATGACTAGGAATCTTGAATTAAAAATGTAATTAGAGTTTAACCAAGCAATCTTAGGTTCTAATTAACCTTAATAAATTATTTTGACTCTAGATTAATTATCGAAATAAATTAATCTTCGATTAGAGCCTAATATTGCTTAGGTTTGCTTAATTACGTCATTAGGCTCACTTACACTGTCTAGGGGCAAAATGGTAATTTTGCACTAAAACTTGGACCTTCCAGGCCTGACTAAACATCAAATACCACTCATAAACATCATTTCCAAACTTCTTGGAAAACTCAAACGGCACCTTTACCCGTTAACACTAGGGTATTTTAGTCATTTTGAGCCGAAAGTTCGGAAAACGAGATTTTCACCTTGGATATCAAACATAACATATATAATCCCCTTCAAACATTGAGTTGACCCATTCAAGGACTGCGAGTTGGCTTCCCTCAAATTTGGTAAAAATGACCTCAAGGGCATTTTGGTCATTTGTACTCAAAGGAAAAATCTGGGTGTTACACTATAAATCTTGTAAAGAATCCTATTCAGCTCTATATCCAAACATATTGATATTAAGCATCATTTTATTTGTGATCATGTTCAAAAAGGAGATGTTGAGTTAATATTTGTAAATCCTGAAGATCAAGTGTTAGATATATTCACAAAGCCATTAGCTGAAGATCGTTTTGTGCTTTGAAAAGGCTTTTGAATCTAATTGTTTTTAAAACTACATAATCATTCATGCAAATCATCTCTGGGTAGTCTCTCTTTTACTCCCAAGCTGAAGCCCTAAGAAAAGATCTCAGTGCAAGACTGGGTACATCTTTGAGGATTAAAAAGTAGATAAAAAAGAATACGGGTATTTCAGATAGCATAAGGGTTGACAGAAAGAAGATTTGAGGACATAAAGCTTGAAATTCATGTTGGAAAAAGGATTCAGCATATGAAGATGAGCCTTTGAGGTTTTTTTTTTAAAGTTTAGAATGGGTTAGAAAATGAGAAGTATAGTTCAGAAAGAAAGCCCTTCAGAAAATGCACTCAAGAGTTCAGAAATCTCTCTTTCTAAAGAAGGATGGTGAGGCGGCATAATTCCCTCTCTTTTTAACTCCTCTCCTATGTCGCTTCATCTTCAATTAGTTATGTCACATCTCTTAAATAACCCCCTCCTCACATGTTACCCCCTTGTTTACCATCATTCTCACAACTCAAACTCAAAGCCTCTAATTGTTTCATCTTCTCATAAGTCTCCGTCTCCTATAACCTCTATCTTCTTCAAGCTCTAACCTGTTCCTTGTTTTATCACACATACATTATCTTGAAATGCCTAAAGGAAAGCACTACTCCGGTCACATTGCTTCTATGGGAAAGCTTCATATGTTTAGAGAACTAATGCATCAAGATCACTATGAAGAAAATTTCTCTCAACGGCCAGGAGTTTCCGGCAAGAGCTGACTCTTAGTTGACGACTCAGATTCTCATTCTCTTAGAAGTCTTTTCATTTCAGGGATAGGAAGATTTCCTCAACTTAACAGCAGAGTTTTCACTGGGATGGTCACTGCTTTCTCTCCAATTGGTTTAGGTATCTGATTCTATGTTGACCTTGTATGTCAAAGGCATTGATATAGAACTGAGCATCGTGATCTCCAACATCCTAAATGCTCCTAACGAAGGTCTTAGATGCTCCTCTAGGAAGATTGGTTCACAACTCTTGGTGTCTCAATAGAAGAGGATTCTAGATGTCTCACCAGTTCCTCAAGATACGATCCTGGTGAGATCACTACAACATTGCTAAACTCAAATGCATGGCAAGTTTTTACAGTCATTCAGTTTTCCTTGCTTACTCGCTTTGGCAGCATCCACCTACTAGTTGGGATGGACTGTATGTTACTCTTTTGTTTATTAACAAAAAGAAGAGTTAACTTGCCCAGATTAATATTTAATCTTATGCTAAGTGCTATTTCTCCTAGAAGAGGAAAACAACTACCTGTTCCTTATGGGGTTCTCCTTACCAAAGTTTTTGAATACCTTCAACAACTACCCTTTCGAAAATGAGTGGTATGAGTATATAGAAGGTGTAGAGTATACCTTCAACTCCTTCAGAACCCTAAGGAGACCAACCGGTGTTGCTACCTCTGATGTCAGGAGACGAGTTTAAGAATAAGAGATACAACTGTTGAGAGGCCATAGAAGCTGAAGGAGAAAGGAAAAAGGAAAATAATCATTCTTGAAGATAGTTCTGATGACAGCAAGAGGCTTGAAATAATCATCAGATATGGGGGTTCACCTTGTAATCATAGCATGACCTCAGATTCTGATCAAGAGACAAATTCCTTGGATAGAATCTACTTCCAAGAAGAGAACATCTTCAAAGAATGAGTTTCTTGCCTCTCCCTTCTTGAGAGCGGAAGAGCCTCCAGGACTATCTGCACCTAAACCCTCTCTTGCACAATGTGTTAATCTTTCATCAAACCAACCACCACCAACGACACAATCAAACTACACGGAGGTTCAATTGATGTTGCATGAACAACACCTCATCAACAATTGGCTGACATTTTAGAAGCCATGTTTAGGAGGCATGAAGCGCTATTGGAAATACTTCGTGAAGTGAGGCGCCAGGGCTGATGATGGTGTTTTTAATTTCCAGCACACTTCTTTTTTTTGCTGATGACAAAAGGGGGACAAGAAAAATGATGAAGAAAATCCTTGTGCTATGAAATACAGGGAGCTTTTGCTGAGGGAGCAAGTTCAGAGAATTTTTTTAGTATGATTTGAACTTTTTCTTTTGTTTCTTGTTTTGCTTTGATACCTCTTTATCCTTTAATACATATATTAGTTTCTTTTGCTTATCTGTGTGCTTTGATTAAAATTATGCAATGTTCTATCTGCTTTGATACCTGTCATGGTTTTGAAAATACTCTATTATATCAAAACACTTTTATCCTTCGTATACATCAAATCATGAGCATTCATTTTTCTTGAAAAATATAGTTGGTCAAAAATGTGCTGAATATGGAATCAAATCAAGATAATATACCACAAGTATCTATTGCTAAGATTTTCAATCATATGGATCCTCATAAAGTCTCTTTTCATGACCACGAATCAAGCTGTTTATGTATTCTAAGCTTAAACGTTTTCTTTCTTGAACATATTGCTCATACTCTTTAGAGAGAATGTAAAGCCTAACCTAAAGCTTCAAATGAAACAACAAGAGCTATGATTCAAGTCACTTAAGGCCAAAAGTGATTTTATAAGATCTGTATCATGCCTTAAGAAAAAGGATTTCTTGAAAATCACTTTCAATGATAGGATTAAAGGAATATGAACTATCACGCTTATATTTCAGCAATATTTCCTTCAATA
This sequence comes from Dalbergia oliveri, assembly GCA_030441495.1. Taxonomy (NCBI): domain Eukaryota; kingdom Viridiplantae; phylum Streptophyta; class Magnoliopsida; order Fabales; family Fabaceae; genus Dalbergia; species Dalbergia oliveri. The sequence goes on from JAMLFY010000016.1 coordinate 8,761,592, forward strand.
TCTCTTCAAAAGATTTTCTTCAAAATTGGTTTGTCATTATCAAAAGGGGAGATTGTTAGCTCTAGAACCTTGTCAAAATGCGCAAATTAGTTTTGAATGACAACAAAGCCAATTTAAAGAAAATGCTTTGAAGAATGACTAATGATTGTCTTTAGTTTCTTGTAACTTTATAACAGGATTCTATCGTTTAGCAAGAGCAAGGCTTACTCAAACGAGGATAAAAATTCACTCTGCATGTGTAAAGATGGTTGTCTCATGTTGAGAGATATGAAATGAAATGGAACTGAATATAATATCCTTATTCAAGCTTAAAATAGATAATGATTGAAAGAAGAAATCAGCACTATAAGAACCCAAGTCTTGAGACTTCAAAAGAAGCATTGGACATTAGAAAATATGCTTATAATGAAGATATCAACCAATCTATGGAGACCAGATGTTACATTATCTTCAATCAGCACAATTGCAAATCCTTCATCATCATAAAGCTCAAATTGAAGATCTGAAGATCAAAGTTTCATCAAGGAGCTGATTACGCACGTAGAAAGGTCACTTCATTGTGGGGCATTGAATGTTCGGAAATGGAGGAAATTTGAATTTGAATTTGAATTTTGAAATTGAAAGAGTTAAATCCTGGTGTTAGAGAACTGATCATCTCTTCTTCCTTTGAAGTCAACTATCCAAAAGCTCTAGAAGAAAAAGTTCAGAAACCATGGTTCAGAAAGTAAAAGGTAGTTTATGAAGGACATCAGAAATCTAATCCCACAATGACATCTCCAAGCTGATGATAGATAGGCAGACTATTCTTTTAGATTATCTTTCCAAGACACAAATAGAAGATAAACACGTGTCCCTAGAAGATCTGATCAAAGGCAATGGTCATAAGGAAGACTTCTATAAATAGAGATGCCTGTGCTTTCAAAGAAAAATGACTAAATGCTGATAAAAAAAAAGAGTTGAAACACTGTCAAGTTTTCTTTCATATTTCTGGAATATTTATTGGAACTTATAATAATTTCCTTGTTCATAAAATATTCTTTCTACACCCTTCATTGATCATATGTTCTGTCAAGGAAGAATATTTAGAAGAAGTCATTCAAGTATTTCCAAGACTTTTCATTGTATATCTCAAGAAATCTTGAGTGTAAGTTAGTTTGAGTGGCAACCTAAACATTTAACTTGTATATCCTTGATCCAGGAGTGATCAGTGTAAAATAGCTTGAAAAGGTTTGTTAAAGACTACTGCAATGTGATAGTAAAAGTGTTTTACTGGTCACGTTTTAGCTTGGAGAGGCTAGTACAAGACTACTTGGTTCAACTTGAAGAGGCTTGTGAATAACTACTTGGTTTGTGACAGTAGGGGTTGTCTATTGGTCACTAAACATAGCTTGGGAAGGCTATTGTAAAGACTATCTTTGTTCTTTCTAGGTTGGAGAAAGATTTAGTGAAACTCAATGGTTGTTGAGAACTAGATGTAGGCAGGATTGGCCGAACCAGGATAAAATTTCTTATGTTGTATCTTTCTTTCCTTTCATCTCCTATTTTATTTCCATATCTGTTTTATTATCGATGTCTATTTTGAAAAACTATCTTTTGTTTTTTGTTACTTGTTCAGTTCAGAAAGTTCACTTTCTAAGAACTAACGCGTTTTCCGCTACACTACAAGTTCATAACTTGATAGTCTTGATAATGTTTTTCAGAAGTTCATTAAGGAAAGAAAGAAAGAACACGATTCAACCCTACCTTCTTGTGATCCTTTATGGCCCCTCATTCTCCTGATCATACTCCCATGCTTGCACCACCATCCACCCCCAATGATAGTTTAGCTTTTGACCTTGACTCCCTCCAAGAGGCGACACCATTACTCTGATGGCGAATGGATTTCTTTAAGGTGTTATTGTGACTTCCATGAGCTACCAGATGTTTATGTTATGTTTTAGTAGTGTGATAGATGCCTACTGCCTATTGATCTTGATTGATAGGAAAACGTTTTGTATATAGCTTTTTTGATAGGTTTTCTTTAGAGTAGGAGTATGTTTTTATGTTTTGATGTACTTTGGTGGTCCCTGCGTGGACTTCAGGCTCTTGTTTATGGAGGTATGTGTGCCCTTGTGTTCATAAATAGAAATAATATGATATTTTTAGTATTTACAGAAAATTATATGATACTCTATTATACATTACTTTCTCTCTATACTAAATGTCACCATGTACTAACACTTCGTACCACTTAGAGGTGAATAACGAGTAACTGTTTTGGATATGGTCTTACAATTGAATAAGTATAATTTTATTACACGATATATGAATACGGTACATAGTATCACACTCTTAATTATGGTGTCACAGCCTAGGTGGAACACTGTAATTAAGGGTGTTACAATTTGGTATTAGAGCGGTTTATCTTCATACAGCCTGAGGAATGGACCAACTATGCTTCAGGATACTCCGAGTATATCAGCTGAATGTCATGCAACCTAGATTTGATTGTTTAAGTTAGATATAATATTTACTAAGCGTGATGGCTTGTTGTGAATGTTATAGGTTACAGCCATACTTAGTTTAATATTAAGCCTGATCAAGTCAATAGTTTGTTTGGTGTGATAGGGACAAATGGCTTCCAGGAGGTGAAATAAGAACAATAAGGATAATGCAAATGAGTCAGAAGCTTGAACGATGGATACTTTTCATGAAATGGTTGCCGCCATGAGCGAACAAGCTACAGGAGCCAATAAGATGATGGAAAGATTAGATCGGAATGTTGAAGGAAATCCTTTTAGGAACCCTAGAGGAGAGAAATGGATATAGAGTACTAGAAGTTCACAGAATTTAGGAAGGCTAATCCAATGCCTTTTAGAGGAGCCTTCAAGCTAGGCAAGATAGAAGAATGGATTAAGGCAGGAGAGAAGATTATCTCAGCTTTGGCCTGGACCGAAGGTCAGAAGGTAGCTTTCGATACATATATGCCGGAGGCCAATGCTAGTTTTGATGGAATGGAGCCAGGAGGTTGCTTGAGGCTCTCGCCTGAAATCACTTGGAATATTTTCAAAAATGCCTTTTATCAAAAGTATTTTCGTACTTTAGGAAGAAACGCAAAAGAGTTGGAATTCATGATGCTTAAGCATAGAGATACGAGTGTGGCGAGTATACTAGAAAATTTGAGGAGTCGTGTAAGTTCTATATATCTACCAACGAGATCTATGAGGCTTGGAAGCGCATCAAGTATGAGGGTGAATTATGGGAAGACATTGAAATTGCAGTGGAACTTTTAGAAATTAGGGATTATGTGGCATTGATGGACAAATGTCATTTGATAGAAGGATACAATCCGCAGATAACAATCTTTAAGTCCATAAGAAAAGACTCCAAGAGAAGATTGCGTATGGGGTTTTATCCCGTTCAATACAGTTTTATGTGCGGTTTTTAACACCGTAAAAATTACTTGGTGGCCAAGTAACCTCTTCTAATCACATCTTGACAAGTGGGTGGTATGGATTAAAACTTGCTAAGCAAGTTTCAATATTGACCTTTCATTTATTATATTTTACTCGGGGGCCAATATCTTATCCGTTCGGTGAAATTTTGGTGTGCGATTTTAATACCGAAAAGTAACTTGCTCATTCTTTGACCAAGAAATGAATCCTAGCCATTGATATAATTTCTTTTCTAAAAAAAAAAAAGAAAGAAAAGCTTGAAACTAGATAAATACTACTACTAAACTTATAAACACAACACAACCAACCTTATTACTCCATCGTCCCCATTTTCGGCCAAGAGAGAAAACACAGCCCTCCATTGTTATTTTCTCTCAAAACCCTAGCTCAAAGTCCTTGAAACACTAAGATTCCTTCACTAAACTTGTTCTACTCATCATAATCTACAAAATCAACCGATTAGAATTTGGATCCATCACCATTTCCTAACTTTAGATATCATACCCCACTGTTGAAGAAAGTATTAGAGCTGTTTGGAAGAGATACAAGTGAGGAAAATCATTTTTGGAAGATCATCTTAGCTCGAAGCATTAAAGCTTCACAAGTAGGGTTTTTCAGCCTATTTCTTCTCAAAATTTTCTCTGGAATTTATGGAATAGTTGTGCTTGATATTTTTAGTATTAGTATATATATATGTATAGAACTTGATGTTTTTAACTTTGCTGGAGTGATTAGATGATGCTAGAAAACCTTTTTGGCAAAATAATTTGAGAGCTATGTTGCTGGAATTCTCAGATTTTCACAGCAGGATATGATTCACGATTTTTCTTAGGTACTTGTAGATATCATTTTGAGTTAAAATTTTTATATGATGAAGTTTATATGTTAAAGTGTTTTCAATATTTTTCTTCAATCATTTTGAGCACTTTTACTATTTTTGAAAAATAAAAAACCGACACTGTTGGGGTTATTGTTTGAACAATTTTGAAGCTCTAAATTTGTACAATTTTGTTACCATAGTAAATGATCAAATTTTGACTTGAAAATTTTACAATGTGTTAAAGATATCTTGAAGTCCAAGCCTGATTTTTTATAGGATTTTATATGTTCATTTGGTATGGTAATAAAATTGGAAATTTTGGCTATTGGATGTAAACAGGTGATTTTTGACCTCCGAATTTTTTAACATAGCTAAAGAGATTGTTTTGCTTTGAAATTTTTACAGGACCTTGTCGACACATTGAGGTGTCATGGATAATTTTTGTAGCTTTTTTATATACAGTTTGATATGTGAACTAAATGTATTAATTGGATGTAAAATTGCCTATTGAGCTGAAAATGTGCAAATGTCTCTAAATGATGTTATAATAGTATTTGGTTCTAGTATGACATGAACACTTGATTGTGAATACTTGAGTATGTGACTTGTGATATATAAATGCATGCTAGAAGAAGTAAAAATTGGTTTGAGTTGTGATTGAAATTACTTGTAAATGAATGCCTATATGTAATTGATGCATGTATTTGGAAAAAGAAAAGAAAATGATGCATATATGTGACAAAAAATGTATAAACTTCAAATGTGCATGTTTTGAAATATAGCCAAAATAGAAACAAGACTTATGTTGAATGAAGGGAAGGAAAAAAAAAGGAACATCTCTAGAAATATTATGAGTTGGACGTATCGGAATAGATCTGTGTGATTCGAAAGGAAAAAAATGAAGCCTGATGATCACATATAGGAATGAGCTCGGTTAAAGCAATGTATTACCCATATGTGATGTTATCCACTAATACCATTTGGTATGAACTAAGTCTTCCCTATGTCGATGAAAGAGGAAAAATGCATAGAACTAAGTTATATGGTCACAAGTAAAACTAGAGATCCCCTTTGACATATCAATGGTATTTAAAGATAATTTCAATAAAGATCATTGCATTCATCATATGCATACACATATCATATTGAATTATTTGTTTAGCATTATTTACTATAATCATAAATTTTATGATATACGTGTATTAAGTGATTGACTGTTAAAAGAAACTCACTTCGGAAGGATGATTTTAAAATTTAAAATGAATCTTTATTATGTAATGCATAATCACATTTTTCTATAAACGAAGTGGCTGGAACGATGACGATGACATTTATTACTATGTATTTGGGGATACCCTCCTATTTTTGTGTGTTCTTGTGTTGTTTCCAAATAGTGTAAGAGAATAAAGAAGTTACTCGTGTTGGAAATGCATGAATCAAAATAGCTTAAGGGCTGAAGATCATTAGTAGTTTCTATTTTATAAATGTTTAAGTGAGACAAATGTGTATTAAAACTCATAGAATAAATTTTTCATGTATTTGGATATATGATCTATAAATAATTGTGTTTCCTTTCTATATATTTATGTAGAGTTATGGATTAGTTACTACTTGATTTGCTCTAATACACTATAGATACTTAAGTAAGGTTCACTAAATTTATAAGTAACAACTCCTAAGTATAAATGTCATGGCTTAATGAAGATGTTGCACTTGGGAGGGTGTTACATTCTGTATTAGAGGTTTATCCTAGTAGGACCTGAAGGATTAGACAACTATGCTTCCAATGTATAGATAAGTCATGCCTTGAATTTCATCTATATGATAAGATATAGGGTTTAGATATGCATGGCAATCTAATGATGTTGTAGTTAGTTGCTATCACACTTAACATATGTTGAGCCTAATTAACTCAATATCTTTTGCTTGGTGTGTTCAGGAACTAATGACAATTGTAGATGTACTAGGAATGGGAATGCTAAGTTGGATGACATGATGATTACTTTTCGTAAGATGGTTACCGCTATGAGAGAACTTTAGGTAGAAAAGCACACGGAAGGGGGTTGAATCGTGTTTTTACTTTTCTTTCGTTAATACCTTGAAAAACTTTATCAACAACTACCAAGTTGTGGACTTGTAGCATAGCAGAAAATCATGTTAGATACTTCAGAAAGTGAACTTTCTAAACTAAACCAATCATACAAAATCGTAAGATAGTTTTGAAAGAGATATTAATACAAGAAATAGAAAAGGAAATAAAAAGGAAGATAAAGGGAAAGGAAAATTCAACATAGGAGATTTTATACTAGTTCTGTGAACCTGCATATCTAGTTCTTAACAACCATTGAATTTCACTAACTCTCTCTAGAACAAAGATAGTCTTTACAGGAGCCTTCACAAGCCATGTTCAATGACCAGGAGACAACTTCTACTCACAAACCAAGTAGTTATTCACCAATCTTTTCAAGTCTAACTGAGTAGTCTTGCACTAGTCTCTCCAAGATAAGAAACTGACATGTAAAACACACTTACCTCACGTTGCAAGTAGCATTTGACAAGCTTCTTCAAGCTATCTCACACTGATCACTTATGGATCAAGGATACAAATGTTATATGTTTGGGTTGCCACTCAAACTAACCTACACTCAAGATTTCCTTGAATACACAGTGAAAGTTCTTGGAAATTCTTGAATGACTTCTTTCTAGATATTCTTCCTTAGAAGAGAATGTTATCTATGAAGGATGTAGAAAGAAGATTTTATGAACAAGGAAAGGATTACAAGCAGGAATGAATATTATGAAGAATAAAGGGAAATATGTTTCAGCTCCTTTTCTTAGTATTAAGTTCTTGTCTTTGTAAGCGCTGCATCTATATTTATAGAGGTCTTCCTTGTGACCGTTCCCTTTGCTTAGATTTTCCAGGGACACGTGTTGATAATCTATTTGTGTCTTGGAAAGATAATCTAAATGAGTAGTCGACGTCCTGTCAATCAGCGTAGAAGCTTGAGGAATAGGGGTTTTGATGCTCTTCAGAAAATTGCCTTACTTTCTGAACCATGGTTTCTAAACTTTTTGTTCTAGAACATTTGGTTAGTTGACTTCAAAGGCAAAAGAGATGATCAGCTTCTTTTGACACTTGGATTTGACTTTTTTGATTTCAAGTTTAAATTTGAAATTCAAATTTCCCTCTATTTCCTTGTAGACGTGCATTGTTTTACTGAGTGTAAGCTTTCTGAAGTGCGGTAATCTTTCGTTGATGAGATATGAGTCTTCTTGTCTTCGATCACGTTTGTTGATGATCCAAACTTTATGAATGAGAGGATTGAAGATAGTAGAACACTTTGGCTCAAAGATTATGAGATATCTTCCTTTCCAGTGTACTTTTTGAAGTCCATGCGCTTTCTGAAGTCTCTTAACGACTTGTTTTGTAACGTTGATTCCTCTTTAGACGTTAGTTGTTTTCTGCTTGAATAAGGATATTATATTCACTTCCTTTAAAGATCATATCTCTTGTCATGAGATAAACATGTTTGCTCATGCAATGTGAATTTTTATCCTTTAGTGAGTAAGCCTCGCTTAAATGATAGAATCTTGTTTAAGATCTTACAAGAAACTCAAGACAAACATTAGTCGTTCCTCAAAGTATTTTTTTAAATTGACTTTGTTGTCATTCAAAACTAATTAGCATATATTGGTAGGGTTCTGGAGCTAACAATCTCTCCTTTTTGATGATGACAAATCAATTTGAAGAAATTCTTTTGAAGAGATGTTGAAAGAAATATTACTGAAATATAAGCATGATAGTCCATATTCTTTCAGCTTTATCATAGAAGAGATTTTCATGAAGTTCTTTTCTTAAGGCGTGATATGGATCGTATAAAAAACATTTTTGGCCTTAAGTAACTTTAACCAAAGCTTATGTTATTTCTTTTTGAAGCTTAGATCAAACTTAATGCACTTTCTGAAAAGGTATCAGAGTAGATGTCAAAACGAGAAGCATTCAAGCCATTGATATACAACCAGCTTGATCATAAAAATATACTTTATGAAGATCCATGTATTTGAAAGAACTTAATATGTAATACTCGTGATGTTTTATCTGATTAGTCCTTTTGTTTAGCATAAAAGTATCTAACCATACTTCTTGAAAGCTCATGATAGAGAAAATATACTATAGATAAGAGCATTTTCAAGCACATGTACCAAGGTATGCATATCATATGTATCAAAGCAAATAGAGTATATGCATAATATGTACATGGGCAGCAGAAATATAAATATATCAAAGAGGAAGAAGTATCAAGAGTAAAAACTTAAAAAAAAAACTGAAAAACATGCTAAACATAATTTTGAATAAAAAAAACTCCCCCTCAACAACAGCTCCCTTTGTATTTCATAGCACAAATAGATTTTCTTCATCTATATTATTCTCCCCTTTTGTCATCAACAAAAAGAGATGTTTTGGGAACTAATAACACCATTATTAGCCTTGACGTTGTACCTCACAAAGTATTTCCAATAGGCTTCTAAATTGTCCAGACGATTGTTGATATGGTGTTGTTCACACAACATCAATTGAACTTCCGTGTAGTTTGGTTGGAGGAAGGATCAACACCTTGAACAAGAGAAAGATCAGGTGTAGTCGAAGCAGGAGGCGTTCTCCTTAGAGGAGAAGTAGCAGGAGCAAATTCATTCTCTGAAGATGTTTCCATCTTGGAGGAGGATTCTTATTCAGAATCTAAGGTCATGCTATGATTATAGGGTGAACCCTCATATCTGATGATTATTTCAGGCCTCTTGCTATCATTTGAACTATCCTTTAGAATGATTATTTTCCTTTTCCCCTTTCTGCCTTAGCTTTTGTAGTTGCTTTTTCAATAGCTGTATCTCTATTCTTAAGCTCCGTCCCTGACACCAGAGGAAGTAGCACCTGTTGGTCTCTTAGAGTTTTGAAGGAGTTAAAGGTATACTTTGTACCCTCCATATACTCGTACCACTCATTTGCAAGAGGGTAGTGTAAGTACTCAAAGATTTTGGTGAGGAGAACTCCTAAGGAACATTAGCGTTTTCCTTTTCATAGAAGAGATAACACTCAACATATGATCAAAAATTAATCTGGCAAGTTAACTTTTCTTTTTGTTAACAAATAGAAGAGTAGCATATAGTCCATGCCCACCATTAGGTGAGTGCTACTTAAACGAGGAAGCAAGGAGAACTGAATGACTATAAAGACTTGCCTTGCATTGGAGTTTAACAATTCTATAGTGATCTTACCTGATGATATATTAGAGAACTGGTAGACATCTGACAACCTCTTCCTGCGAGACACCAAGAGTTGTGAACCAATCTTCCTCAAAGTAGCATCTAAGACCTTTGTAAGGAGCATTGATTAAATTAGAGAGATCTATGATGCTCAGTTCAATGTCGAGTTCTACATACGAGGTCAACAGAGAAGTTAGAAACTTGAACCAACTAGGAGTAAAAAGCAGGAACCATCCCAGTGAAGACTCGGTCTATTAGTTTGAGGAACCCTTCCCATCCTTGAAAAGAAAATACTTCTAGGAGAATGAGAACATGAGCCAACAACTCAAGAGTTAGCCTCTTGCCAGGAGTTATGGGTTGGCGAGAGAAATTTTCTTCATAATGGTCCTAATACATTAACTCATTGAACATTTGAAGAGTTCCCATATCAGCGATGTGACCTGTAGTGCTTTTTTTCAGCCATATCTAGGTGATGTGTGTAAGGAAAAACTTTGAAGAAGAAGAGGTTATAGGGAATATATTTGTGAGAAGATGAAATGGTTGGAGGTTTAGAGTATGTGATTTTAGGAAATGAGAAATGAAGGTTATTTAAGAGATGTGACATAACTGACTAAAGGTGAAACGACATGAGAGAGAGAAACTTAAAAGAAAAGAGAGAATTATCCCGCCCATTATTTTTCTTCAGAAGGAGAAAATTCTGACGATTTGGTGCACTTTCTGAAAGGTTTTCTTTATGAACTTCTTTTTCACTTTCTGACCCATTTTAGACTCATAAGAAAAATCCACATAAATTCATCTTCAAATGCAGAAACTTTTTCCCATACGAATCTCAAGCTTTATGTCCTCATATCTTCTTTCTATATACTTTCTCTTCAGGAATATACCCAGTCTTGCAAATAGATATCTTTCCTTTTGGGCTTTCAGCTTAGGAGTGAAGAGGAGAGAGTATCCAAACATAGTTTATACATGAGAAATTATGCAGTTTTGAAAACAACTAAGTTTAAAAGCTTTTTCAAAATACAAAACCAATTTTCAGCTAATGGCTTTCTGAATATATCTAACACTTGATCTTCAGGATTCACAAATATTAACTCAACATCTTCTTTTTGAACATGATCACGTATAAAATGATGTTTAATATCAATATGCTTAGATTTAGAGTACTAAATAAGATTGTTTGCAAGATTTATAGCACTTGTATTATTGCAATAGATAGGGATTTTGCAATACCTTAAGTGATAGTCTTTTAGTTGATTCTTTATCCAGAACATCTAGGTGCAGCAATTTCCAACAACTACATATTCAGCTTCATGTAGAGAGAGTGATTGTTATTTTCTTTTTACATGACCATGTGATCAAGCTTTCTCCAAAGAAGTAGCAACTGCTTGTGCTTTTTCTTTTAAATTTATCTCTAGTGAAGTCAACATCATAGTATCCTACAATATCACCAGAAGTACCTTCCTTGTACTATAAGCCAAGAATAGTAGTACCTGATAGATATCAAAGAATTCTTTTGGCAACATTTAAGTGTGATTACTTTGGATTAGATTGAAATCTCAACAGATTCCCACACTTAATTGAATGTTTGGTCTACTAGTTGTGAAGATATAGTAGTGAACCAATCATTTACGATAATTACTTTCTAATACTTTCTCACCATTTTCATCAGCATCTATGGTTTGAGATGGATACATAGGGTACTCATTGGTTTTGCTTGATCCATATTAAACCTTTTCAATAATTCTTTTGTATATTTTTCTTGATGGATCAGGATCCCTTCTTTTTGTTGTTTTATTTGCAAACCCAGGAAGAACTTGAGTTCACCCATCATACTCATCTCAAATTCACTCTGCATTAATTTTGAAAACATTTCACAGAGAGAATGATTAGAAGTACTAAAAATAATGTTATCAACATATATTTGAACCACCAGAAAGTTATTATCTTGTTCAAGAGTAAAAAAAGTAGTATTAACATTATCTTGCTTGAACCCATTCTTAAATAAAAGGTGTCAGTTTATCATACCAAGCTCAAGGGGCTTGTTTTAGACCATAAAGAGCCTTTGTTAGCTTAAGGGCATGGTTAGGAAGGTTTTTGCTCTCAAAACCAGGAGGTTGCTTCACATATACTTCTTCAAAGAAATCCATTTAGAAACACAAACTTGACATCTATTTGGTAGAGAGTGAATCCCTTATAGGCAGCAAAAACAAGTAGCATTCTAATGGCTTTAACAATATTGGTGCAAAGGTTTCATCATAATCAATTCCCTCTTGTTGATTATAACCTTGTGCAACCAATCTTGCTTTGTTTCTAACAACTTTCCTGCCATCAAGCTTATTCCTGAACATCCATTTTGTGCTAATGATGGTTTTTCCTTTAGGTTTTTCAATAAGAGTCCAAACTTTACTTTTCTTGAACTGATCCAATTCTTCTTGCATGGCATTCACCCAACTTTGATCACACAAAGCTTCTTCAATGCACTTGGGTTCAATGGTGGAAATGAAAGCGCAGTTTATGTGTTTTTAAGGGATGATCTCACATCCTTAGAGATATCTCTAAGAACTTTGTTTTGAGAAACTACTTTTAAATCAGAAGCTCCCTTGTAATTTCTTTGACTTTAAGGTTTTTAAGCTTTTCCTTCATCTTCAGATTGTTCTTCTTGATGATTAGAAATGTCACTTTCTAATATTTTGGGAGACTTAAGCTAACTTTTTGAAATACTTGTGTTCTGGAGCTAACTTTCTAATGTTTTGTCTTTTATCATCTTGCTATCAGAAGTACCCTTTAGATTTATCTTTACAAAGCTCTCTTTTAGATCTTCAAGATCATCAGCAAAGTCTTTTCTAAGCTCTTTAAACTTGATATGAATGGTCTCTTTTACGCATGATGTTCTCTTGTTGTATACCTTGTAGGCCCTAGACACAGAAGAATATCCTAGGACAATACCATCATCAGACTTTGGATCAAACTTGGCAAGTTTGTCCTTAATATTAAGAATAAAGCATGATGAGCCGAAGAAATGAAAATATGATATGTTGGGCTTCTTACCCTTCCATAGCTCATAAGGAGTTTTCTTGAAAATTGGCCTAAGAAAGATTCTGTTTTGAATATATCAAGAGGTATTTATAGCCTCTGCCCAAAAACCTTTTGACAAACCACTTTCTAAAGCACTATTCTCGTCTTTTCCTGCAAGCTTCTATTTTTCCTTTTAGCAACCCCATTCCTTGGGGAGTTCTAGGTGCAGAAAACTCATGAAGGATGCAATTGATTTCACAAAACTCATTAAAAACATGATTTTCAAATTCTCTTATGTGATCAGATCTTATAATATTAATTTTAGGGTCTTTTTTAGTACAAACACGTTTTACAAAAGCTTTGAATCTTTCAAAAACCCTCATTCTTAGAAGCTAGAAAGATAACCCATGTAAATCTAGAGTAATCATCCACTATAACAAGGCAATATCTCTTTCCAGACTTACAGCTTGATGGGACCAAAGAGATCCATATGTAAAGCTCAAGTGGTTTAGTAGTTGAAACCATATGCTTGTTATGGAAAGAAGCTTTGGTTTGCTTGCCTTTCTCATAGAAGTCATAAGTCGAATCCTTGTCAAATGTGATCTTTGGAAGGTCTTTAACAAGCTCTTTCTGAGAGCTCAGAAATAAGCTTCATATGAGTATGCCCAAGCTTCTTATGCCATAACTACTTATCATCTGTGAAGGATGCGGGACATTTTACATGTTGATCTTTTAGATCATCCAAGGATAACACATATGTGTTATCATGCCTATTTCCAGATAGAATTACTTGTTTGAAGTGGGATTTACTACTTTGCATTAAGCATTAAATATAACAATAAAACCTTGATCACAAAACTGATTGATACTTAATAAATTGTGACAGACCATCAACTAACATGACATCAGAAATTTGATGAGAATTATCCTTACCAACATCTCCAATGCCTGTGACCTTAGCCTTACCTCCATTTGTAGGTTCCACATGCGTCCTTAAGCAGATCTTCAATGAGCACATTTTTTACTTTAGGTGCCCATATTTCTTAGGTCCTCTTGAGTTAGTTTGAGAAGAAGATTGTCTAACTTTTTTTGACAAACTTCCTTTTCATGAAGCATTTGTCAGGTGGATGTCCTTTCTTAAAACATACAGGACATAAAGATTTTCTTTTATTCTTTTGGAAAAATGTTGGTTTTCTTTTTTCACCAAACTCTTCTTCATATCCCAGTCCTGTAACGCCCGATCAGGGGGGGAGTGATCACCATACAAGAGGGCATGGACAAGGAGTGGCTCCTAGCAAGGCCTTTAAGCGGAGGGTACATGAACGAACTGATTACCCACCAGAATGAGAGGATCCTAGACTGTGTAGGATGAGAATATACAGTTAAGGATGGCTTATATAAATTGATTAGTACTACCTATGCCAACAAAGATGCATCTTCTTTTCGGTAGCCCATTACTAAAGAACTCCATGGTTAAGCATGCTTGATTTGGAGTAATTTTGGGATAGGTGACCTCCTAGGAAGTTTTCCAAGAAGTGTGTGGTGAGGACAAAACACGCTGAAAAGACTTGTGTTGGTTTATGGAATAGTCGTCAATCCATAAAGTAGCAGGGGATATTATTAATGGTATCAGAGGTCATCCTGTTAGAGCCTGGGATGGTCTGACTTGCTTCTAAAGCATACTCTGAAATCTTAGTGTAATGTAGTAGGATTTTATTTGCTGAGATAAAAATGGAGAAGTTTATATGCATGACTCCTTACTTTTGAAGTAGTTAGTAACTATCGTGCTTAGCATTGTATAGAGCCTGATCAACTCAATGCCTTTTGCTTGGTGTGATAGGAAACTAATGACTTCGAGTAGGCATAGAAGGACTAACAACAACGGTGATACGGTGCCTGAGGAGGAAGTTGCAAACGTTAGGTGTGATCTTCGGAATATAACCTAGGCAATCAGGGAGGAAGCAATGTTGTAAACTAGATGATGAACACTAGTGCGAAGATGCAAAAGTTGACTATTTGTAATATTCCAAGAGCAGAAACCCTAATTCTATGAAACCTAAACCCAATAAGGCTGAATGATGGATTAAGTAATGGAGAATAATCTTTGAAGTATCAAAGTGATCGAATTCATAGAAAGTGGGTTATGCTACCTAGGTGTTAGACGTGGACAATGATTTATAATGAATTACTAGAACGCTAGTTGGGGAAACAAATAATGAAATGATTTGGGATTTTAGTTAAGGATATTTTCTACGAGGAAGATTTTCCTCCTTCCGAAATGATAAGGAATTGGAAATTTCTAAAGCTACACTAGGGGAACATGACGGTGTTAGAGTACAATGCAAAGTTTGTAGCGTAAGCTTAATGAAAAGTTGGAAATAGGTTAAGTATGAAGGAGCCTTTAGAGATGACCTTTTGGCAATGGTGGGACTAATGGAAATTAAGGACTTCACCATAGGGGTGAACAAAGGTGCTCTAGTGGAAGAGTACAACAGGAAGTTATCAATGGCTTGAAGAAGGCTAACACCATATAGTATACGGTTCAAGCCTACGTTACCACCACAAAAGGAATTTTCCTTATGGGAATGGAGAAAGGAAGCAATCGCAGAAACTATTAGATAATAAGGGATGCTGTGATAAAACATGTTTAGCTGGACAATATGTTTGTTATCAATGCAAGAAGCCAGGTCACGAGATTAGGAAATGTCCAACTATGGACCACCTCTATCTAGTCGAAAAGAAGGACGTGTTTTGCTATGAATGCAGAAGATGCTGCATTATTGAAGGGACCCATTCAAGAGGATGGATATGGAAAGTCCAAGTTAAGGATACATGCCGTTGTTGCCTAGAGGTGATGGAAGGTAAACAAGAAATTATAATAGATATCGGTAGTTTAGAATACTTTACGTATTTTCTGGAGATATACTAGAATTTTCCATACAAGGGAAGATAGAGTTCTCTATTGAATTGGTTCAGGAACGAGTCCAATTTCAATAACTCCTTACCAAATGTTTCCTTTGGAATTAGTAGAATTGAAGGAGAGAATCGATAAACTATTAAGTAAACATTTATCTGGTCAAGTGTCTCACCATGGGGAGCTCCTGTGCTATTGGTGAAGGAAAAAGACAAAGGTATGAGGCTATGTATTGATTACAAACAACTGAGATTTTGAACAAGTATCCTCTTCCAAGAGATTTTGAATAGAATATCTCATAAGACTTCAAGAGATTTTTGAGCAGAATCATCTTATAAGTAATTCAGGAGATTTTCAATAGAAAAGTCTAAGGAATTTAGAAGACTTAAAGAGAAAATCTCATAAGAGTTAAGGAGATTTCAAGGAAATCTCAAAGCAAAAGCATGAGAAATAGAACTATTAAGAAGAGATTTTACTTGAGAGTCATAAGATTTCCTAAACAAATATTAAAGATCCTTATGCAAAGAGAAAACTTAAGAAATAATCTTTATGTAATATTAATTGCTTATGGATTGGGTAGTAGAAGATGTGTTACGCCCTTAGAACTATAAGGTTGTAAGCGACGGTGTTACATCGTTATGAGGAAAGGGATATAAGAATAGCGAGACTATTCAGATGAGATGTAGTAGATGTACTCATCTAGTGAACTATATCAGGTTGTAACACGATGACATTACATCGTTGAAATATTTCCCAAAGAAGTATATTGGAAGAGTCTCATGAGTTCTACTATTAGGTTTAAGATTATCTACTAGAATTAAGTCACAGGAAATAATGATACTAACTACATATAAATTGCTTGATTATAAGCTCATGGATTCAAGTGTGATCTATATGGGTTGTAGTACGAGGTACTACAACAAGTGAACTATATTAGGATGTAACATGAGGTGTTACATCACTAGAAATACATCAAATGAGAAGTATACAGGAATCCATAAGTTTTATTCTCAAGCCTAAAGTTCATAATACGATTATGTCAAAGAAGTAATGAAACAAATAAACTAATTATTATGTAAACAACCAGAATACCAAGTAATTATTTACGAATCCTATGACCTTTTTATTCTCAAGCATAAGTGCATTCATAATACTGTATTTAATGAGTAAAGGGATAAGCAAGCTAGTTATTTCAAAAGAAATCGAAGATACTTTAATTATTTTAATATTATGTCATATCATGTGTAGTAGACTAGTATTTTTCCTACTAGGAATCTTTGATTCTTATTCCCGTTATTATATTTTTACATAGATTGCTATGATGGTGATTATTTTGTGGAGATCTCAACTGTATTGGCATCACCTTAAGAGTTTTTGATGAACCGATAGAGAATTTATTCAGCTTTTTCTTTTTAGTGAATGTTGAGTATTACCCTACCTAAACTAGAGGGTTCCTGCGTGAACTACGGAAAGGTTTGACAAAGTTATATATGCTATTGCTTTGTTATCGGATAATACAATTATGTATTTTTGACATAGTAATTATGTTCAAATTTAACGACTCTAGAGAAAGCATTTTATGTTTGTCATTTAAAGCAGGCTCATATGTAATATATATATACTCCTCAAAGGTCAAGTAGAGATAACAAGTAACAACTGCCCATTATAAGGTTATGGCTTAAGCATAGCCTTATGATGTGAAGGGTGTTACATTAATGGTATCAAAACCTACACTTCTCCCAGGACGGTGTGGTTCGGGATGAACCAAGCAAAAGCTGGTGGGCATGTAACACCCTAAGGCAGGAAGTGATCGTCGTGCAAGAGACCATAGACAAGGAGCGGCTCTGACAAGACCTCTAAGAGAGGGGTACATGAATGAACCGATTACACATAGAATGAAAGGATTATGAGACTTATGAGACTATACAATTAAGGATGACTTATATAAATTGATTGGTACTACCTATGCTAACAAAGATGCATATTCTTTTCAGTGGCTTATCACTAAAGAACTCCATGGTTAACGTGCTTGACTTGGAGAAATTTTGGGATGGGTGACCTCCTGGAAGTTTTCCAGGAAGTGTGTGAGTGAGGACATAGCACGTTGGAAAGACCCATTTTGGTTTGCGGATAGTCGTCAATCCATAAAGTGCAGGGATGTTACACAGTTCTAAAATATGGCCTTTGACCACCAAGCATTAGATTAAGATTCCTTGATCCATTTACCATATTTTCAAGGACAGATTTAAGGAGTTTTGAAGCTATTTCAAGCTTAGAGATGACTTTCTAGTATGTTCATTTTTACTTGAGCTTCAGATTCTAAGGCATTGATTTTTGAGTTTAAAACATTGTTTTCAGTTTTAGCTTTTTTTCAAGTCTTAGACTCTTAACTTCTCTTTTGGCTATTTTGAGTTCCAAAATAGTTTTCTTATGTTCCTTCCAAGTTTAGATAATGTGAGAAAAGAGTTTGAGAATCTTTAAGCAATTCTTCATAAAGAGACAAGTCATCATATGAGAGATCTAGTATTATTTACCTTAGATTCACTTTTTGATGAATATCTAGCCAAAGCATAGATTAGCAACATTGTTTGACCTTTGACTCTTCCTTGTCTTCCTCTGTTCGTGCCAAGTGTCCATGCCTTTTTTCTTTAGTACAAATCTTTTCTGTGTCCTTTATGTTTTGGCAGTGTAGCCCATTCTCCCATATTGAAAATAGCTAACACCTTCAAGCTTCAGCTTGCGTTTTCTGTCCTTTGAAGTTAATATATGTTCTTTTCTTCACCTTTTCTCTCTAGACTTTGGACATTTTTCTTAAGGCATGGAAAGCACGTTTCTCTCTTCACCATCTGACTCTTCATCAGTCTCATCCTCCTTATTAGGTTTCAGCAATTTTCATTGCTTTAGCTTTGTTGGTTCTTTGATAAGATGACTTCAAAGGCATAGACTTGCTTTTTTTTTGTTGGATTTACTATGCATTTCAGATAGCACAACTTCATGGGTTTTAAGTGACCCAATAAGTGCATCTACCAAGAGTTTGGAGGTCCTTTACTTCAGAATTACTTTGGGTAGCCATTTGGCAGGAGGCTTCTTAAGATTTTTCTAACTATTTCAAGTTAGAATATCTCTTGCCTAGACCTTTTAGTTGGTTTACAATATGCATAAACCTTGTGGTCATTTCATCAATATTTTCTTGATCTGTCATTTTAAAAGTTCATATTGATGAACCAACATACCGATCTTAGTTTCTTTTACCCTGTAGTCCTCTCATGAAGCATATGCAATCTGTCCCATATTTCTTTTGCCGTATCACAAGCAATGATTTTGTCATATTTAGCTTTGCTTAGAGCACATGTGAAGATACTTGGCTTTTGAGTTCAGTTAACCCGGCCTTTTGTTGCTCTATCCACCTATTTCTGGGATTTCTAGATACTAAGCGTGCATCATCTATTCTTAAGAGTTTCCTCCCTTGGAACATAATCTCCTTCTTATATAATCTCCCACAAGTTAAGACATGTGTATTTTGTGAACGCTCCATTCTATCCCTCCAGGACGCATAATCTCCACCATCAAAGAATGGTGGTCTATTGATGGAGTGACCTTTGGCTATATGAATATTTTATACCAAGTGTTCTTTTCCCCGTCCTGTCCTAGATTGCTCAACCCCTTAGAGGCTAAGCTCGATGCCACTTGTAGGTAGAAGCACATGAGACGGGGATTGAATTGTGTTTTTACTTTTCTTTTGTTAATTCCTCTAAAACTTTATCAACTATCAAGTTGGAATTGTAGCACAAGGAAAATCACGTTAGATACTTTAGAAAGTGAACTTTCTAAACTAAACCAGTCATAGAAAATCGTAAGATAGTTTTGAGAATTAATAAAGAACAAAAAAGGAAATAAAAAGGAAGATAAAGGGAAAGGAAGATCAACATATGAGATTTTATATTGGTTAGGCCAAACCTATCTATATCCAGTTCTCAACAACCGTTGAATTTCACTAATTCTTTTTCCAACCTGAGAAAGAACAAAGATAGTCTTTACAGTAGCCTTCACAAGCTATGTTCAATGACCATGAGACAACTTCTAAGTCACAAACCAAGTAGTTATTCACCAAATTCAAGCTAAAAGTATCTTGTACTAGCCTCTCCAAGCTAATAAACCGTGACAAGAACACACTTACTATCATGTTGCAAGTAGCATTTGACAATTCTCTTCAAGCTATCTCACACTGATCACTTTTGGATCAAGGATACAAAGGTTATATGTTTGGGTTGCCACTCAAACTAACCTACACTCAAGATTTCCTTGAATACACAATGAAAGTTCCTAGAAATCCTTGAATGATTCTTTCTAGATATTCTTCCTTAGAAGAGAATGTTATCTATGAAGGATGTAGAAAGAAGATTTTATGGACAAGGAAAGGATTATAAGTAGTAATGAATATGGAGAAGAATGAAGGGAAATCTTGGCAGTGTTTCAACTCCTTTTTCTTAATATTAAGTCCTTGTCTTTGTAAGCACCATCTTATTTATAGAGGCCTCCTTGTGATCATTACCTTTGCTCAGATTTTCCAAGGACACGTGTTGATCATCTATTTGTGTCTTGGAAAGATAGTCTTGAAGAGTAGTCTGACCGTTTGTCAATCAGCGCAGAAGCCATTGAGGAATAGAGGTTTTTGATGCTTTTCAAAAAACTGCTCTTACTTCTAAACCATGGTTTCTGAACTTTTTCTTCTAAAACATTTGGGTAGTTGATTTCATAGGCAAAGAAATGATCGGCCAGTTATGACATGAGATTTGACCTTTTCAATTTCAAGTTTAAATTTGAAATTCAAATTTCCTTAATTTCCTTGTAAATGTGCACTATTTTGCAAAAACCTTTATAAGTGCGGATCTTTCGTTATGATATGAGTCTTCTTGTCTTCAATCACTGTTTGTTGATGATCCAAACTTTACGAATGAGAGGATTGAAGATAGTAAAACACTTTGGCTTCAAAGATTATGAGATATCTTCCTTTTTGTGTACTTTCTAAGTGTAGGGTATTTGCTAAGTCTTTTAACGACTTGGTTTCTTGAACATTGATTCTTTCTTTAGACATTAGTTGTTTTTAGCTTGAATAAGGATATTATATTATATTCACTTCCTTTAAAGATGATATCTCTTGTCATAAGATAAACAAGTTTGCACATGTAATGTGAATTTTTATCCTCTAGTGAGTAAGCCTCGCTTAAATGATAGAATTTTGTTTAAGATCTTACAAGAAACTCAAGACAAACATTAGTCATTTCTCAAAGTATTTTCTTTAATTGACTTTGCGTCATTCAAAACTGATTAGCGCATATTGATAGGGTTTTGGAGCTAACAAGAACAAGCTGGAGTGGTTAACTGGATGATAGAAAGATTAAATCGGAATACAAAGGAGTTGGAGTTCATGGCGCTTAAGCAAGGATCCATGAGATAGAGTATAGAAAGTTTGATGATCTCTACAAATTTTCTACTATCTATCAATATGATCCCGATGAAGCTTGGAAGTGCATCAAGTGTAAAGGAGGTTTACATGAGATATTAGCAGTGAATCTCTAGAGATAAGAGATTATGCTACTTTAGGAATGAGTGTCGAATTCGAGAAGTCCAACAGGAAGCTATCCAATTTCAAGTTTGCACAAAATAACGCTAGGAAAGGATTGGCACCACAAGGCCCAAGTTTAAGCCCGTTAACCAGGACAAAGGAAGATTTCTACCAAACAAAAATCAAGGATTTCATAAGACCAATGGTAGGACAAGCCTTACCTGTGGGAGAAATCATAGGAATATGCCTTTTGGACAATACAAATTATCTACTGGATGTGGAAAACCACGACATACGGCACATGAGTGCCCTAACAAGAATAATCAGGAGCCCATCTCCAGGCTATAACATCTTAGAGGGTGCATTTTTACTCTGAGAGGAAGGTCTCAATCTACATATTCAGATGAGGTAGGGATGTTTTTACTACATTATAGGATTTGATTGATTGTTTGAATTTTGTGTGAATTGCTTGTTTGATTTATGAAACTTCTTTTGAAATTAATTTCAAAATTAATTCTAAGGGAATTTTTTTTTAAGGTGGGTGGCAATGTGATACCTCAAAATTTATTTAAAAATTAATTTAAACTTTTTTAGTGAGAATTCAAAAAAATTGCTTAGCAATGATTGGCTTACTGGATTTACAAGTAG
The DNA here is from genome assembly GCA_030441495.1 of Dalbergia oliveri. NCBI lineage: Eukaryota > Viridiplantae > Streptophyta > Magnoliopsida > Fabales > Fabaceae > Dalbergia > Dalbergia oliveri. The sequence continues at coordinate 8,783,251 of JAMLFY010000016.1, forward strand.
GCCAAACATTCAATTAAGTGTGGGTATTTGTGCTAGATTTTAATCTAACCTGAAACAATCACACTTAAATATTGTTAAAAGGATTTTAAGATATTTAGCTGGTACTACTAATCTTGGCTTATGGTATGAGAAAGGTATCTCTTGCAAGATTGTAGGATTCTATGATGTTGACTTTGCTAGAAAATAATTAGGCAGAAAAGCAACCAGTGATGTTGCAAGTTTATTTTGAACGAGCCTCATTACTTGGTCATGCAAGAAGCATAATACCATAGCTTTCTCAGTAAAGCTGAACACGCCTGCTAATTGTTATCAGATGCTAATCGAAACCAACTAGACGATTATCACTTGAGATATCCCAAGATATCTATCTTTGGTGATAATACCAGTGTTGTTAATCTTGCAAAGAACCCTATTCAGCACCTTAGATCCAAACATATTGATATTTTCTTACTAGAGATCACGGTGAATATTTTGGGATGTCTGAGATGAATACTAAGATCACGGCCATATATTCACTAAACCATTAGATGAGAATTTTTGCTATTTAAAAGGGCTTTTAAACCTGAAATTTTTAATGTTAGCTCCAGAACCCTTTAGAAACTATAGATATATGTTTTGAGTGATGACATAACAAATTTTAAGAAAGTATTTTGAAGAACGACTAATGCTTTGTTAGTTTCTTGAAAAAGCAAATAGGTTTTTTGGATTGCATAGTAACTATGTTCAAATTTCACTTTACATGTGCAAACATGATGTATCTCATGTAAAGAGATAGGGAGCCTAATAGAAGTGAACATTATATCGTGCAAAGTATGTATATATGCTTTACGGATTAAGAAAATCAAATCGTAAACAAGAAACCAAGACTGGATCTTTAAAAGTAGAATGTGACTTTAGAAAGTACTCATAAAATGAAGATATCCAACCGAACTCTAAGCAAGGATGTTCTATAACCTTTAATGATTATCATCTCAATCAATTTAATCATTATGCTTGATTGAAGCTTAAGATCATTCATTTATCATGAAGCAGTGCTCTTACAAGAAATTCACCTAATAGTGAAAAGTGCACCTGACAAGAAAATGAGGAAATTGAAATTCAAACTTCAAAGTCAAACCCAGTTACATACTAGCATGTCATATCTTCTCAACTTGTCAACTACCTCAATTCTAGAAGAAAGAGTTCATAAACCACATTTAGAAAGTAAAATGTAGTTTATGAAGATACATCAGAAACCTTAACTTTACAATGGCTTTTGCAACATAATTGACAAACAGTATGCTACTTTCTAGTGAATTTCCAAGAAAGACAGATGATTAACACATGTCACTTGGAGAATTGATGGGTGACAATCATAATTGAAGACCTCTATAAATAAAGATGATGTGCTTTCAAAGAACAAGACTTTTATGCTACACAAGTATTAAAACTCTCTAAAATTTCTCCCCGTCTCTTGTGAAATTCATTAGAACTTGTAATTTGTTTTTAAATTGTAAAAATCTTCTTTCCATTTTTAAATAGATAAAATGTTCTTCCAAGGAAGAATAATTAGAAAGAAGTCATTCCTTATCCATGTATTTCATTGTATATTTTTAAGGAAACTTGAGTATAAGTTAGTTTGAGTTGCAAACCCAAACACAAACCTTTGTATCCTCAATCCATGTTCATGATTACCTTGTGAGTTAGCTTGGAGAGGCTAGTCAAAAACTTTTGAGTTTAAAACATTTTTTTACTAGTCACGGTTTAGTTTGGAGAGGCTTACAAAGACTCTGAATAAGAGACATTTATGCCACTTATCTTGACTGCCAAACCTTAGCTTTTCATGAGTTTTACTATGTTGTTAGTGCAATTAATTAGGATTTTGATCTATTCCTTATTGCAATTTTTCATTATTGGTTTGTATTGATTTTGGAAAAATTTGTAATTTCATCCTATTACGTTAGACTTGTCTCTTTTTAGTATAGTTTTGCCAGGAGCTTTAGATCAAGTGCAACATCAATAACAAGGCTGGTAACTCTTTGGAAGAAGCTTGAAGCCAAGAGATTAAAATGGGACCAAAATTGTAGAAGCTTATGCCTTTTTTCTTTAGTACAAATCTTTTCTTGGTCCTTTATGTTTTGGGGCTTAGTTTGAGGTGACCTTTCTCCTATACTGAAAATAGCTAACACCTTCAAGCTCTATTGCCTTCCTCCTTTTTAAGTTAATATATGTTCTTTTCTTCACCTTTTCTCTTAGACTTTGGACATTTCTTACAAGCATGGAAGCTCATTTCTCCTTACCATCTGACCTCATTTAGTCTCATCCTCCTCATTAGGTTTCAGCAATTTTCATTGCTTTAGCTTTGTTGGTTCTTTGATAAGATGACTTCAAAGGCATAGACTTGCTTTTTTTTCGTTGGATTTACTATGCATTTCAGATAGCACAACTTCATGGGTTTTAAGTGACCCAATAAGTGCATCTAGGCCAAGAGTTTGGAAGTCCTTTACTTCAAATAACTGTGACTTTGGTAGCCATTTGGCAGGAGGCTTCTAAAGATTTTTCTAACTATTTCAGTTAGAATATCTCTTGCCTAGACCTTTTAGTTGGTTTACAATATGCATAAACCTTGTGGTCATTTCATCAATATTTTGATCCGTCATTTTAAAATTTATTGATGAACCAACATACTGATCTTAGTTTCTTTTACCTGATTAGTCCTCCATGCAGCATATGCAATCTGTCCCATATTTCTTTTGCCGTATCACAAGCAATGATTTTGTCATATTTAGCTTTGCTTAGAGCACATGTGAGTAGGTACTTGGCTTTTGAGTTCCAGTTGAACTCTGGCCTTTTGTTGCTCTATCCACCTATTTTTGGGATTTCTCAGATATTAGCGTGCATAATCTATTCTTAGAATTTCCTCCCTTGGAACATAATCTCCTTCTATATAATCTCCCATAAGTTAAGACATGTGTATTTTGTGAACAGCTTATTCTATCCCTCCAGGACGCATAATCTCCACCATCAAAGAATGGTGGTCTATTGATGGAGTGACCTTTGGCTATATGAATATTTTATACCAAGTGTTCCTTCCTACTCCGTCCTTGCTTGTTAAATTGTTCAACCCTTAGAGGCTAAGCTCTGATGCCACTTGTAGGTAGAAAAGCATGAGATGGGGATTGAGTCGTGTTTTTACTTTCTTTCGTTAATGACTTGAAAACTTTATCAACACTATCAAGTTGTGGAGTTGTAGCACAGCAGAAATCACGTTATATACTTTAGAAAGTGAACTTTTGAACTAAACCAGTCATAGAAAATCGTAAGATAGTTTTGAATAGATATTAATATAGAACCAAAAGGAAATAAAAGGAAGATAAAGGAAGGAAGATTCAACACATGGATTCTATATTAGTGTAGGCCAAACCTATCTATATCCAGTTCAACAACCGTTGAATTTCACTAATTCTTTTTCCAACCTGAGAAAGAACAAAGATAGTCTTTAGGTAGCCTTCACAAGCTATGTTCAATGACCAGGAGACAACTTCTAAGTCACAAACCAAGTAGTTATTCACCTCCCTTCAGAAAACTAGTAGTCTTGTACTAGCCTCTCCAAGCTAATAAACCGTGACAAGTAAAACACACTTACTATCATGTTGCAAGTAGTATTTGACAATTCTCTTCAAGCTATCTCACACTGATCACTTCTGGATCAAGGATACAAAGGTTATATGTTTGGGTTGCCACTCAAACTAACCTACACTCAAGATTTCCTTGAATACACAATGAAAGTTCCTAGAAATCCTTGAATGATTCTTTCTAGATATTCTTCCTTAGAAGAGAATGTTATCTATGAAGGATGTAAGAAGAAGATTTTATGGACAAGGAAAGGATTATAAGTAGTAATGAATATTACAGAGAATGAAGGAAATCTTGCAGGTTTCAACTCCTTTTTCTTAATATTAAGTCCTTGTCTTTGTAAGCACTGGATCTCTTATTTATAGAGGTCCTCCTTGTGATCATTACCTTTGCTCTAGATTTTCCAAGGACACGTGTTGATCATCTATTTGTGTCTTGGAGATAGTCTTGAGAGTAGTTGACCGTTTGTCAAATCACTTGCAGAAGCCATTGAGGAATAGAGGTTTTTGATGCTTTTCAAAAACGCTCTTACTTTCTAAACCATGGTTTTTGAACTTTTTCTTCTAAAACATTTGGGTAGTTGATTTCATAGGCAAAAGAGATGATTGGCAGTTATGACATCTAGATTTGACCTTTTCAATTTCAAGTTTAAATTTGAAATTCAAATTTCCCTCAATTTCCTTGTAAATGTGCACTATTTTGCTGAGTGTAAGCTTTCTAAGTGCGTAATCTTTCGTTGATGAGATATGAGTCTTCTTGTCTTCAATCACGTTTGTTGATGATCCAAACTTTACGAATGAGAGGATTGAAGATAGAAAACACTTTGGCTTCAAAGATTATGAGATATCTTCCTTTTTGGTGTACTTTCTAAAGTGCAGGGCTATTTTCTAAGTCTTTAACGACTTGGTTTCTTGTAACATTGATTCTTCTTCAGACATTAGTTGTTTTTAGCTTGATAAGGATATATATTATATTCACTTCCTTTAAAGATGATATCTCTTGTCATAAGATAAACAAGTTTGCACATGTAATGTGAATTTTTATCCTTGAGTGAGTAAGCCTCGCTTAAATGATAGAATTTTGTTTAAGATCTTACAAGAAACTCAAGACAAACATTAGTCATTTCTCAAAGTATTTTCTTTAAATTGACTTTGCTGTCATTCGAAATGATTACGTATATTGATAGGTTTTGCACTAACAAGAACAAGCTTGTAGTGGTTAACCTGATGATAGAAAGATTAAATCCTACAAGGAGCTGGAGTTCATGGCGCTTAAGCAAGGATCCATGAGTATAGTAGAAAAAGATAGTAAAGTTTGATGATCTGAATTTTCTACTATCTATCAATATGATCCGATGAAGCTTGGAAGTGCATCAAGTGTAAAGGAGGTTTACGTGAGGATATTAAAGCAACCCTGAATCTCTTAGAAATAAGATTATGCTACTTTAGGAAATGAGTGTCGGTATTCCAAGAAGTCCAGGAAGCTATCCAATTTCAAGTTTGCACAAAATAACGCTAGGAAAGGATTGGCACCACAAGGCCCAAGTTTTAAGCCCGTTAACCAGGACAAGGAAGATTTCTACCAAACAAAAATCAAGGGAAACAACTTGCATCATCAAGACCAATGGTAGGACAAGCCTTACATGTGGAGAAATCATAGGAATATGCCTTTTTGGACAATAAATTATCTGCTATGGATGTGAAATATTTACATACGGCATGAGTGCCTGAACAAGAAAATCATAGTCCATCTCCAGGCTATAACACTTACGCATTTTTACTCTGAGTGTTAGGAAGGTTCTCAATCTACATATTCAATTTGAGGTAGGGATGTTTTACTACATTATAGGATTTGATTGATTGTTTGAATTTTGTGTGAATTGCTTGTTTGATTTATGAAACTCGTCTTCTGAAATTAATTTCAAAATTAATTCTAAGGTTTTTTTTTTTAAGGTGGGTGGCAATGTAATACCTCAAAATTTATTTAAAAATTAATTTAAACTTTTTTAGTGAGAATTCAAAAATTTACCTTCAGCAATGATTGGCTTACTTTGTGTCTCACAACAAGTAGGCCAAACATTCAATTAAGTGTGGGTATTTGTGCTAGACTTTAATCTAACCTTAACAATTACACTTAAATATTGTTAAAAGGATTTTAAGATATTTAGTTGGTACTACTAATCTTGGCTTATGGTATAGAAAAGGTATTCTTGCAAGATTGTAGGATTTATGATGTTGACTTTGCTAGAAATAAGGGTAGGTAGTAAAAGCACCATGGATGTTGCTCTAAGAGCCTCATTACTTGGTCATGCAAGAAGCATAATACCATAGCTTTCTCAACAGTCTAAGCTTAAATACGTTGCGTTGCAAATTGTCTATCAGATGCTATAGATAAGAAACCAACTAGAGGATTATCACTTGAGATATCCCAAGATCCCTATCTTTGGTGATAATACCAATGTTGTTAATCTTGCAAAGAACCCTATTCAGCACCTAGATCCAAACATATTGATATAAAATGTAACACCCTAATAATTAACCGAATACACCTAAGTTGTATCTGATTAATTACTAGACTTTACTCTTTGCTTTAATTCTTTCATCATACTTTGAAAATACTTAGTGAAATTACGAGCCATTTTTTTTTGTTAAAACATAATTGAAAATGTGAGCCGCATAACGTGAACAATAATCGAAATAAAGCGAATAATTGCAGACATACATGAAAAACACATCATATTGGCTCCATTATATAACATCCATAATTACATAACACATAGATAGTTTGCCTACCAACAGAATAAGACTAGGTGTAGGCAATCTAACAAAACATAAATAATATATGGATGGAAGGACATCCATTAATGGCACCTAGTAATAACACTCCAAGGATAGGGATATATCTGAAATATACGAGTGAAACTAGGATCAAGTTCAGGACCAGGTGAAAGCCTCAATGTGATTCACGAACGCTTCCTTCTATTTCTAAGACGAGATGGAAAGAAAAATAGAGGGAGTGAGAAACTTATAAAAGAATCTCAGGAGGGTACTCACCTCATGATGCATTGTGTCATCATCATCGTCCCCAGGAACCTCTGGGTTATTATGAAATAATGAGCATGCTAAGATTGATTTATTAAGTTTGAAAATATACTTTACCGAGGTTTCGATTTTAATCATGCGTCTTATAATGCATCATAAACTTAACATGTCATGTATAATGAACTTTTCCTTTCATATATAATAACATAGTTATGCATAAAATCACATCATATTCCTCATCATCATTTCATAATACTATGCATAGCAGAACATCATATTTCTCATCATCATCTCATAAATACTATGCATAGTAGAACATCATATTCACATAATGCATTTACTTAGTTTCTTAGGTGACTTAAATTCTTTCATCATCATTTTCCTGGGCCACCCTATACTCCACCCTTTTGGGAGTAATCTAGGTTATGAGCTCATACCTTGGTCTTACCAGCATACTTATCCCTTTTGATAAGTAAAATTTCTCTACCCTTTTGAGAGAATGGACTAGGGGGCAAGAATCACCTTTTCACCGCCTATATTTTGATGGTCCAAAGGATCATTTTCTCAGGATCACCTTTTCACCACCTATAGTCCTGATGGGTCCAAAGGGTCATTTTCATATATTTTGAGTCACCTTTAAGTCTTTGCATGTTATATCATAATCATCAAGATGCATGAACATTCTCATTGTTTGCAATAGCAACTATAACATGCAAGCCATGAAATCATTCAATAATATCAAATTCTCATAGGCATTACATCATCATATAACTACATTCAAAGAATCAAATCTCTACATAGACTTATCATTTAAAACATCAAGGAGGCATCATCATCAATTCTTACCGAAAGCCGTCTCAATAACCGAAACTCTAGAATCGGGCAACCTCAATTATTGAACTAATTAATTATGCATCTAAGGATTCATTACCATCATTACCATTAATTATAAGCCTTAGGAACATTATTAGACTATATGGGGCAGCATAGGCATTAAGTCATTCTTAAGATTTTACTGCTAGAAGTTGCGTTTTTAACCCTTTCTCTATTACTTTTTCCGATGCCAAAATTAATTACTAACCTATTATGAATCATTCTCCCTTATCTAAACATAATAAAATCTGGTTCTTAAGGCCACTAAAGGTTCTGGACAGAATTGCATAAATTTCATTATCTAAAGTTCTAGAAATCTTGCTTTACTTGTTTTATATAGCTAGTTTCTTTTCTAACTTGCATATAATTGTTCCCTCATCAATAAACATAATAATCACAACTTTAAACATATTAAATCATCATCATACATTGGTAATAAATCAATTAGTGGCTGAATCATGAACCTATCATAATCACATTTTAAGTGTACATGGAATACTAGTTTCTTGTAAAAATCTTTGCAAGGCCTCAAATTTCTTTTAGAAACTAATTCTTTTTGCTAAACTTGAAAGAATCTTCATGATTAAAATCTCACTTAAGATAAAAGGAGCAAGTCTTGATCTTAAGAGATTTATGTGATATCTTAGAATCATAAACATGCTATGCAACCTCATTTTAATCTTGTCATTATAAGGTGATAACTTGGAATTATAAACATGATATGCAAATCCATTTCTTTATCTTTAAGATTTAAGGTGATGACTTGAAAATTAAACATGATGCAAGAGCTTGAAATATAAACATGATGCAAGAAACTTGAGCGGCGTAGTCCGCATAGGATGTGGAGGAGAAGAGAATCTTAAGAAATTTGAAGCCTGGAATCCACATGGATCTGAAGGGAGAAGAGAATTATTATTACATCTTTTTAAGCTCCAATCTCAAGACTTCTTAAAGAATCAATTCTTTAACTCCAATAATCTTATTTCTTTGCTTGTGATACTTGGGCAAGTCTTTGAGCTCTAGGATCTTTAGGTGATGACATAAAAATAAACATGTCATGCGTTGATTCTTTTAGCCATTATAAAATAAAGTGAGAGCATAAAATAAATATGAGATGCATTCTTTATTATCTTTGAGATTAAGTGACAACTTGAAACATAAACATGAAATGCAAGCTTGGAAATTTAAACATGAATATGCAAGTTCATTTATTCATTCTTGAGAATTTAGTGATGACATAGAAAGTAAACATGATTATGCAAGGCATAAACTTAAACATGGATGCAAGTTCATTTTATTTCTTTACTAGAGCTCCTCCAAGACTTTAGAGAAATATAATTCAACCCAATATATCTTAGCAAGACAAAGTGAAAAATACATCTTTCAAGTTCTAAACTCAAGATCATAAAAACATCATAAAAATATTATTCTTTAAAGTTTTGCATCAAGTGGAACTTTCAAGCTTTAGAGGCCTAACTTGTGATGGATTCACAACCCACCTTCAAGGTCCTCATCATCAAGCCATCATCTTAGTCCCACCTAGGCCATATGGCCGAATTGGTTAAAGAAAAAGAAGAAGAAAACCAAATGGAAAAACTAAGAAAATCCATGAAATCATCATTTTGAACCAAGAACAACACTTAGCAAAGCATAGAAATAAACTTAAAAACAACTCCCTACCTAATCTGATTTGAAGGAAAGGAAGAGAACTTGGTTTCTTGGAGTGAAATGAAAGAAAATATTCTTGAAAACTTGAAGAAAGAATTCAGCCAGAGGAGGAGGAAATGAGAGCTTTTGGTGCTTCTAAAACTAGAATTTGTGTAAGTTATGAGCAAGCTTCCAAGGCTCCTAAGCATGCATATTTATAGAGGAATTCAAGCTCATGTATGGACAAGAGGAGGAGGCATAATTTTTGGATTTTTCATGGGGAACAAAGGGAGGAAAATCATTTCTTTGTTTAAGGCATGTTTTATGCCATGTTTTAGGGAATTTTTTGGCATTTTGTTTTAGTGCATTATCTTGCAATAATTCTAATGATTATGGCTGAATTATTTCGTGCATTACAGCCTCATGGAAGAGGGTTTTGTGTGTTCCATGTATTATTTAGGTGTAGGCAAGGTATTCATGCAATTTAGAGAATTTACGGTAAGGACTTAGGTGAATTAGTAAGCAATTTGAGTGTTTTAAAGCAATTTTAGGTTCTAATCAATTTAAATAAATAATTTTGACTCTAGATTAATAATTAGAATTTAATAAGCTTTAATTTGAGCCTAATATTGCTTAGGTTTCGTTAGACGAATCAAAAATCTCAAAATTTGTAAAACTGCACAAAGACAGGGGCAAAACCCATTTTACTTAAAAATTGCCCGAGACCACCCAAGCTTAACCAATGGTTAATCATGGCTTAAAAACACCTTTTAACACATTTTAGTGAGGTTCGGGCTAAGTCGGCACACAAATCGGTTAAACCGCAGGGCGTTTTGGTCATTTCGCACGTCGAAGCTCAAAATTAATTCTTCTCCTCTATTAACACACATAACACAAACAATCCCTTATTAACATCAAATAACCTCAGGGGCATTTTGGTCATTTACACGTAGAAAATTGGGGTTTGCAATACTTGCACAAATTGCTCCTAACTTCTCTTCTAACGTTATATTCCTTTATTAAGGATTGTTTGGTCTCAAATTTTATATAATATTTACCTACGTAATTCGGTAATTCCTAATGACAGGAAAAATTACAGGAAAATTCGGGCGTTACATAAAATATCATCTTACTAGAGATCACGTTCAGAATGGTGATGTTGAGTTAATGTTCATGAATATTGAAATCAAGTGCATGAATATATTCACTAAACCATTAGATGAGGATCATTTTTGCTATTTAAAAGGGCTTTTAAACCTCAAATTTTTAATGTTAGCTCAGAACCCTTTAGAAACCTTATAGATATATGTTTTGAGTGATGACATAACAAATTTTAAGAAAATATTTTGAAGAACGACTAATGCTTTCCCTTGAGTTTCTTGAAATAGCAAATAGGTTTTTCTGGATTACATAACACGACTTGAATCGAGAATAATTTCACTTTACATGTGCAAACATGATGTATCTCATGTAAAGAGATAGGAGCCTAATAGAAGTGAACATTATATCGTGCAAAGTATGTATATATGCTTTACGGATTAAAGAAAATTTAAATCAAAACAAGAAACCAAGACTGATCTTCAAAAGTAGAATGTGACTTCAAAAAGTACTCATAAATGAAAATATCCAACCGACTCTAAAGCAAGGATGTTCATAACCTTTAATCATTATCATCTCAATCAATTTAATCATTACATGCTCTGATTGAAGATTGGAAGATCGTTCATTTATCATGAAGCGTGCACTCACAAGAAATTCACCTAAGAGTGAAAGAGTGCACTCTACAAGAAAATGAGGAAAATTTGAAATTCAAACTTCAAAGTCAAACCCAGTTACATACTAGCATGTCATATCTTCTGCAACTTGGTCAACTCCTCAATTTTCTAAATAAAGAGTTCATAAACCACATTTAGAAAGTAAAATGTAGTTTATGAAGATACATCAAGAAACCTTAACTTTACAATGGCTTCTGCAACATAATTGACAAAAGTAAGCTACTTATCTATGAATTTCCAAGAAATAGACAGATGATTAACACATGTCACTTGGAGAATTGATCAAGGGCAACAATCATAATTGAAGACCTATAAATAAAGATGATGTGCTTTCAAAGAACAAGACTTTTACGCTACACAAGTATTAAAACTCTCCTGAAAATTTCTTGTCTCTTGTGAAATTCATTAGAACTTGTAATTTGTTTTTTTAATTGTAAAAATCTTTTTTCCATTTTTTTAAATAGATAAAATGTTCTTCCAAGGAAGAATAATTAGAAAGAAGTCATTCAAGTTATCCCATGTATTTCATTGTATATTTTTAAGGAAACTTGAGTATAAGTTAGTTTGAGTTGCAAACCCAAACACAAATCTTTGTATCCTCAATCCAATAGTGATCGGCGTGAGTTAGCTTGGAGGCTAGTGTAAACTACTTGCAATACGACAATAACATTTTTTTATTAGTCACGGTTTAGTTTGGAGAGGCTGGTAAAAGACTCCTGATAAGAGACATTTATGCCACTTATCTTACTGCCAAACCTTAGCTTTTTACATGAGTTTTACTATATTGTTAGTGCAATTAATTAAGA